>VZSF01002819.1:313680-434387 GCA_013398295.1 Chionis minor
TCCCTCCCCGCCGCCGCCGCCCGCCCCCGCGCCGCCCCCGCTCCCCGCCTTAACCCTTCCCCATCCCGGCGGCGGCGGCGGGGCTCAGCCCGCAGAAACAGCGGTGCGGGGACGCGCGTCCTCCCTCCCTCCCTCCCTCCCTGCGCGGGGGAGCTGGAACAAAGCCCCGAACGGGAAACGCCAACGGCTGTGGGTCCCCGGGCACCGGCACGAGCAGGGATGGGGATGGGAATGGAGATGGGGATGGGGAAAGGGGATGGGAGATGGAGATGGGAAATGGGGATGGGGGCTCCCTCACCTGTGTCCGCAGCTCTCCCACGTTTGGGCTGTAGCCTCCCGTCGGCCCTGGAAGGGAGAGGAATGGAGGCTGCTGGGCTCTGCTCCCGGCTCCGACCCCTCGCACGCAGCTCTGGCGGGGAGAGGGATACTGGAGCTCTCTGTTCCTCAGTTTCTCCATGGGTGAAACAGAGCTGACAACCCAGTTTTCTGGAAGGCAGCGGCACCTACAGCAGAGCAAAAGCTGTGCGGGTGCTGTAGAGCCCCTGAAGCCACCAACCCTCACACCTCCCGGCCTGCCAAAACCACAGGGCCTGTGGCCGGCTGGGACAGGGAGCCCTGCAGCCTCCCGCTACTGGGAAGCAGGGGATCCCACCGTGGGATTGAGTGGCTCACCCTGAGCCACCTGCTGGCCTCACACAAGGATATGAAAAACACCTGGAAGCTGTAGGGTACCCAAAGTGAGAAGCACCTCCAACGTCCCGTGTCCCCCCCTGAGCTACACCAGTTACCTGTACTGGCCTGCAAGGGCTTGGGAGCACCTGCAAAAAGGGAGGCAAAGCCAGCCCCAGGGAGGCGGCAGCACCGTGTGGCCACGCTGCCCCAAAAACCCGCACGCCCCCAGCCCAGCGGCGCCTGCCCAGGCAAGGCGGCATGGGAGCAACCATGAGGAGTGCAACTGGTGGAGGGAATCAATAGCATGATGGATTGCTGCTTTCCATTTCTTGTCATCAAGAATTTTTTAACAATTTATTTATTATATACTGGAATATTTGCAAGAGAAAATCATAGCCCTCATCCTGGGCCTCTTCCACAATAAACCTGAGGACTAGACCAACCCAGTCTGGGTTTGGAAAGCAGCGCACAGGGCAGTTCCCCCCCAGCCCCTCTCACCTCCAGTGCTGTTGGCACAGCTGGAGAAGGGACCACGCTGCATCTTCCCCCGGTCCATCTCATGGAGGGACACGCCTGACACAGCGCTTGGTGCATGTTAGCAGGACCCTGAAAGAGTGACTTTGGGGGGAAAAAGACACAATTGCTGTTAGTTTTGCTGTTCGTCCTGTGTACAGGGTTCAGGAGCCTCTTGCATGGGGGGCCGGCAGGGAATGTCTTTGCATCCCCCAGTGCAGCTCCGGATCCTGCGCTTTTCCCTCTCCTGGGAGAGCTGCAAACCAGAGGCTGCACTGCCCCCTCTCCAGGGAGAAAAGGACAGGTTAGCTTGCCTGTTCCTCCCCATCCTCACCACACTTACCATCCTTCAGGAATGGATTTCCTTTCCAACAGTGCCTGTATAACCATCAGCGGAGCACATGCACCCCTCCCTTCCATCCCAGTCTGGAGCCTAGCCCCGCTCCCATGGAAAGGGTCCCCTCGACTTCACTGGAAGCTCTCGAGCAGGAGCTTCTGTCACCCTGGAAAGACCCGTAGGATGCAGCTGTTTAGCTCAGGAGAGGAAACAGAAGACACTCAGTGGATGGCAGCATTGGTTCCTTAGCGAGCTTTTCTCTTTCGCTGTTCTGTCCCCGGTACATTTCCTGTGTCACGCAGCCACAGCGAATGGTACTAAATCCCATTACAAATACCACCCTTGGTTAAACGTGCGTCCCACTAATGCAATTTCTCCTTTTGCAGGAAGCCATACGAGGCAGGTCAGAGTGTCTCAACAACCATTTCTCTCCTCTTTGCAGGACTGTCTGCATCCCGTCACCTGTTTATTATTTATTGATGGTCAATTACGTTCCTGTATGTAATGACAGGATCGCTGGGCTGGAGAGATTCACGCACGGGGCATGGGATCAAAGGGCTGCTCCGGCCCCGGGGAGCCAAGCAGAGCTGTGGAGATTCACCTGGGCCTGCTCGGGCGATGGACGTGCTGCTGGGCTAACGAGTTGTCCGTCTGCTTTACATATTAGCAAGCTCTGTGCTGGAACAACTGCTGGAGAAATCCTTCCGTGGGTATTTGCATTTGCACTTTTTCCTGAAGAGGCTGACAGGCACAAGTCTCGGAATCAAAGTCTGGGGCCGCAACAGAAGAAAGGACCTACCTCTAATTCGGTTAAATACACACGGTGACAAATGTCTAGAGATGAACGTACACATCCGTGTACAATCCTATGTCCACGAAACTCCCCACAGCCTGGGCGCACACGTGTCTACGCACACTCACGGTGCCACCACGGAGACACAAACGAAACAGCCCGGAGTGCCAACAGGAGCCCGCGCCTGGCACTGCCCATCGCCGGGCACAGCTGGGGACAGAAAGAGCCCTCGGCCCGTGCTGGGGTACAGCAGCATGGGACACCCCCGGGTGTCACTGACACACGCGGTGAAAGCGTGGGCAGCGCCCGGCGCGGAGCCCCTCAGCTCGTCTCCCAGAGAGCTCCGAGCCGTGCCGTGTGGCAAAGCAGGAGCTCAGCAACCGCTGGCCGAGCGGGGAAGACGGGCTGTGAAGCCACCTTCAAACTCTTGGCACGCAACTTCTCGTCCCCGTTTCCTCTGACATAAGGAGCAGCGCCCAGCGCTCCTTTTCTGCGGGGCAGGATCCGGACAGCGGATGACAAAGCGGTCTTTAAGCAGCTGGTGAAGCGAGGCATCAGTGAAAGATCGGCCTCTGTTTCTAGCCTGTGTTATTCACAGTTTCTCTCTGTCCTCATCTTTGATAAACTCCCTTGCTTCAGAGCGCAGGGGTCATGAATCTGCCGGAGCCGCGCGAAGCGATGAGCCTTTCAATCCTTCCAGCACCCGGCTCTTCACGTTCCCTAAAAGTCCTGGAAATCGTGGCTGTACTCATTGCCTCTGGAGCTTCTCTCCGTGCCCACGGATGCCGCAGGACCCAATGTCTGTATTTGCTCTGCATTTGCCATCCCCTGGTTGATAAAAGAGGTTCTGCTCTTCCTAATTTCTACAGCAGGAACATAGGTTTTTTTTTTTCTCTTTCTTCTTTTTTTCCCTTCCTTCCCTGTGTCCATTTAGGACAAGCCACTGCGTTCAGGAAAGCACAGCCCAGGCCTCTGCTTCCCAGCCCTGCGTGACTGGAGCAGCCGCTGGAGCTGTGCGAGGGGAAGAGCACCATCTATAGGCACCATCATCTATAAGCACCATCATCATCTATAGGCACCATCATCCATAGGCACCAGCTATAGGCGCGGGAGGCCCGACGGCGCGGCAGCATCAGTCGCTAGCGCCGGTGCCAGTGGCTGACAGCTTCTAGTTACTCGCATCATATCTATCCATGCAATATTCAGCAGAGCTAATAATTATTCAGCGCTAATCACTACAATAGAAGAATCATAGGCAGTTATTTAGAAATGATTGTTTCCACTCAGTTATTACCTATGACAGTGAAAGGAAATATCAAATAGTCAAACCCACATGTATATGGGAAGCTGAGTGAAAGATCAATGGGAATTTAACCAGCACTTTATGCTATTCTTCCTCTTTAGAAGAACCTTGTCAAGCAATTTTTTTTTCTCTCTACTGTTCATAATACCTTATTGGAAAAATGAAGAAATGAAAGGGATTTTTCCTTTCCTAACACACCTTATCCGTTCCCCTCCTCAGATTTTTCTCATAAATGTGAGCTTCGGTTCCTGCCTCTGTATCCCCAGGTTTGAACTGAGCTGAAATTAACTCAGAAAGGTTTTTTTCTCTCTAAGACAAACTCTGTTTTCATTAAGTGCAAGGGCAGGAGAACAGAAAGTCTCCAAATCCTGAGTTACAGAGTGTCTTGTTACTGTCAAAAACACAATTGCCGACAATGTCTGTGCTGAGGTGGTGTCAGAAATTCAAGGTGCAGACAACATGCCATTTTTAATCGTCTTCCTACAGCTAAGAATTACCTCAGCTGAAAAAAGGGGGATCATACAGGGAAGAGCACAAAAGTAACCCTGCAAAGGTGTTAGTAATATTTAGTGATTTAAAAAAACCACAACATGGAGACATCGGTTTTATTGGCCCATGCCCAGAAGGCAACTGGATCGCCTTCTCCTGGCTCTTCCTGCGGCTCCACAGTGTGACCACTGAAGGTCCACACACCGCACAGCTCCCGTCTCTATTTTAAATAACTGTTCTGCTGCACCCTTGTGTCCCACACTCCGGGGCTGCGCTCCCCCCTGGAACGCGCTGCCAGCGGCAGGGAGAGCTTTTCCGTCTCAGTCACACGCGGAGCAAAGCGCAGTCCAGAAAAAGGTCGTCCGAAGAGGCTGTCCCAGCGCCTTGTGGCACTCTGTTTTCAAAAGCATCACCAAGGGCATTTGCCAGCCCATCGCCATCACGCAGAGCTGGACACACGGACACACGCCGGAACTGGTGGGTGCCCAGGAACAGGGAGCAGGGTCCTTCCCCAGGGATGGGCCATGGGGCTGGGCGTCCATCCATCCCTGATGGAAGCGTTACCCATCCCGGCTGCTGGCCCACGATCCAGCTGTGCCGCGCTGGCCCCCAGAGCCGTCCCTCCAGCTGCCGAAACGATGCTCGAGGTCAGGAGCTGCTTCGCTGGAGCCTCGCGGGGACGGGCGGCACCTCCAGCCCCCGAGCGTGGCTGAGCAGGGTGAGCGATTCCAGCCCGTTGAGTCAATTATCGACCCTCTAACGAAGGAGTCTCCGCACAGCCTTTGACATGAAACAGACGACCAGCGCTACTCCCGCTTACCGCGTCGAGAATTTGCAGCTACGTGATTCCCTAAGGGCCAAATCCTGTTCTGCCATGAGCGCGCCCGCTTCACCATCGATCAGGGGCAGGTTCTCCAGCGACGGAGGGACCTTTCCATGCTCATGGAGTCACTTCTGGGCCCCACACCAGCACCAACCGCACCTCGTCATCTTCATCGGCTGAGCAGACACAGCAAAAGAGATCATGTCATTGGTTTGTCTCCATTATTAATTAATTATTCACTAATAATGCAGTCACAAACAGGCCCACTGTGCTTGAGGCAGCTTTCGAAGATGCGCAATCTGCGCTTGTTCTAGTAACAGGGGAAAAAGTCTCTTGCACTGAACTCCAGGCATGCACAGGCCAAGGTGCATTATCCACCCTTATTCCAAGACGCTGGTGACCAACATGGTCCCGTTTCCCACCGCCTCCATCCCAGGCTGTTCTTGGTGAGCCCTCTGGGCAGCTCTCGATGTTCTTGCTACCCATGACTTGGAGAAGATTTGCAGAAATCATCAAAAATTGCAGCGGGGCCCATTTCAACACAGATGGCCGGTGTTTAAGAGATGGCTATCCAAGGAGGAAGGCTTTTAACAGTGAGCTGGAAGTGAGGTTCTCCAAAACCTCTGCTCTAAATACCTGCATCTGAGTTTCCTCAGGACCCGCTGAAGTTTGTTGGCAGGGTTCCCGTTTCCCCAGCCCACCACAGGGCTGTCTGGGGGGAGAAGCATCTATACAGTTGGGGGAGAAGCATCTATACAGTTGAGTTACTCGTGTTGTGAAGCCTGAAAGGTGGTCGCTGTGATTAACAAGTAGCTTTAGCAATAAATCTCCCCAGCACGCTCATTGCAGCATGTTCATTGGAAATCTTTAGTTCCTTCATCATAAAGAAATGCGTATTTCAGGCTCCCTGTCCTAATGAACATAAAATACGGAGCGTATTGTCAAACACACTGTGGCTCTGCCTTTTATTCTACGATAATCTTTTTAATTTTTCTGCAGGCAGTGTGTATTACTGACAATGCAAAACTAAATTAAATGCAAAACTAGATTATTTTAAACCTTAATTTCATCTCTTTTTCCCCTCTTGTCTGAGGAGATAGAGATTTTTTTTTCCCTGCATAATGGGTGGGAGGAGGGTGGAGCTGGAAATTCTTTGATTTGTGGGTCTGTGACTGTTAATCTGCTGCTGCAAATTCTGCAAAGCATTTTGTAAGTGACTAAGGAATGAGCAGCCTGAACTCTGCTTATCGTTTCATGCTCTTGTCCATATTTCTTAGGAGTTTTTTCAGGGGAGGGAGGTGTTTGTCATCAAATGCAAACTCAGAAATTTACAGAAACTCCCTTCTCTTCAGGGAGCTCATCAGAAGTCAGAGAAAGGCAGAACAGGTACAGATTCTTTTCAAACATTCTTATTATCGGTCTCGATACAATCGTGGAGAATACAGGAAGGAAAAGAACAACAAAAAAAGAATACTTCAAGAGCACCAACCTTTTCATTTACCTCCTAATTTAGCGGGACACCTTTCCATCTAAGGTGCTGGTCCCAAATCTCCTCCTAGCTCTCTCGGGGCACACATTGGGCAGGGTTGTGCGAGGAAAACATGGTTTCACACCTCCAGGGAGATGTTCTGCTGGAGACCAGGCTGGCCAGGCACCGCGCGGGACCCGGGGCTCCCCTCTCCTGCCTTCCCCCGTCACGTCTCCTTGGCGGAGCAGTCTGCCCTGAGTCAGAAAGGACGTATCATAGGGAGAGATTTATTTCATGTGTGCGAGTGATTATTGCAGAAGGGTCTTCAGCTTAATTGATGTATTGGATCATGTATGATAAGTGTATCCAGGGAGTTTTCACATCACAGGCAGATGTATAGAGAGGGACCTCCTCTGGTTCCTTTCTTTGCCTCAATACCCAGCGAGGGGCCCAGGAATATTGGGGGATTAATATCACAACAGAGGGAAAAAGTCTGCCATTCAATCTATTTAAACATTTTATTTCACCAGCGCACCAATTAAACACTCCCTGTCTGAAGGGACCACGGACTTAAAGCGATAGCAATGCCGAAAAAAAAATTATCTCTTTGGAGATCTGTCTATGGATGGGTCATTTCTCTCAAATGATCAAGGAAAATATATGAAATTGAAAAAAAAAAAAAAAAAAAGACCTCTTAGAAGTAAACTTTAGGGCTCTGTGAATAATTTCTCCCTTCCTTGTCTGTGCTCCCTTTCATGAGCTTCTTTTACTTTCACTGGCACCTTCTCCCTTGCAGTCCATTTGCATTGCCTTAATTAATGGGAGCTGGCAGCGACGGCAGCGCTGCAGACGGCCGCCTACTGCCCTCGGTGGGGTCTGGACGAAGCGTTTCAGATGCTGGGCCAAGCGCTCAGGTCTGGGAGAAGTGGATGGACCCACGCTCCGCTCCAGCGTGCGCAGTCCTAGCTCAGGCTGGGCTCAAGCCTACGATCACAACCCAAAGAATTCCACTTCGCCTTACAGCAAGACCAGGAGGAAACATCGGGATTCCTCCAGCGAGAGCCCCAAGGGCTCTCCCAGGCGGTCTCTCCTGAGCTGGTGGTGTCTCAGCAAGCTGGTCTGGTTTTAAGCAGTTTCCTTCTCACTTGAGAAGGGTCAAAAGCACCATTTTTGTTCTCCCAAAGGGCCGCTCAAGTTGGTGGCGATGGCACCTCCCCAGTGCCAGCCTGGTGGGCAGCGTCCCATTGCTGACTGGGATCTGGGATGAAGTACTGGGGAATAAAAAAGAATAAAACACCTGTCCAAATCCCTGTGTTCCTCTCACTCTGTGACTGACACCAGAAACAAAACCGGGTGGTTCGCAAGCTGTGCACCTGCTGGTCATCTGCTTCAGCAAAGCAGCTCACCATTCCAAAACGATAGGAACGGACTAGATCACAAAACAAGAGGAGACCGAGTGTATTTCCCAACTCCATGGCTGTGCCAAGACCTACTTCCAGCAACTCTCTATTTATTTGGATAAGTGGGAGGTTTAGAAGAGAAAGTTTTCCTTGGCATATATGTACTGGCAGCGGAATCGGACCAGTTAAATATACTGAGCCCAGACAAAAGGAAAAGACTGTTCCTAATTACAAACACTCGTGTTTTTCTGTTCCATGATTTCTGATGTTGCTTGGGCCAGAGGTTTAACTCAGGGAGAAGGGAAAAGGGGCAGGGGGAAACCAAATATGTAGATTTGCCAATATCTGATTGACTTCTCTCAATTCCTCGGGACCTCTGGCACCGCACCATCCTTAGGCTCCGCCTCCAATGGCATTTTCAGGGCTTGAATCGTTTCAAGTAGCTCATGGTCACTCCAAAACCAAGTCTCAGAGCCCTTTTCTTTGTCTGACGGGGTAACTCCCACGCGAGCAGGTCCCTCACCTTGTGCTTGGCCATCGCGGTGCCGGTCCAGGAGCCCTCGCACCCCTCGCAGGTGGCAGCAGCAGGTTTCCCATGAGAGTATAACCCTTCCTTCCCGCTCTCGCTCTCAGGATGCGGAGAAGAACAGAACTCCATTGCAGAATTCCTCAGCCTAGAAGTAATTCAAACTAAACTTAAACAAGAAGAGATTTCAGCAGACTATCCAAGATTGTCTTATCATTTATTTCTTCTGTGGCGTTGGGCACCAAAAGGGAGAGATACTGGGAACCCATTTAGCAGTTACAGTTCTTGCCATGAACAGGTAAGAATTTTCTTTGTGTTAAAGAGGCTTTAGAAGAATAACCCCAACACGCTGCAGTGAATGTTTCATGGAAGAATCCCAGCTGGGTTTACATGCTGCATTGATAAGCTCTGGGCTGTATTTCATTACAAGGTATTTCTTAGTGAAGACCAGAAGAGGCTGCACCACCATCCCTTGCAAGCAATAAAGAAACATAAGTCATTAACAAATCTAAACAAAAATAATAAAGCAGAGCCAGAAAAACTGAATGTGCTTAACACTGAAGAACAAAAGGAAGGGGAACCATTTGTTACCTAATAAAGGAACTGCAAAAGAAAGTCTTTGACGGTAAGGGAGGACGATTTGCTCTCATGGGCCAGTGAACATCCAAATATATACAAGCTGTTCGCAGCAGACTGACTGCAGCTAGGCCATAATGCTATTGTACATGCTATACAAAAAAAAAAAAAAAAAAAAAAAAAAGGAAAAAACACTACCACAGAGGGGTACTTCAGAAATAGATCACGGTCTTTTCATTAAAACAGATTATTTTAGTGAAATCTATTTTCCTCCTCTCTTTATTGCTATGTTTTCTTTTATGTTAATTTTACGTCTGTTTAAAGTTGAATTCCTTGATCTGCAACATCTTTAGCTTTAATTTTTTTTCCCTTCTCCTCTTACCAGTGAAATGAATTCAAATCATTTGCATTTATTGCAGAGAACATACAGCCTCATCTGTAGCCTTTAGTCTGACTGAATTGCTTTTCTGCTTCACAAGGCACATAGTGTAAGCTGGAGCATGCCCCCTTGCCACTCCGCTACAGCCTGAAATAATCTAGTTGGCACTTCCACGTTTCTGGAATATTTATCATATTGATCATATATAAAATAAATAAGCAAAACTATATTATTGGAAGCAATGATCTGATGGACCTATGGACCAAATCAATCCTTTGGCAGAGACTTAAAAAAAAGCAGCAGCTTGCTCTCAACCCTTTCCAAAGTTAATTTTCCTTACAAATAGGTTTCTCCTCAATCTAAGCACCCCAGAGAGAGAATGCGTCCTTCCACTAGACCTCCTTTGAAACTAGGTGTATTACACACAGAGCCTATGCCAAATCTAACTTCTTTAGAAGTATATACTTCCATTTCTTTAATTAACTTAAAAATCTTCTTTTAAAAATACCGTATTCCTTTCAGGGATTTAGCTTAAAGAGACCTGAAATACTCAGGGGGAATCACGACACACGAAAACAGAGCTGGCTTTAGACTAGGCCTATTTGTTTAAAGAAATTTGTAAAAACTATGGCTATAAATACAGAGAATTTGCACAGCTTGTATTGCCTTATCATCCCTTGTGCTACAGGAACAATACTCTTCCTGCAATCCTATATGGAGCCAGGGGATGGAAATCGGAGACCCAGCTTCAGACCATATGAAAACTGACCTCAGCAAATACATCATCACAACACCCAGCTTGTTCCAAGCACTTTTCCGCGGCTCTAAAGCCCCAAGTGTTCCATTTCTCTGCCCTGGAGAAACGGGCTCTGGAGCAGAGAAGAGGGAAACCGCTAGGAGGGACCGAAATGGATGGCAGGGGAACCCCGACACGGCGGTGGGTCCCCAAAGAGAAAACACACTCGAGCTGCGCTTGTGTTTAAGCACAGGCGAGCTGTTATCACCAGCCTGGGTGAGCAGAGACGGGTGTCAGCACGTGCCCGAGCGCATGGCAATTGGGGTGACAGCAGAGGGGCCGAGGACGCACCGCGGAGGGCGACGGCCGCCCCGGAGCATCGCCACTCGCCGGGACCCACCGGTGCCGAGGGGGGAGAGTGCAGGCTGAGCCTGGTCCTTTCCCAATTCTTCCAGCAGCTTTATCAGCAGCAGCAGATGCTGCTGCAGTCAGATGGAAACAACACAAGGAACTTTCCACATGGCGTCTAGTCAAAGGGAAAAAAGAGGATCTGCTGGAGGCTGGCTGGGGATACAGGGGAACCTCACCGCGGGAAGCAGACGCAGCTACTCGCAGGTCAAGCTTTCCCTGCCGCGGTGCCACGGTCCCACAGCACTTTGGGGGCAGCACGAGGTCCCGGTTGTACCTCTCCAGCCCAGAGCACTGGTACCTGTTTCCCTGACAGAGAAGCAAAAGATTGAGGCGGGGAAGCGACAGCAGAAGGGGATGCAGGCAGGAGAAAAAGCTGAAAGTCTTGGCAATAATCTCATTGCATATTCTGTACTTGTAATCTGTCTAATGCCATGGATTCACATTTCCTATCGCTTCCAAGTTGACATGTTTAGCAGTAGCATTCACAGCACCTCAAGTGGCAACATCTTGGTCTCAATCCTTCTTTCCTGTCTGTCCCTTTAAACCTGGAGTGTCAGTCAGTGAACCACGCCAGACCCTTTCCAGCCTCACCAAGATCCAGACCCTCTTCCCTGGTGTCAAACTCCCACTAACGACCTCGGGTCTCTTGTCGCACAGCCCACAGTGAGGGAGAAATCTTCCGTGAGAAATTGGCATGATTGGGGAAAGACTCGAACTTATTGATTCCAGTATCAGGTGTGCACAGTGGCTGCAATTAAACACCACGTAGGCTGTGGACGGGTTGTCTGCCCTTGGGTTTATTCCATGAATAAACTGCAGACGGACAGACTGCTCCCCAAGTTGTGACTGCAGTCTTGTGGAGTATGAATAAATTAATCAAGCTTACCTCTCTGCAAGAAAGCCAATCAAGCTGGCTTTTCAAAGTAGAACTGCTATAAACCCTGCATAAAAAGGGAAAAAATACAGCTGGGACATACACATAGGCTTTTTAACAGCTGTTTGTAAATATGTCTAATAATTCATCCTGTCAACATGCTCACTTTTGCATTACAAGGAAATATTCATAAATGGTATTCCCAGTGCTGATGGATCCATTTCCTTAATGAAATACCCAGAGTTTACTTTACAAAGTTTAATTGCTGGAAGAACGGGGGTCGGGTTTCTTTATTCGACCTGCGGTACTGAAATCCTTCCAGCTCACATGTACAACAAGTAAAGAAGTTAATGGAGTTTTTGCAGCAGTGGCTTAGTAGCTAAGCCACCTTTAAGCAATAATCCCAGCAAATATAGATGGAGATGCTGGAATCTCCTGCCTTCTAGGAGCATAGATGTTAAGTAATATGAAATTCAGTCTTACTAATTGACTGAGGGGGGATTTCTATAGGGAACGCCCATAGCATTGCAATCAAGTCATTGATTATATCTCGGAGATATGAATGTCTGCAGCAGGACTGCGCAGCCAGAAATGCTGAGCTGCGGAAGGAACAAACCGGGCGAGACATCGTCGGGGCCACGCAGGGATGGGGTGACAGCATCCTACAGGGCTACGGGGGCTAAATCATCATATCAATAACGCACACACCAAATTTCTGATGTTTGCCAGCTTCCACCCTTTACCCATTACATTTGTGATAAATGGAAGGCTGGAATTACTGGAGTGTCTCTGTAGCCCCGACTCTGGGGTAGCAGAGGAGAACCCTGAATTTTGCCACCAGCAAGACACCTGAATCCCATCAGGGATCTCAGACCGCATAAAACGATCCCCAAACGGGGCACGGCACAGAACTGAAGGTGTGTTTTGGCAAACGAAGCACCCTGCACACAACCCGCACATCGCAAAGCTCGTTTCTGTTAGCATTTCTGGCGAACGTGGCACTCGGCGAGCGCGTCTTCCCGACGATGGAGATGGTGAGCTGTGTGCGCGCACTGCCAATGAGCTAATCTGACCCCAGACAAATGGAGAGACATTTAAATCAAAGCCTGAATTACGTCGCCGAGCCAATCGTGGTGGTGTGATTTTGAGAGACGTTCAGAAATGTTACTAAAAGCTAAACAAACTCATTTAAGCATGATCTCTCTCCTTCTGTATGCTAATATGGAAAATGGAAAGTAGCCTAGAAAATACTGTGTGCTTTCGACAGCAGGCAGGAAGGTTAGCTGGGTGCCAATACTTAAACACGATCAATCATTTCTAAGAGCGTGTAAGCAAATTTCCCTGCGTTCCACGGCAGCTTTATGTTCCTGAAGTTTCTCCAGTTATGTAAAATTAAGCTAAAGACTTACTACTGACAGTCTGAGAGGTGTACGAGGGGAGCACGGGTACAGCAGATTCCTCATTAAAATGAAATATTAATGCTTTAAATCAAATCCTGACCACAGCGTTTCCTGGTGCTGCTCATGGCCTCCTCGCAGGACTCCCGGTGAGTTTTTAGATGACATGGTGATTTTGCCCCATGAAGTTCCAACTACGGTCAGAAGAAAACGTGGGCTGGTTTTTGGTTTTGGTTTGTTGGGGTGTTTTTTTCTGAATTTTTGTAAAGTATTGTTGTTTCATGATATTTCACACTGGAGAGGACTATCATCAGAATAGGTCCAAAATTGTATTGGGATCTTGCAGGACAGAGAATGACATAGAAACACAAGTTGGTTCTTTCCTGCAAATCGCATGTTCCCCGTTTTCGCCTTGGGGCGTGCTCGAAAAGGGCTGAAAGCTGAACAGCACATCCATGTTCCTCTCATCCCGCGGGCCGGGCAGCGCCCATCTCCTCTGCTCCGGGATGGAGCGTGAGCTCCCCTCCGGCTGCAAGAGCCGGAGCACCTCGCGGCACAGCGACAGCCACGGAGCGCCTCAGCAGCCATAGATTAGTTACAGCATTTAATCAATTTGTGTGACGTTCACAGGGCTGCGAAAAGCCCCAGCGAAGCTCCCGGGCACGCGAGTAGCTTTAACGTACTTTTGAGCTGAACACAAGGGTTGGGGGCAGAGGCTGCCTGAGGAGCAATCCGGCGGGATGCAGCGGTGGAGAAGCGTTTCCTCTGGCCCTGGCTGCGGCAGGAGAAGGAAGGTGTCCCACAGCACAGCAGTTGGTCACGTAGGTAAGTTTGGTACAGGGACACCTACGCTGAAAGCACAGGGGGATGCTCCGCTTCTGGCAAATGTACATCCATGTGCTGGAACTGTGGTCCTGGGGCACGTGGAGAAGCAGCTCGCTCCGAGCCCGGCACAGACGCTGCCCAGGGGTGACTGCCCCTGAGGGGGTCCGGCCGCATCGTCCCCCTGCTTGGTGCCCCCTGCGCTGCGCGGGTCCAGCCCTTAGGCGAGGGGAGGGAGGTGACCGAGGAGCATCCCTGCAGCCCGGGGACACGCTGCGGAAGGGATCGGCAGTGGGAGGGGAAGGGCTCGAAGCCTCCGCAGGAAAAAAGGCCAGAGAACTGTGTATGAACCAGCACGGCCGTTTTACCCGGGAATAGAGGTCTGTTTGTTTTTACTTCTGTCTGACTCCAGCAAAGCAGAAGCTGATCATATGTGAAGGAGCCAGGATTTGAACAAGATCTCAGACAATAAAAAGGGCAAGGCAGAGGACCCTGCAGGAAGAAGACTGATGCGGTGTTATTCCCAGATGCCCGAATGGAGGCATTGTCTGTTGCTTCAGATGTTAAGGTCAGAGGAGGACAGATAACTGAATCCCCTTTTAAACCTCGTAAGGTGAGTGACCCTCATGTAGTCCCTTCTCTGAAGGGGACAGACTATTTTTCTACGAGCCCTCATAGAAGTACATAGCAGAAGCTAGGCTTCATCCCTCTGAAAAATCAAGCTGCAGAGGCTGGCTCTGCTCAGGCTTCCAAAAAAAGGGGTGTGGGATCTTCCCAGGACCTGGCTTCCAGCCCACCCCAGCAAAGCTGGCTGCGAAGCGAGGTGCTGCTCACAGCACTCCCGTCCCGCAGCCCAGACGCTCCGGCTACAGCCTGAAATAAAGGCTCCAGCTCACATATTTTTGAAAAAAAAAACACGAAGTGCTGTTTAACACAACCAGCACAGGAGGCAACCTTGGCTGAAAGAACCGAGCAATCCTCCGCCACCGACTGCAGCGACAGATGCCGGTGGCTCTGGCTCCCTACGATGGCTTGTAGAACCCGGCGCCGGAGCTGCCGCCTGCCAGCGCCGCAGCCCGGGAGGCAGCTGGAGAAAAACAACCTATTTCCCCTCTCCCCCCGCTCTCGCCCTTTTGTCCCATCCCTCTGTGCTAAAGTGACACCAACCTGCAGAAATAAAGCACGTCTGGTGACGTACAGAGCAGCAAGGGGAAAAAAAAAGCCTGCAAGTGCTCTCCAGTCTGGGCTCCCAGAGCATCGCACAGTGCAGCCACCAAGATAAACACATGCTAATGCTCGACTGGGTGACAGCATCTGACAAGGTGGATTTTTAAGCCAAAAAGCGTATCTGTTAACACAGATCCTGCCAGCTCTGTGTGATTCTGAGCCTCTCCTCCATCAGGCTCCCCCCACCAAGCCGGGCAGCAGGGGGTCTCCCAGCCCCGCAGCACCCCTGTCCCCGGAGCCAGGCTCCAGAAGCCCAAGGACTCTCCATCTGCCGCTGGAGCACGGAGCCACAATTCGGTTCCACGGGAAAACGGGCTTTCAGGCTCCGGTCTGATCTTCAGGCTCATTCTGAGGCAAAAGACGAAGGGCTGGAATAACAGATTGATCATTTTTGCCTTCATTAGGTGGGCACCCAAAGCTTTGTTAGGTTTACGCAGGGAGCTAGTAAAGCCCTCCAAGTGCCTGAATACTTTTTTTTCAATCTGTCCCCAAATATCAGACTCTGCTGTAGGCAAATGCTGCAATTTCCCAAAGAACCTTTTCATCCATTTTTCATATGGCTCACTTTCTTCAAAGGCAGACTGGGGCTGGATGTGTGAAGGGAAACTAATATTTCACTTTCATTCTGTTGCATTTTAATACTGCAGTTTGGCACCTGGCTGAATGCTGCCCCGATTTGCCAGGGAAGACATCAGGAGTCAGTGGGTAGCTGAGATAGGAGCCATTCATGCAGAAGAGGACAAAATCTGGTTAGCTATATTAAAGGATATTGATTTTTTTTTACTTTTTAGTTTAAAATCAAGCTTGCTGTTTGATCCTTCCCACACCACCGAGTAGTCGTCCCATTTGAAAGAGGCAAGCAGTTAATCGAGAGCTATTTTGTTTTACCGAATAGTACTCTCCAGGGAAGAAGGAACGGACTAAGCACTGAAATGTTTAGAATGGTGATCCCTAACATTTACATAATTTAGCTTCATTTCCTTGGGACTTCAGCAGGGCTGACAGATGACTAGTCTCCACCAGGAAAGGATTCCTCTATGGTGAAGCAAGGGTAACGCCGGTAGTAGGTTTTATCTTTTTGGCTCCGGTTCTGTATAAATTATTGTTCAGCCTGAGCAAATCTTGCCTTGGTGGCACCCTATCGTAGCAGAAGATGGCCGTGGCGAGCGCTACCCAAACAGAGGGTTATTGCAGTGGCGACTGGCACGGCGGCTTGGCAAGCTGCGGCACACCAGCCGGCTCAGCGCCGGCGCTCGGGCTGTGCCCCTGTGGGTGACAGTGAACCCGCGTCTCTGCAAACGCCGCTGGCACCCGGCAGCTCAGAACCAACAACGAGACCCTCCCCGGCTGCGGGTAACCCGGCTCCGCCAGCTTCAGGAGTAGGGATGCCAGCTGAGAATCCATCCCTGTGGAGCAAACCCAGGAGCAGCCCAAACCCTCGCTCCAGAGATGCCCGGCTCGGGCTGCAGCGTCGGAAAAGGTGGATTTGATGGAAGGAATTAAAAAGTTCACAGCGCGCTTCTCTGGCTTTTGCAGCTTTACTACAGGTTTGCCACTTGGGAAGCTGGGTGTCTCCACCAAGACAGCGTTTAAGCCAAACAAAGCCACACCACTAAGAGTCCAATGCCAAGAGGAAACAGAACCTAATTAGAGTGTTAGTCAATCTACAATTTTTTTCCCTGAATATAATTTTATTAATTCCATGCAGACTTTCAGTTGTGGGTAGTGTGTCAATCTGGGAGGATATCTTCCACCAGATAAGCTATTTCATCATTTAAAAAAAAAAAAGAGGACTTTGTTTCTGGCTTGTGTAACAGTTTAGATTAATGTCCTATCTCTTCAGTTCAGGAACTGCAATTTAAACTCTTTCCTGTTAAACTTGATCAAGAAAGAATCCAATCTGGATTGGATTCTGCAGAAATTAGTCTGCACAGTCTATGTTGTTAAAAATTCATTGTACCTGGTGGCTCCCCAAAGCCAAGCGAGGCCCAGCCAGGAGCTGTGCAGCGCCCTCCGCCCTGCCGCTGCCTTCCTCTGCTCTCACGCTGCTTTCCTCGTCTTCATCGCTGCTCGTTTCCGTTCATTTATTTTAAAATGCTGCGGTTTAAACTAAACCCATAAACAGGTACAAATAAACATGAAGAAAGGCAAGACTAGAGTCTGTTACCTCCTAACTATAGTCTGGATGAGATATTTTAGATAAATGATGGGAGCACAGCAGACCTACAGGGTTCATCATACCGTAATTAATTGAGCACCAGTGCTACACCCCGTGTGGGTTTTCATATCGGGCTTTTCTTCATGGCATAAATTTGTAACCTCCTTCTTCCCTCACATTAACTTCAACTCCCAGCAAAATAAGTCTTACTTGACCAGAGTGTTGTTTCCAGCTTTGTGCAGGATTTATTCCTCCTGCCCCTCTGATCAGCATCACCACAAGCTTCAAACACGCGGCTGGGAATCCGCGTTCTTGTTTTTTATTGCTGCCTCCATCCCTGACATCTGACTGATGATGGGCCGAGAGTGACTTCTCCATTCTCATCCTCAGCTTCTTCTCTTGTAAAATGAATTCTAATTAATAAACGTCAGCACGTCAGCTTGAGTTCCTCAGACGGAAGGCAGTAAAGATATACAAGGTGTCATTAATTTAGAATTAGTCTCGGAGACATCATTTCTTTAACTTTATAACTTGTCTATCCCTTCACCAATCCATCTCTGCGCAATTTTACATCATGATCCTTTACCAAAATATCCTAGAGGCTGTTATATTTTAAGCCTTTTCCATTTTTCTTTGTGGTTGCTCTGATTTAGGATGTGGCCTCTTGGGAAAGACACGTTTGCCAGGCAGTGAACAGACTCGCTGTCGGGCAAGAGGTCGTCGTCTTTAACCCCACAAGGGCCACACCGAGACACGGTCCTGTGCAACCAGGCAGCATCCGGTGATTGTTGTTTTTATCAAAATCCTGATCTATAATTCATCTAAAAATGCTTTCCCTCTTTGTCACTCCCCTTGTGCATCCCTCCAAGAACACTACAGTATGTATATTTAATCAGGCGACCGGAGAACCGCTCGTGGTCAAGGTAAAGAACTTTAAAGACTGGAGGACAAGGAAATCGAAGCACGCCAAGTTCTCCCGTTTATTTCCCAGCCTTGTGTAAACCAAAGCAATAGGGTGGGAAATCATCACACTACTGCAAATAAACAAAATCACGAGGAAAGTGGCTAACAGTAGGTAGGTAAAACAGTGGCAGTAGGAGCGTGTTGTAGCTGTTCCCGTTCATAGAAGCTCACAGCACTGTCCCAGGGCCTACGTTGCTCCTATTTGCCCTGCTTTTGAATAGGACCTTCTGCTTTGCTTTTATTTGTTTCAATAAACAGGGTTTAGGAAAATAAATAAGTAAAATAAAAATAAATAAAAATATTTCATAGGAAGTTTAGTACCCAGAGAAGCTGCTCATGCATGCTCGGGTATTAAAAAAAAGGATGATTTATTAATTCCCAAACTGGCAGATCTTTTTGTGGAAAACCACCCAACTCTCTCTAACATTCTCCCTCTGCCCCCAACTAATGGGAAATGCCTTTTGTTAACGATGAGATTCAGAATACTTTTTTTTTTTTTGTGTGTGCATGTTTATTTGTCTTTGGCAAAGCAGTTTTGGGGACAGCTGCAAGCCGTGGAACATCTCACACATGGCCGTGCTCCATCCTGCCACACAGAGGACGACCTTCGGGAAACCGCTCGGCACAAGCCTCCAAACGGTTCTGTTTAATGAGAGAAAAATTGATGCTCTCATGTCTCTTCAGCTGAGAGCTCTCCTCAGGGGGTTTCATCTCCGCTTCTCCAGGAAGAAAATCGGAAGAGTGGGAGGGGTGGTGGGGACACACGTGCTCCTACCAATATTCAGAGGTTACAAAAATCTTTACAGGAGAAAATGCCCAAAGCACTTGTGCTCACTCCACGTAGCGGGGACAGCAACGTCTCATCACCCTGCCCCTCCTTTTTACCTTTTTCCTGTTCTTTTTCTATCTCCCTACCACCGGTCCCCTTCCTCCCACAGTCCGAGTCCTCGCAAACACAAAATATTCCTCCTTGCCAATTTTGGAGATTAAGTTTCCCAGCCAACTCCCAGGGAGAGAGGGAAATGGGAAACGCACCCAACAGGGATGTGACAATGTTAATAGGAAGACGAGTCACTCACGCAGCCTGCCACCGGCGCTCCGCCGTACTGCCCTTTCGTGCTTGACCCCATCTCATCTTCGGAATTTAAAACAACTTAAGACCATGTAGCATAAATGTATGCCTAATCTCATTACGCGAATAATTCACAGGTCTTGATCTGCAGGAGTTTTGCAGATAAATGGGCAGAGTTTTATATAAAAGTGCCCATCATCTTTTAAGAAGTCGCATTTGGAAGGTGTCTGCCAGATCAACCTTCCGGCAACAACGGCTCTTCACCCGTGCCACGGGGCTTCTTCCTTTTAAATGTCACATTTTAAAAACCCCTTGAACTAAAGCAGCAATCAGAGCACCTGGGGTTGCACGTTGGCGAGAGCTGCAGGCAGCTGCGCGGGGCGAGACCCCAGGCTTCCTTGGGATGCTCCGAGGAGTTCTGTACACGTTGTAGTACATTTTATTCCCCAGATCTCTATTCTCTAACTTCCCCCCTCAGGAAACAGATTATTACCACATTAAAAATTACCTGTATAGGGAAAACAGAGATCTTTATTGTACATTTCTCATGATTTCTATGCTGAAATCCAGGCATAAATTCCCCAGCGTGCAGTGAAACGCTGGGTTTGGGAGGAGGCACTTGGGACTCCTAGTTTGGTGCCCGGCTAATCGCCGCCGGTCAGAGGTTTTTCTGTTACCGCAGCTTTACAAAAACACCTTAAGTCATTCAGGAAATGCGAGCCTATAAATTTAAAGGGGTTGAAACAAAGCTGGAGGACACTCAGCAGGTACCAGAAATACCTAGAGAGGCTTTTTGAAAGCTAACGTGTCCACCGGGGCTTTTCCTCTGTTGCAGCCCCCCAGCTCAGAGCCGTTCGTGCAGGTGGGGGAGCGTTTGCTGTGGTCGCACACAAGCACCTTCACGAGACACAAGTTGAGCGATTTGGAACTTTCCTTCCTGCTCCCACGTGTTTGTGCTGCAACCGCCCTCGGGCTGGGAGCAGCGTTCCAGGGGCTGCTCCTGCGTGGGCTGGCCCCCACTCCGGGTTTCTCTCCGGAGGGATGCTGCACCGCTCGCTCAACGCGTGACTCAGTGATTTGTTGGCTTTACAAAAGCAGGAGCGAAATCCCGCTCTAACGTTGGGACACGCATGTAGTACAACCAGTGTCACGGAAGCGCTGCACAGATAAGGCAAAATCTCCGCGATTATCCCGGCCCGAGCTGCGACCAGTCACCAGCTGCAGAGTTATGGGCTCCATGGTAATTCATGTTGCCTGGAGATCGGGGAGTTTTGTCTGACTCAGAACCAGATAAATATTGAACAAACAGCTCAGGAATTGTCCCAGTAGGTGGGAATTATATTACAACCAAGCTCATAAAAATGTAGATATTAGTAATGGGAAAGCTGCTAGATTTTTTCCATTTTAGCCTCCCAATCCTCGCCCTGGACGGCTTTCAAACGCCTCTCGCTATGTGTATGTCTGTACATGTACGGCCACTTCCCACACAAACCATGCAAATCCCAACTTGTGGAAACACACAAACACAAAAGCAGTCAATCTACCCAAAGAAACAATTAAAACCTAACGTTGTTAGCCTACATTAAAACAGGGTAAGGCTCAGAAATGAAGGAGAAATTGCTTTGCATTAGTTTCTCTGCATGTCTTCCTGTTCCTAGCAGGGTTTTAATAATAAGCATACTTATTTGAATAGTTTGCTGATCACACTCATCAATCCTAAAATGCAGACTCCTGCCAGAAGAATTTATAACCGTTTTAATACAATCTGACATTGGAACGCATTCAGCCTCGTGCGAGGAGAATCAGGCAGCAGAGCCCTGGGCTGCCACCGTCACCAGCAGCCTCTGGGACACACAATCCTCTTCCCACGGGACAGAGGACGGGAGCTGGAGATGCTCATGAGGAACAGCCATGGTTACACCCATGGTTACCTTTCAGGGGGCACCAGTAGGGAAACGGAGCAAGTTGTTTGGAAAAAAACCCCACAAACCACAACACACCACGTTGCCCAGTTTTTTGTTGTTTTTGAAGAGTTTCCCTGTTTTCTTGGTGAAGACTTCAGAGGCAGCAGAACATTTTCAGGCTCTTTATTACACACAAAATACTTCTGGGAAATAGATAAAAAAAGAATATCTTTGCTCTTAAACTTTAGTTCCTTCCTAAATGATGCCAGTATAGCACAAAAATACAGGAGAATGGCTGCAGATTTAAAGAGGAAAAAAAAGTGGTTGTGTATAGACCTGGAAGCAGTCCCCGGCCCCAGTGACAGCGTAAGCATTATATCACCCCATCACATATAGCAAGAATTACTTGTCCCCGTTGGCTTTTTTCCCCCCTCTTCATCCTTTTCTGCAGCTTTACTGTGTTCTTTACTTTCTTTTTATTATTTCCGGGGGCTTAAGTCAAGTTTTCAGTCAGGCTTTAAAAGGCCTTATACTTTTTGTGCCTGTCGTATCTGGAAACCAACAAAAGCCGCATAAAGTTATTTGGGCTCTGGAGGAGCCATTTGCACTTGTAATTAGATATTCACAGCTGCAACTGATCCCCATCATGTTTCCAAGTAGTTGCAAGGAAAAATATGAATCCCCTGATGACTTGTAGGTGCTGTGGTTCCTACACCAAATTGGGATATTCACACCTGAAGATGTTGCTGCTGGAGAAGGGTCTCACCTCGGAGCTGATGAGGTCCGTAAGCTCATTTTAATGAGCTCGCAGCCGCACAGCCTGCGCCGCGGGAGCGCCGGCCCACAGAGCTGCCTTGGCCAGATGCTTTTAAACAGCCCTGGGTTAAAAATCCTTTAGGAAGTGCAGCAGGATCTTCCTCAACCCAGCGCTGCAGCAAATGCTTATTTGTAAATCCACGCGGTCCGGTGGCTCGTGCAGGAGCGAGCACAACCGGCAGCTCCTTCCTCCGCCACTGGCTGAGGTTAAACAGCGACAAAGCCAACAAGCAGCACTATAGAACAAGGCACTTGTGTCAATAAACATACTTAGCTATTGCTCAGGTGTTGCTTATTTTTTAATTATTAATGAAGATGCTCCACACAATGCCAGTAGGTACCCAAGAGCCTATTTTGCAGCATGGCTGGCGGCCAGGTCTCTCAAGGACAGCGCTGCCTCCTCTTGTGTTTCCGCTCAGGAGTGGGAATAGACCATTGTTCTCCCTCTGATAACTTATGAGCTCAGTGAAATTCGGTTTTCATGTGTAATAAAGTTGCCGGTGGTGTGCAATTTGCATTTAAGTTGGCTGTATGCACTCTGACTGGGACTTCTAAGTGTTGTTCACGGAGCTAAAATAACACAACAGTTAGCTGTCATTTCAATCCCTTTAAAAGAAAAGGATCCACAAGAAAACAATTTCAAATTTAATATCACCAACCCATCTTCTCTCTCACATTAGGTCCCTTTGACAGGGTATAGAGCAACTCAGAAATTATTAATAAAAGGCAATTCCTATTTTGGAGCTCATGGAGAAGCACAAAAATGGGCTGCAGCGGTGGGAGAATGAAGGAGCTGCTGCCTTTTTTTGTGCTGCTGGGAAATCTGGGAGTGCGCTGAACCAAACCTGGAACACACAAACTGTGCCCGAGCTGGAGCGCGGCTGCCCGAGAGCATCTCGGATGTTCGGTCCATTTGCAGAATGAGGAAGCGTAAGGTCACGGGGAGCCCCACAACAGACAGAATAAGAGGGACCAACAGAGAGAGCACCATTTTGCTCAGGATAACAACGCGCTCGCGTCCCAAGACAGACCCCGCGGTGCAGGTCTGATACCAAAGGCCGTTCGAGTGAGTGTTCCTGGGAGAAACCACCTCCCTGCTGCTGCCAGGGAATGTCACCTTGTCCTTCAGCCCGAGCCGCGCCAGCTGCCCTCATCTGAGCACAAATGAGCCGGGGCAGAGGTGCTGCCATCAAACCGGGTCAGCGACCGAGCGGTTTCCTTTAACGAGACGCGCATGTGGTGCCGCTGCTGGAGCTCTCTGCCCACCCCTGCCCTCCCCAGGCCCTGCCCTCCGAAACCAGCTCCATTTCATTTGCAAGCTGATTTCATGATGGAGCAGAAACGCCACTCAATTGTACAGCCATCAGCACGAGAGCATCCTCAATCTGCATTAGCCAGCTGGGCAGCTTTCCAGAGCATCATCTACAACACATGAATTATTGCCCAAACATTACTGCTGTCAGCATATTCCTCTCTATACAACTTCCTATTATTATTTTTTTGGCGGACAACCCTGAAATTTTAAACAGCTCAATCTTGCTAAAGTAATGCAACTGCCTACTGCCTCCAGGATGAACTTTTCATAAAAATCAACAATAATCCTTCTACTGAGAATAGCAACAAAACCCCCAAACAATCCTTTTATTTTTCCTTTGTTTGTTTTGGTTTTGGTGTCTTCAGCAGCTCCGAATTTCATTCTAATTTGCAATAAAAGCCTTTTATTTGTCTTGCAGAGGAAAAAAAGAGACTTAAGGGATGCTTAAGCTTCAGTGACAGAGTATGAAGCAGCTTATAAATCAGGCTACAGACGGAGGGTCAGCGGCGCTGCCGTTCGCATCTCTGCTCATTAAGAAAAACGCGCCGAGTACCATTTGCTTTGAAACAGTTTGTGCTGCTGTGATTCATTCAGAGAACGCAAGAGTCCAAGAAGCGCTAGAAATAGTCTTAAAACCCGTGAAAATAGGGTTGGTAAATTAGTTAGTTAGTCATTACTACTCCTTCCTTTCCATGACAACTGCAAAACACTAACGGCTGGAGCGGGAAGTGAAGCTTTGACGGTGCCGCAGCAGCTCGGCGAGTCCTTCCCTGGGCAGCACTTGGACACATGGAAACACCTGCCATGTCCCAGCCCTGGACCAGGAAGTCAAGTTCAACATTTCAGTTGATATATCTAAACCAAACAGCCCTCTTCAATACTACATCCTGATCTCCCAAGCTTTCCCAATCCCCTGGGAAGGCGCGTTCCTGCCTTTCAAATAAATAAGAGGTGGGAAGTGAAAACTATGGAAAAAAACCCCTCAAAGTCGTATTTAGACAGAGGGAGGTAGAGATCTTGCCATAATTACATGAATCAAAGCTTTCATTTAGTTTCAATAAGCAAATTGCCTTGATAACTGGAACACATGTATGTATTTCTTCCAGGTCCTGAGCAGCTTATGTGCTAGCACATAATTAATAGAGCGCACGTTTCTTCTTCTAATCAATCATGGATGAATTTACAATGCAAACTTTTAGCATAACAAAAAACCACAACTGATTATCCAAAAATATTTATTCAAGATTAAAAAACATGTAGCATATGAATATTTTAATAAATATTAAATATTTAAGTCTCCTCTCCAAAGCTTCCACAACTGGGCTTTTAATTAATTTGTCATAAAAAATTGATAGAGCCAGGTAGACTTTTATATATNCACATCGTAGGGATACAGCCGATTAATTAGCACTTGCATTTCCGTACAGCATGGAAGTGCCAGCTGAAAGCAGGAGGCCGCATGTGTCCGGAGATGCGCACGCTTGGGAAGAGGTGGAGGCTGAAGGGGTGGACACAGGTCAGAGCAGCACCCAGAGGCAGGGACACATTCCCCGCCCCCCCCACCCCGCTTTTCCATCTCTCCCATACAGGGAACACGTTAGCGCCTACTTGCCTCCTGCCTAACCTTCTCCCACCTCTCGGGAACAGTGAGCTCCAGGGACAGATGCAGGATCCGGGAAGCATTCCCAAATTAGTTTTCTAAGGCGCGAGGAGCTTGCGGTGGCTGCGCTCTCCAGGGCTCCAGTCCTTAACGCGGCTGCAGCTTCACGGCACCACCCGGGCTCCCAGCCACGAACCAGAGCACCCAGTGCTGGGGCCATCGGGGTGCCCCACGGAGAAATGGGAGAAAACCCTGGCGAGGGGCAGCCCTGCCCGGCACAGCCACGCCAGCCGTTCCCAGGACAGGTCGGAGCAATCTATTCCCTGCACACCCATGACACCTTGCCCCGCAGAGATGCCTCTCCACTGTTCCAGGCACAGATTGCGTTTGCTGGGACAGCGATGCCCCGATTTGGGCAGGTGACAGGAAGCCCAAGCTGTCTACCCCTGCTTGATTGCACCGCGAGCTGGCACAGCCTGGCCCTTCCCGCTGCCGAGCTCCAGCGCCACACGGCTGCCCAGGTGAAGTGGGACACGTCCACCCTGCCCGGTGTGGCACGCCGGTCCCCGTGCTGGCACGCACGGCATCCACCCCGCTCCCCACACCTCCTGCTCAGACACCGGGCTCCGCAGGGACGCCTTTTCCTTTTTGCAGCCCCCCCAACAGCTCCCGGCAGGAGCAGTTCGTTGCCAAAGGAAGGTCGGCCAGCACCCAGCTCTGTTCCCAGGGATCCAAGGGGACAACGCCATGTCTAAGCTCGGCTTGGCAGCGCTGTGTGTCGACACAGCCTTTTGCTGCTCGCCACAAACCTGCCTAAATTTCTCCAGCAGGCTGCTGCAAGGAAAGCAGAATCACCTTCCCTCAAATCCCAGCGAAGGAGCACGCTCCGCTCGCTCTGTACTCATTTGACCCGCTGGCAGCTGTGGAGTTGAAGGAGAAAGAGATGGAGTCAAGAACTAAAACGCTGAAGCCCATTATTTTCAGGAAATTGTGCTACTGGAAGCCCTCGTAGCTTTTGTAATCGCCTCCCTGTGCCACCGAGTGAACTCAATTGAGCAGCAAACGGTGACGGCCGTGAGAGCAGAGCCCGAGCTTTTTTGGGGGGATGCTGAGCAAGAGCGAGCAGCCCTTGGCCACCCTGAAAGAGGCGGGGACTGGGGTTATTAGTAAATTATTAGGAGATCTGCAGCCACATTTTCAGCATCTTCTATTAACTTTAGCTGACGTTCACATGACATTTTGGACAAAGACCACATCCCTCATTTCCTTGCATTTTAAAATTCCTGTCATCTGTTAGAGAAATTATGTCATGTAGCATCCGAGTGCCAGTGATGGACCCCCCAAAAATCCCCGAGACTCCAGATGAATATGTTGGCCCCAGTAATAGACTTTAAGTCAACCCCTAGGGCTAACGACCTCATCACTGAGACCTTCCTGCCAAATGAGCACTGAGCTAAATCCCAGTTGCGCTGCCCGGCACAGCTTGGCCGCCTGGCAGCACCACTGTCTTCAGAGGAGAGACAGATGCACAGAGCCCACATCCAGCTACGTGACCTCCCGGGAGCTCCAGTGGTTTCCTCTCAGGGGATTGCAGCTAAACATTACATCAACCTTCCACAAACTGGGAAAAACAGGACTTGGGGATTTTTGGCCGGTTGCAGAGCCACCAGGAAGTTTTTGCACCAGCAATCCAAGTCTGCGTCTGTCTCCACCCGTCCGCCTGCATAGGAGTGTTCCTCATCTTACACCAGTATTCCTTGCCCCGTGGGGGTTGGGATACTCAATTCTGTACGCACAGACACTGTATTTTTGGACGAGGAGGCGTGTGCCCAGAGGCAGCCGTGTGGGACAGTGACCACCAGGCACCGCGTGGTCCCGCCACCACAGCGGGGGGCTGCCTTCTCCTCCCTTCTCCCCTCCCAGCTCTGCTCCTCGCTCCCGGCCAGGGCACACGGCCAGGCTGCGAGGAGGCAGCGCAGAAATAAACACAGCAAAGGGAGTCAAAGCTGAAGCCCTCTGAGTTACAAGGAAGGGCTGGGAATGGTGGAAGGAATCGCCGTTCATAGCGCTGCTCCTTCGCCCCTGCTTCTGCTTGCCCAGCAGCGGATAACCCTCAGTAAATTGTTCCTGGCTTAATTACCTCTTCCCAGAATGGAAGAACGTTCACTTTTCCAACAGCTATGGGAAGCTTCAGGGAGAGCAACGTCCTCTCCTCACGTGCTGCACAACCCCCCCACTTCACACAAGGCACCTGGATTTCTGTACTCCCTGTCACCACTCCACGGAGTATCCGCAGTCCAGGGGTGCTGGCTGAGGTTCCCAGCTGGATTCGTAGGGGTGTCAGAGCAAGCCCTTCCCTCCCTGGAACACTGAGCATCCCCATGCACTCGGGGATCAGACCTATCAGTGCCCTCCCTCACCCCTGCCCATGGCTGCGGTCCCCCGGCCACTGTCAGCACGCTCGGTCCAGGCAGTCAAAACAGTTCAAATGCATCTTCTTGAATGTGGCCAACACTGATTTTATGATATACTTAACACCCCATCCAATAGCTATTAGTTTTACTGTCAGGCACACAATGTATGCGATCCATCTTCCTTCTCAGGCGCACCACGTGTCCCCTCTCAAACTACAGCCGTCCTTATTTGTTACCGCGGGGTTTTTAAGCGCTAACATTACAGCTCTTACCCTTTTGGTTTGTTTGTTATTAACGGCGCATTTTATTGAATCGGGATCAGCCTGCGGTTCCTGTTCAGACGCTGCAGAGAATGGCTTTGATTTCCTCCTTGGCAAGCAGAGCTCTGCAGCACGGAGCTCCTGCCATCGCGCTGCCCTGCGAGAGCAGAGCCTTCTCGCCATCTGCTTCGAGGGGACGGTGCCGGGAACAGCCAGACCTTCCAAAATCCCATGCACAAGCTGGAATAACCTTATTTCTTTTGTCACCGTCAAGCCTCTTCCTTTGGGCAGCATCGCCGCGGTGGCGGGGCAGGTCATCACCGCTGCCTTTCCCAGCAGCAGGAATCCTGCACAGCCCTGGCTCCCAGGCTGGCCGGAGGGGAGGGGACAAACTGCTCCGGCACAGACGAGAGCTATGGCCTTCCATAGTAAAAGCCACCTGTAGCAACAGCAAGTACACCCCGATTTCACAAACCACTTTGTGCCACAATTCCTCGAGAGGAAGCAGCGCTGGGAAAGCAGGGTCTGGCAAACCGGCACGTAACGCTTTCCCTGCACCAGGCCGAAATGAAGCGGTTTGCGGCAGGAATCACGCTGGTTCTGTTTACATGCAGAAGCATTCAAAGTTGTACAAATGTCCATCAAAGCTCAGTCTCAGACTCCATTAAACACTAGGGCCGTCAGCCAGAACATGACCACATCAAAAGCCTCCATGAATTATTTCAGAAGCATTAACGGAATAGTTCTCTCGCAAAAGCATTCAGGCTCTCCGAAAACAGTCTTAAGAGGCACGAAATTTTACGCCCGCAAAACCAAGTTAACGCTTGAGCTATCAGTCTCTCAGTCCTGTCTTCACAGTACAAGTCAACCAACAACATGAACATAATTAAGACAATTTCCATTGCAGGAAGAAGTGTTCATTATCCCGGTTTATTTTGTTGTCCCTCCTGAGTTTGTCTCCCCTGAAGGGCTGCTCTGCCATTGCCTGCACCAGAACACGCCGAGTAACAACCCACACCGGAGGTTACAAACGTCGGCTATCGCAGAGCCTCTCCTTTGGGGGGACACACTTCTGCACCCCAGACAAGCCACGCTGCTTCGGTGTCGTTGAAGGATTCCTCTACCACTGAGGATGGTAGAGCAAGCTTTGTATGGACAAAGTACTCTGATAGAATATTAAACTAAATAATAGCAATTAATTAGGCTTGTGTAAAGCTATTAACCTTCAAATCCCTGTAGAAATAATAAGTAATGCTCAAATCCTCTGGGATGCACATGATATTATCCCATTCCATAGAAGAGGAAGCAGAGATCCAGGGCAGTGAAATGATTTTTGCCCAGGGCGATGCTGTAGCGGGGTGGGGGAAGCTGTAATCACTTCCAGTTCCACAGACCAGGCTGCTGCTTTTAGACCACACTTGGGTGGGTACCAGTGATACCTACAGATACACTTGTATTGAGCACCTCAGGTTGTTTTTTTTACAACCTGACACACTATGGTTGCAGACTAGCATCTGAATCATACAAAAGTGGTATT
Source organism: Chionis minor (assembly GCA_013398295.1). Taxonomy (NCBI): domain Eukaryota; kingdom Metazoa; phylum Chordata; class Aves; order Charadriiformes; family Chionidae; genus Chionis; species Chionis minor. Next base: position 342,466 of record VZSF01002819.1, read on the forward strand.
TTCTGGGATAGGTGATCCCTGCAATATTCTTCTTCCCTAGTGCCCCCTGCAATTCTGTGCAGCTGATCACAGCAGTCTTTCTCCCCACCTCCTCCCCAGTGTTTGTATTGCATCCACATGGAAAAAAGAGAGAACTTAATCTTCTCCTAAGCACCCTTCCCAAACGCCTTCCTCAACTTCTATAGGGAACACACAACAAAAAAAACTGAGCATCAGCTTAAAGTCCGGAGTCTCTCCGGGGCGTTACATCCACAGCACCAATAAATCTTGTAGGTTTTTTGCATAGTATCTCCACAATTCAGCCCTCCCTGGGGCACACAGCTAACCTTCTCCAGGTTTTCATCATCTTGTGGCCTAATTATTGCAACAGCCCCATCATTTTCATCTTTGTTTGGAACACCTGTAGGTTTTGCTTGCACCACCCCTTTCCATGCATCTCTCCACCGGCTCATCCCTCCTAATTGCACAGCTCATCCTCCCTTTCCCACCTTTTGTTCAGCTTGGCCCAGGGTGCCAGGCTCTATCACACATTGATTACGGTAAAAGCTGCCTATAAATACCCACAAAGCCACTTCAGTGCTCTGCTTCCAGTCTTGTCTCAAACCTCAATTGCCGCAACGTGTAAAAAAAGGCTTGAAAACAGTTAGACTGCCTGCGTCCCGAAACCATTAATTTTAATGTTTGCCCATAGTGCCATTATTTCTGGACTAGTTCTGTACTTATCTTCTCACAGATTATAAGCACGCTCATAATTAAATTATGCCATTGCCCATTCTCCAGTTTGGATGTTGCACGGCACTTACTAACACCACAGTACTCCAGCCCGCAACTGGCTTCCCCACGCGCTATTACGTTAAATGGGAAATTAATAACAACACTCCCAAAAGCTTACAGTTTCCCAGGGTGGGATTGTCCCTCCAATAACGCTAATGAACCCTGGGCTGGGCCCTCGTGCTGCTGTTTACATGGCAATTACGGCTCCCAGCTGCCACCCTCCCATTACGGGGCAGGAGGAGCTCTTTGCTGGGGAACCTCATTTGCCTTTTCTTGGTGGCTCCATTCCCACCAGAAACAACGGTTCTTTCGTCCAAAAGTCTGTTCAACCCCACCACAAAGACCCTATAATTAGTTGGCAGGATGGCTTCCAGAGGAAAGGAGGGATACAAAACGTGGCTCAGGGCATCTGAACATGGGGAAGACTCAGCTCTGAAAATCCTTGCTCTTCAGGGGTGCAAGATATCCTGCTTTACTGTAATGAAAGTCCTCTTGTCCAACGTCCTCCAACAATCTGCCTTTAATGGGGTTACTATTGCAGAGGTAAAGCATTTTATATGGAACCAGGTTTACATTATCCTGCTATTCGGAGATCTAGCTTGCAATGCTGTTCAAATCCTTTAATCCATAAATAGGATTCCAGCCAGAGCTGGGCTGCCTTCCAAAACTGTAATCTCCAGTATATGAATTATTACAAAAAGATTAGGGTGTTTCAAGTAATAACATTTCAAATAAATCAGCTTTCATGGAGGAACAACAAACTAATATCGGAAATAACAATATAAAGACATTTATATAGCCACTTGCTGGAATAACTTCACTAACCAAAGGGATTCTTTTATCATTTCCATCATTTTCTTTGAGAAATGCACCCTTGCCTTTGTCCCTTGACTACGGGGCTCTGCTGTGGAGCACCCAAGGTGCTCCCACCTCACACCAGCCCCTTCGGACCCCCCCAGCTTCGGGTGCTCGGAGGCAGAGCCACCTCCAGGTCCTGCTGCAGCTGATGCTCTTCTCTCCAAGCCTCAGCTTTACATAATGCCGCGATGAGGATGGGCAGATAATCCTGAAGGCCAGAAACAGCCCCCTAACTCCATTTTAATAATGATGAGCTTTGAGTTTAATTATAATTCCTAGCGCATTTGCAAAAGGCCTCCCTTCCACATGTACACCCATGCAGGGAGAGCTAAATAACTGTCCCTTCTCCGTTATTTCCTGCTTCTTTCAGCAATACTGTTCCATGACAAATTTATGGTGCTTTTCTTCCCTGCAAACTGTATTGGCACAGCGAGGAACCATGTCTGCAGAGCTCAAAACAGCAAGATGGAGAGAAATGAAGAGGCACAGGGGCTGGGCAGGTGAGATGGCAGAAAACGAGGTGGGAACGAGCAGAGCTAACGGCACGCTGTCCCTTGAGCCACCCGGGGACTGGGCAGGGGCACAAGCTCCGTGGTGGACAGCAGAGTGACACGTCCTTTGGTCTGAAGGCTGGGAGAGCACAGGGATGTGTGCCCAGCACCACCGCCAGCCGGGATGCTCCAGGTTGCCTAGTGACAGCTCTGAAGTCCGAGGTGCCCGTGGATTTACGGCGTTCCTCCCCGCCTTCCAAGCGCTATGAATAAATGACACATCTCAGTTCCTTATTTATCCATTTGTGAAGCTTAATGGGCAGTTGTAGAGGAGAGCACTGAGACTTTTATGGGGTAGTGCAGGCTACTTTCCTGATTTACACTTGCATCAATAGAGTGGCATATGGACTCTGCAAATCTTATTTAGCTTTTTAAAGAAAACAAAGAAATCCAAAGAAACACAGCAAAACTACGCATCCTAAAAAATATAAACTTAACTCGGTGCCAACTAGGACCCCCTGGTTTGAATTCAGATCTGATAATATTATCAAAGAGGCAGGAAAGCTCCTGCCAGATACGGTCCCGGGCCAGTTAATGGGCTTGTTCCCTTCACGGTGCCCACTGCACCGTCTGGCTCCGCTGGCTGCGGCGCTCAAGGGCGCCGGGCAGAGACACCCCGGCACATCCAGGCACACACTCAGCTTTAACAGGCACCATCCGCCTTTTGGGGTCAACGGGCCCATTTTAAGAGGTGGAGTTAAATAACGTACATAAACGTTTTAAAAATCTGAGACTAAAAGTTACGGGTGGTCCTTGCTGAGTATATGGCCCATGTTATTGCTGCACAGCGGCACGTGCAGGGCTGCGGGGAGCGCTGCCCACCCCATCCTGGGACAGCCAAACTCTCGGATTATCGGCTGCGGAAAGTTCTCTTGGCAGCCCAGTGTTCATCAATTGTTCTCATTCTCATAAACCAACCCCCTGAGACCTTCAAAATCTAATCACACCTAAAGCTGCTGGAATTAGATCTTTAATAAAAGATACCCAGTGTACTATCAGAAACAGCTCTCAGACATTTTATCATAAAAAAAAAAGTTTGATGGTCCCCATCATTTCTGGCAAGCTTCTTCAGATATTCAGCTGTGATTTACACAGGACATTTTGCTCTCGTATGATAAATTACACCAGGACACGAAGGAGAGTGAAGAGCAAGTGAATCAGTGCATCTGATTTTCAAAGGCCCTATGAGAGCGAAAATTAGAGCCAGAATTAATTAATTCTTTTTTTAAATGCCATGAATTTAGAGAAAACATTAACTCACACATATGGTTTTCAAAGGAGCGCCAGTGTAAAGTTAGAGTGCTGCATTCTTTTAGTGCAGACCTTTCCCCCCCCTCAAGTGGTCACACCATCATCAAAACTACTGGTTTTGCAAGTCATTCAGTTATTCCAGATTGAAATGCTTTCAGTGCAAGCCTAAAAAAAAAAAACTGACAAAAAACCACAATGCCTTTTCTCTTTTTTGCTTCCTAACGGACAGTAACATGAACAATCCCTAATCACATGAAATACAGCTTTTTTTGCCAGCCTATAATTTTTTCTGCAGTGCATTAAGGCGAAGAGCAACACCTTGGTTAGAGACTGTCAGCACGTCCACTACACAACCAGCGTTATTTTTCCCCTGGAATTCATCTTTCAACCATTTCAAATTGACCTGAAACTTCGACATGCAGACTGTCAGTTCAAGGAAGAATTATTATTATTCCCAGAAAATTAAATAAATCAGGTCGAACTTTACGACCAGCTTTCCCACCCACTGCGCATAAAGCTCCCGGTTCCTTCCTTCCCGTGTTCCGCCGCTTCTGACCACCTTCAGTTTTAGGCAAAGCCCAACTGGGGGTTAACACCGAGTGGGGAAGTGGCCTCCAGGGGAAGGAGAGCAGCGCTCCAGAGCCTGCGGAGAGCTCAGGGCAGCACAGTCCCCACACAGGGCAGGCTCGAGCCAGAGTCCACACGGTCACTTTTCTGCATGCAAACTGCAACAGGAGCATTTCACAGAAAACAGGGCAATTCAAGCTAAGGAACTCCATGGAAAAAACCAAACTCCACCAAAACCCAGGAATACTGAAGTGCAAGTGTTGGTTGCTGCAATGGCTACAGCAGACCAGCACCGGCAGGAGAGGTAAAGCCATCAGCACCAAATACTTACTGGGAACCCAGCTACCTCAACCCCTTTTCCGCCCAACCCTGCAGCAACAGCCAGAGCAATCAACTCATGGAAGTCCCCTCAAAACCTTCTGGGTTAAACAAAAGACCAAATGTTTGATTTCACCAACTCCAGGCTACACACAGCAACGATTTCTTGCGCTTTTGTATCTCGTGCAACAAACTCCCGTGCCCACACAGTGATTCACAGCATAATTTTTTTCATCATATTCTTATTTCTCATACCTTATTTTGGCTGGAGGAGATACACTGCTACAACCTGCTCTTGAGTGAATCTCAAGCAAATCTTTTCTTCTCACAGAACCATCAACTCACCAAAAAACACAGCGCGAGCTCCCCCGGCCTTTAAAGCCAAGCCCAGGGGCAGCTGGGGTGCAATGGGTGATTCGTTCCAGCTGGGCTCATTCCTGCTGAGGGCTGGAAGCTGGGCACCTCTCCTTAACTCTAGTTTAACTCCTTCCTTGCAAAGTTTAGGGTGCTCCAGCTGGTAATCCCATGGCGATGGCATCCATGCTTTCCCGGACACCGTGTGCTGCGGCGTTCGGAGCCCCTGCCCTGCCCAGGGCACCCTGCCACACTCCCACTCCGGAGAGGAAATGGCCAGGGCTGCTGCTGGATGCAAATAATGTTGTTTCGCTGTATTCACCAGCAGTTTTAATGCCTGTCATTATGTACTGATTGAACTAGATTAAATAAAAGCCACCTTGCTCGATTTCTCCTTACGACTGCAGCCAGTTTCCACCTGAGTTAGACTGCTCAAGGAGTCAATGAGACTTTTATGCATATGTTACACTCGGATACACCATTCAGCAAAAATAATAACAACACCTGACAAAGTTTATTGTATTAAATAGAAGGTTGAGAATTCTTTTAACCTACAGTACACGCAGGAGCTAGCTGCACAGAAACAACAGAAAATAGCACAGATCGCTGTGAAATAATTTGCTATTCATTTAGCTGTCAGGTGTACTTTTGAACAGAAGTTCTAGCGCAATTCAGCTTTAATAAGTGGATGCTTAAAATACACTTTGTACTATGCAACCGTCTCCTTGCATTAAACTGCAAAACTCAATCAATAATCCAGAAAAATTCAACCCAACAGCAGGTTGTTTTCCTATTATTGAATCTTTTTGTCCAATAAGCTAGACAAATAGATTAACTGTAAAGTACGTGCAATGTAATAATTCTCTACTATGAATATTGCATTGCTGGGATCCATTAGCATTTTAGACAGGCTGTAATTAGGCACGATGGAACCCTGTGGATTTTGGAGTTTAGGCTCATATCCAAAAATCCCAGGGTGAAATTTTTACCTAGTTCCAGGATTTCGGTGTTGAATGACAAAAGGACCCGCACAAAGCCCGTTTCCCCGAAGATGAGCCCTGCCCTGCTCCGAGCACGGCGCCGACCCTCTCATCCTTGCTGGGAGAACCACCTCAAAAGCCGCGGCAGATGGTGCGTCCCGGGGAGGAGAGCTGGAGGTGAAAGACACGCGTCTGTGGGTGAACCTGCAAAATAATTAAGGGACAGGCTACAACCTAAAAATCACCCGTGGAATTGCTGCCAGATAATTGTTAAATCCCTGCCAGGGATCAATGCCCAGTCTGGTTCTCAGCGCAGGGTGGGTGAGGAAAAGGGGTTTCTTCTTTATTAAACTTTCAGACATGCTTCCAGGAAAATTAGGGGGTTTTGAAATATTTTCTTTTCAAACCCTACGACTTCGGTTTGAGCCGAGTGCCGTAAGCTGGGCAGGTCTGGCGGAGCAGCCACGGAGTTTGGACTGCGGAGCCCTTTCTCCATCGTTAATGCCCGGGCTGCGGCAGTCGGCTGCTGCCTTCGGCGCGTCAGCTCGTCCGACCGCCAGTTAAACCAGAAACATGCCCACAACTCCTCACACTTTGTAGCTACGTGGTTGTTTTGAAACCTCTTCCAGCTTTTCGCTGCTGGGATTAAGATCTTGATTGCTTTTGAATCTTTTTTCCTCCTCTCCCTCTCCCGCGCTCTCTCTGATCTAATCTCTCCCTAGATGTTGGTGCTGCAGCTGAGCACGAACCGCGGGCACTTAGATTTATGTAGCCATACCCACAGAAGACATCAAGGTGAGATCAGCTTTTCTGTGAATTTTTCACGGCAAATTTTAACTTTGCTCGGTCTGGCAGGGCTTTTTTCTTCTCCTAACAACTGGGGACGCAGCCCAGAGTCTAGAGAGAGATAAAGTACTTCGTGATGATTTGGTTCTCCACTTTTTTGAAGGGGACAATATTCCAAGGACACAGCTTTCAAAATATTGTCCTGCTTGTCACTGAGCTTTCTGACTGATGTGTCATACATTATCCGGTGCTGCAAAACCTAAGTGAAGTGGATGAGCTAAAGTTATGATTATAGAATTCCTTGTGACCCTAAGTCAGTACTGAAAATGTCTGCCTTTGTATTATCTAAACTCTCTTTTTATATTCTTTCACTTTTGTTGTGCAGATCAATCAATAAGACACATCATAACTCTGCTATCCCCGTTTTGGGCAGAATCTTCCCATTTTCTGTTAACACCAGTGCAAGGCGAGGCGCCAGCGAGAGCGTGATATACGGCTCTGCTCAATCCCCTGCCCGGGAGCTATTTGACACGGCGCGGCTCAGGTCTGAGGACTGAAAGCACAAGCCCAAACTTCGTATTTTAATATTACAAGATAACCTTGGAGAAGGATACGGTGTACTTAAGAAATGCGCTCTGAATGCCGTTGAGGAAATCAATGTCCAGTCCCCAAAATGAGCTCGAAAGGCCCAAAGAGATGACAAAATATACGAACTATTTTCCATAACGATAAACACAGCTCAGGAACCCTCTCGCTTCACAGCACTCCTGGCCCGAGCGGTGGCAAAAAAAAAAAAAATCACCCGCTCACTTTGATGTCAAGCTTGCAAAAAAGCTGCATGTGTGTTTATCCTTTCACTGACCCAATGACACATCGTTAACACAGTATTTTCCCTGTGTAGTTGTGGGTGGGTACGGGGCCGGGTGTGTTTGTGGTGGAGAGGCAGCTGTGCTGCGGGGATGGACGGCACGGGGAAGGAACATGCGCCGTGGATCCCTGTTCAAGCAGTGTTTCAGGAGCGGGAAGTCAGGATGGTGAGAGTCCGGTGGTAATGCCTGCACGGGGTCGGTTTTGCTCTGCCTCACCCTGCTCTAAATCTGGAAGAAATGCTCTTTGTGGACTTGATCTGTCTCTGAAGTCTCCTCTTCCAAGTGTTAACACTGGTAGCGTGTTGCTGTTTATCACCCAAGATCATTGAATTCCCTTCTCTGAATATTTCTTCCTGCAGTCACTGGGAATTGCCTTTTTCTTTTACGAACTCCCATGAGGAGATGCTCTGGATGCGCCGCAGGCACCGGGCTCCAGCCTCAGCCTCCGCCGCCTCCTCCTCCTCGTCCTCCTCCTCCCAGTGCTCAGAGACACCCCCAGCCCCATGCAGGACGGGAGGCTTTTCCTGGCCAGGCTCTGGCCCAAAGCTCCGGTGGAGCTCGCGCAGTGGCTGCCGTCAGCCTCTCAATTTGTTGTTAAACGTAGAGGACGTGCGAGGCAGCAGCAGACACGGGGCTGCTGTTTGCACCCCCCTTCAGGTGCGCTGTGTTTCCCCAAGATTTGGTGCACCTGATTCAGCTTTGTGGCTTGCGCTGGCCCAGCAGGGGGGTAAAGGCCAGCGATCCCTTTTATTTTAATAGCTGAGCCTGCTCTGATGTGCTTGCAACCTCAAAACTGACTGTAGCAACCTGCTGTCATCCTCTAACCTGCTAATTGAATACTCGCCAATTTTTTTCAGATGGTATCTCATGAACATCTGAAGTTCTTTTTGCCACTTTCATGCATTTTTTTCAGTAACTTTTTTCATTACTTAGTCTTTTTTAGTTAGAGTTCATTTTCTTTGATCCTCACAAATTTTTCTCCCAGTTCCTCTGATAATTTTTTAAAAGAAATCACGGTAACTTAGAAACGCTGTTCCCCGTGTCCAGGCTACACAGCATAGCTAAGTGAGATTCCTTCCAAACCTTTACGAATTGTAAATGTGACCCTGCTAAGAAAATGCAGAGAGTGTCATCTCTTATAACACATAAGACAGTAAAAGACTGTAATTTATAAGGCTAAGTACAAAGGGCTGTTTTTCTTTGAGCTAATTAACTGGAAGAAGAGCATAACTAATTAACTGGAGTGACACAGAAGGAAATATGAGGTTGTAGCAAAGCCCCGTGACTTTGGATGCCCCTTTTCATCTGGCGGATGGATTGCTGGGGATCGGGCTCTGCCAGGGGCCGGTGCGTGGCCCTTCCCATTCCTCCACTATTCCCTACAAACTGCCAGCTGGATCGCTCCGTTCCTGAGACCCACAGACTGGGCTGCTGTCCCCAGCCCCCGGGGGGACACAGGTTTGAAAACCTTTGCGTTTCATTGCGTCACACAAGCACCATCGCAAGGGACATTTGTTCTTCCCAAGATGAGGTTGGAGGTAATTCCTGTTCAAGCGTTTAAATAATCCCAGTGATTTCCTGGTACCTCCAAAATTCATGTCCTTTTGGTAGCTCCGTACAGCGCGTGGCTAGGCACCAGGCTGTAGACTTTGGTGGCATCATCTCTAGTGGCAACACTAATTTGTGGAGTCGTTATAAGGGAAACTGAGGAATCTCAAAGGGTCGATCTCTTCCCCTCCCTCCCTCCCCTGGAAATCCATTAAAAGACATGTTTAAGGGAACGGGCTTCAAAAATAAGTAACCAGTGTGTCTGCACCTGATAAGACTTACAAAATTAATCACAATAAATGAAACTGTTTAATAGAGAAAATGGTACCTGCTATGGCTGTTACCTAGAAAGGAAGCCATTCAATTAAAGCTAGAGAGGTATTTAGGAATTTTCTAGGAAGATACAGTTTCTTGCTGGATTCCTCAATCTGGCCAGAGTCGTTAAAAGGGCAGCAGAAAAATCTGCGCAGGAAAAACCCCTTGTCCTAAAGAAAGAATCATTTTCCGTGCTGCTGACAGCGTGTATTTCCTTGGCATCATTACAGCGTGCCCCGGGGTGAGGATGCAGCTGAACCTCGGCACTCACAGGTTTTTTAGGGCTGTTTTTGGACAATTCAGAGTGACTCCGAGCCTCCAAGTAATGCGCTCCCAGTGCACTGCCCGGCCTCTAGCCACTGCCTTTCCCGGGAAAAATTCCAAATCTCATCAAGCCCTCTGAAGTTCTGGGCTTCTGTGTGTTTTGAGCGCCGGCTTGGCCGGGCAGCCCCTTAGTTAAATCCCCTCTCCCTCAGAAGTGCTCTGCCAGCGCGACGCGCCCGTGCGGCACCGAGAGGATTGCGCTTCCCAATCTCAAGTTGAGCTCAGCTCCGATGGGGATTTCTCACACACAGCATATAAGGGATGACTCTTTCAATAATGTTGTGCTGCCCAGCACACGCACTGGATGTCAGGTGTCATAAAAGTAAGAGAAAACAATATGCAGCACAAACATATCTCATTATTTTATGCTAGCTGCTGCAATTATTTTTTCTGTAACACGGGCAAGGAGTTCCATAAATTACACAGTTATTGCCCATCTGATCTGCTTCTGAATCTGCTCTGGACCTGCTTGCAGTACCAAACTGTCAGACAGCAGAGTGCTGAAATTTAATGTTTGCAGACACATCCTGAGATGCCTGGGAGCAAAGCTGAGGCAGAAAGGTTGCTTGTTTAGAGACTGCTCTTTACTTCCTCCAAGGATGCAGCTACATTAATATTTTTACCACGACGAGGAATGTGCCTAATTTCGTTACGTTCATTAAATTGCATAATTGCATTTCCTACTGAAGTCATCTTTGAAGGGAGTCACAGCCCAAGCTGTCTCTGGGGCAGCAAGGATCATATCCCAGGACAGGTATTTTTGTGGTGTCTTTCCGGGATGTCTGAGAGAAATCTCTGGGAAGGGATATGATACACAAACCTGGGCTGAGATATGGTTGGAAATTTCTGATTTTGCCCTTTCTGGGCAAGAAGGCAAAACAACCCAGGATGTCTCCGGGGGAGAGGAGCGGGAGATTTTCTCCTGTGCTGAGTGTATCTCGGTGTGCGGAGAGCGGGGCCGCTCTGGCCTCTCCCATCAGCCGGGTCTTCTCCCGCTGCTAATGAGAGGCCGGGCAGAGTTGACGGCTGCGCTCTGATCTCATCAGCTGCCCTCCTTCGGCAAGAACGACCTCATTTTCATCTACTCTGACATTTTTCTTTCCATTAGTAACCAGGGCCAGAAACAATTTGTCCAGGTGCTTTGCCTTTTCCTTTTTACTCCCACAGCAGCGCAAAGCGAATCATAAAAAATCACCAAAATTAGAGCAGGGAAAAGACCTTTTAGGTCATGCCAGTCTTCCCTCGAGGGTAAATGCAGACAGGATTCCCACAGTACGTTTTCTAGTGCTTTAATCAGCTCAATTTTCATACTGTGGGTCACAAAGGATTAGACACGACGAAGGGCTAGGGAATCAGTTCATCCTTTGTTTTTATCAGCAAAATGCTGTTCTGGGCTAAACCAGTGGGAAACTTCAAGTATTTTGCTGAATGCTTGATAATTCAGAGTTCATATGCCAGGGAGAGAGCAAAGCGGTGTCCTGAATCTGAAACACTTGTTTTAGTCTGCTATTATGGCTCCTAGTAACAAGGACTGATCATTACCCATCTTCCCTGCAAGGTTCAACCTGACTGTCATCGCATGGTCCCCTTGCTATGCTGGCAGCTGTCCCTGTCCCAGAAAAGTCATTAAAATCATCACAAGATGGACTATGGGTAACTTTGCAAAAGATAACCGAAGGATTTAGAACCTAATTCCCTCTGTCTGTCAAACACATGTAATATCTGTCACTCGTGAGCATGGGATCCGTGCCCTGGATGTGCTCTGTGTTGATATTCTTACCAGTATTGGGTTAAAAATCCCACTGATGTCAGTGGGAGCAGGTTTGGGTCCAGGCTGGACAACAGCCCCAGCAGCTCCTGCAGCTCCTGGGGTTTTTGAAGCTACCGGGAATGGTCAGCGCTGGAGTCGCGTGAGTTGTGTCAGAGCAGGTCATCAAAACACTCTTTCCAAAGCCCAGCCTAAGGCGAGCACTAAAGGAAACGTATTATTGGAAACGTCTAAGTAAGAAAAAGGACAGCAATATGGCCACCCCAGCGAAAAAGTGCCCCAGAGGGCTGGCTGCAAAGTTCACTGAAGACCATGCAGCTTCATCTTCTCATTTGGGTGAGCGTTTGTTTGACTCCCAACCTTCAGGACTGTATGGAGAGCGACACTGGGAACTAGGCAGCTGCATCAGCCAGGGGAAGACGCATTTCCTACCTAAAAATGCCCAAAGAGGTGAAGGTGGCCAAGGGAGAAGCTCTGCTCCGGGCCTCCTCAGAGGCCGTGGGAAGGCAGCAATGCCAGGCGGCTCAGCAAGGCGTAAAGCAAGGCTGGGTTTGGATTTGACAAGTATCAACACACACTAACAAGGGTTTATGAGTCCAGATGATAAACAATAATGAGAACAGCTGCATCTCAAATGAATCCTTCTTCTGAGAGAGAATGTAGGAGATTTCAGCTTATTCAAGTAACATTAGCTTGGGGCAGGGTTAGATTGTTCTGCGTTTTGACCTGATTTTGTAATTATCACTCCTTCATAGAAAGATGTGTTGTTTAAATATCCTCTAATTTGCTTTCAGAGATCATAAACCCTTCTTTATTATCTGCTGCGATGTATTACAGGCAGATAATGACTGACTTTTGCCTTCTTTACTTGGAAAAGCGCATTTAATTTCGTGAAATAATGGAGGCGTTTGTTCATCTTTAATACTATTTTCTGTGCTTCATTCCCTTTTACCTAATAAACCAGCCTCCTTCGGAGGTCCACTCTGTGTGATTACTCCTAATGCAGACACTGTATACAGCTGAGGGCACTGATGTGTTAGATATTCATCAAAAACGCTGCACAAAACTGCTGCCAGAGTGCCACACAGAAACGCCTAGGCTCAGGTTTAATCTGTTCCATTTAATGCACGCATAGCTACCGAGACTTTCCAAATTACTTGTAATTAAGGCACTTGTCATTAGAGAATGAGGGTGTCTTAGGCCAGCACCGAGTCCATATTTAGCAGAGCGGGTGATGGCCAGGAGCTCCGTATCCAGCGCTTCTGCGGAGTGAAGGGAAAACCTTTCCCCAGCCCAGCAAAAAGAGCTCAAGCACCGAAACCCCGGCATCACTCCCAGTTCTGCACAGCTACAACAGAAACCCTCCATCTACCGGCTCGTGATACGCAGTCACAGTTATTCCCATAAAAGAGGACTTCATTGCATCACTCCAAGCAGATTTTAGCATTAGTATTATGCATGCACAGCACTTTTTCCTGGATATTTGCAAAGCTTTTAAAAATATGAAATAGTTACTGCTCGCGCTTTCTCAAATGTATCAATTATTTTTAATTTCTCAAAACTGCTACAGCAGCATACAAATAGAGTAGAAAGGAGAAGGGCTTTTTTTTTCCCAGGAGCAGGGTTTGAGCATCCCCAGACATACTGAGACGGGGGAGAGAACTGTAACAATAGCTTGTTCCCTACATATTTTCATCTGGTTTTAATGCAGTTTCTGTTTATATATTCTATTATAAGGCTAATTATTCATTCTCTCTCAGGCACTTTGAGATGCATTGTATATTTTATTATTATTTGTATTGTAGCGCGATTGTTTAATCATTCTGCAGACACACAGCAATCGCCGGATCTGCAGCGTAGCAGCAGCGACCATGGACTTCGAGCTGCTCCAAAGTGAAAGTCCACGTGCAAACTTTCACTTTTGGTAAAGGCAAGTTAATGGGAGGGGGCTAACCCCCAGGGGAGGGAGGATTAAGGTCGCTTAAAGCAGGAGCTCGGGCAGACACTGCTGCCAGCGGCCGGTGGGGAGGAGGAGAGGGGGAAACCCGGGGCCAGCCTTCCCGCAGCGGATTGCTGCCCGCATCCCACCACCCGCTTCACGGAATCACGGACTCCTTTAGGTTGGAAAGGACCTTGAAGATCATCGAGCCCAACTGTTACCCTAAAACTGCCGCGTTACCACTAAACCGCGTCCCGCAGCACCATATCTACCCCGCCTCCTCCGCTTCTAATTTTCTATTTATTTTGATGGCACCACACAGCAAGGCAGGAGATAGTGTCAGTCAAAAGAGTACCATGCCATTGCCCACTATCTCCATTTCATTTCCTGACTGTCCCTTCCAGTAATTTACTCCCCAGGAATGACACACGGCACAGTCGTGTGTGCGGCAGCGGCGGCGGCAGCTCTGCCCCGGCACCGCGGGGCTCTGCCCGTCTGCAGTCCCCGGGACGGGCCACAAAGAGCCACAAACCGCGACGTGGGGCCACGCACGAGGGCAGAGGGGAGAGGAAGCCCTCTGGGTGCTTTTCAGACAGATAACTCCTTCCATGCCGGCAACAGACACAATTCCCAACACTTCTGGCTGAGCGACCTAGCGATACAGCGAAGAACAGAGAAAAAATGCGACGTTCAAACACAAGGATGGCATTTCCCATAACTGCACAGAAATATGGGACACTTTCCCTCATTTTACTGTATGTAATTGATATGAGGCCAGGAGCTGCTGGCAGATTAAATTTTACAACCCATGACACACCAAGGCCTTGACTCAAAAAATTACTTGCACTCGGCTCTAATTATTCACGTCCTACCAGTTCAGATGTTAGGGATATATGCCATTTATTCTGAAGGCAAATGATCTGCAAGCCCACAGCAGAAAGAAACAGAAGAGCAGGGGCTGAAGCAGTGGGGAGGTGCGAGGGAGTGAGAAAAGAGCAAACGAGCAAGAATTTGATGTGGGGGAAATAATCAGGGCAATACCGGCGGCTCCAGCGTGTACCCACGGGTCAGCGTTGCGTGGTGTCTCCTCTGCTCTTGGAGAAGAAGGACGAGAAAAGTTTTAGCACACAAAAGCAATTACTGATGGACAAGAATAAAATATATTAATTATAAAGGGGCTTCTCGGTGCTTGCAGAGCCTTGTTCAGGGGTGGACAGAGGTTTGAGCAAAGATCAATCACGCCAGGACACCCACACGCTCCAGGATTTCCCAAACGAGCACTCACTGAGATGTTGACCAAATGCCTGTGAAAGCTGACTCAGCAGAATAGTCTTTCTATACAAAGCCCCCGGAAGGCACCCGAGCTCCCATAGGAACGGTTTTGCCGTGTTTCCCCTGAGCACGGGAAGGGTTGGCTCCCCACGGGCCCTGTCAGACTCCTGTTTTACACCCTGCTACGGGCCATATTGGAGATAATTCCCAGCGTGGCTGGGTTCCTTGTTGTGTAAAAACACAGGATGGATGAGGCTGGCTTTTTTCTAAATGAAATTCAAAAAAAGAAACTATAATTATGCTAGGAAGAACATTCATTTGCTTGTTAAGTGAAATTTGAAGGGGAAACTTTAATGATGTTAGGAGGAAAATCAGATTCTCTTGTTAAACTAAATTCCAAGAGAACTCTGTGCATATGCTGGACAGGACATTAAGCATCAAAGACTCATCAGTGATTCATAGAAGACTTTTTTTCTCAGCGACATGAATTATTTTCATGGGAAAAGATATGAAGACATTTTAGATGAAGACGAGGAATGAATATTTTTTTATTTCTGTCCTTGGGAAACAGATAGCGTATAAATAAACCCTAAGTTAAAAGGCCATTTGGAAAAAACCCCACAAGTTGATATTTATTTTTCATTATGTTAACACAAAAAAATAGGTCCCAATCCCTCGAATTCAACTTGGAATTGCAAATAGGTTGATCTGTTTTCAACTAAGCTAAGGGAAAATGAATATACAGTGCGAGTTTGTTCGGATGTTTCCTCACTACCTCCTTTGCCCATTTGCCTACAGGACCGAGCACGTGTCTCCTCGGTTGGGTGGAGTTTGCTGCCCGCCCCCGGCCCGGTCCGGCTGCCCTTGGGCGCTGCCAATCGCTTCCGGACTGACAGGTACCAATCACCTCTTCATCTGAGTTCAGCTAAAATCAACACCAGTGGAATAATAATATTATTGTTACTCATAATCCTCTTTCTGAGGAAGGATCTTGAAATGTTAATTAGGCATGACATTAATAAATTAAGCCTGACTTCACACCAGCATTATTTACTTAACGTTACATCACAAATAGGTACAGTGAGGCACGGAGAGCTAATCTACTTTCATTTGCACACTCCTAATTCCACAATAATTCTTTTGCAGCTACTAATATGCTTTGGAAGGGTACCCAGCAAGCGTACAGCAGATTTTGAAACCATTAACCTGATTTTGAAGTTAAGTGAACACAAGCAAAATGCATTTTCATGGGATTTGGCACATCAGGAAGGCGCAGAGCAGCGTGCGGATGCCGGGATTCAAGTCTCGCCTTTTCCTTTCACCCACCAGGAATTCCCAGGCCATTCTCCTGGCCTCCCAGCACCTTGTTTTCACCTCCCACCTTGTCTCTCATCTGCAGCCACTCGTGAGCTGCTCTGCTCTCCGTTTGCCCGCTCCTCAGCAAAGCAGAGCTTTGAGCTCAGAGGTGGATACTAACAATTACTATAATACAAATAATAACTCTAAGACGCTGACGAAGAATACAATTAAAGGCAGTCAAGCATTTATTCCTGGAAACATACTCATCAATCCCACTGGCCAGCTCAGCTGAGTGAGGGACCGTCCAGGCGGTGCCCCGCGTCCGGCTCTGCAGCAGCAGATGCTCGGGAACGGCTTCAGCCAAGCTCGGCAAACCCATACCAAATATCACCATTTAATTCATTAACCGACATTTAGAGGACAGGATAGCAGAAACATGATAAGTGAGCGTCAAATACAAAGGTATTTAGCGTTATCATTTATCAGAGGTGCCTCGTGCCATTAATTGTGGATACCGCGGTTGTGCTGCTATCAATCAATCACCAAACGTCCCCCTCTCCCGTCCGCTGTCATCCATCACCGGAGGTTTCCAACTGTATATCCATCACCTCACATTCCTCAGGAATGTCCATCATGCTGCTATCTGAGGACTGAACCATATGGGAGGAGGCGCAGCGTGAACTCTTGAGTGGGCAGATAAACCCTGGAGTATCTCGCCACCCCTCCTCCTTTTTTTAGGAAGCGCAGGGTAATCTTGAGAGGGCGGTTTCTCTCTACCAGTCTTATTCTTCCCTTGCCCAGCCACCATCCCTCCTCCCACCCCTGAGTTATTAGATGACATAACATTCACTTTGGCAAAATATATTATTCAAACGGAGTGGCTTAAAATTGAAATGCTTACATGGTCATGAACCCGGGCTGCAGTTAAAAATAAATCCCTTTATCTGTGCTGCATTCTCAGGCCTGCCTTTTCCATGAAAAGTCCTTTAAAATACTCCGGACTCTGAGCCTGAACAAGATCAAATGTGACTTTTTAAAAATAGGATGCCTGGTCCTCTTCGCTCTCCTCCTTGGGTCGACAATGGGAGATAAATTTGCTCCGCAGGAACCTTTTGTGGGCCGTGCTGCTGAGGCAATTTGCAGTTTGCTGTGGAAAAGGCATCTTACGCTACATTTATCACCCCCTGCCGCTGGCTACAATTCAACCCACTTGGAGCCACTGAGCAGAGGTGCCGAGCAGAGCTCCCGCATTATTATTCTACATAATAATGGGTGTTCAGGGAAGCAGGAGACAAATATAGAGTATATTCCAGAAAGGCCCAGCTGGGGAACAGAGGTAAAAGGGCCAGGGGGTGGGCTGCAGGGAGGGAAGGCAGAAAGGAGAAAGGTTAGAAAAAAGACCTGAGTGAACTTGCTCTTCAGACGAGGTCTTTCTCTTGCAGCGTTAGACAAGTGCTTCTGCCTCACCTCGCGACGCTGGATGTCATTGTCCTACAGCGGGCGCTGGAGCTGGCCCCGTGGGCAGGAGCATCCTCAGCTGCAGCGTCGTGGTCTATGGGCAGAGGTATTCCCTGCGTTCTTCCCAGGGGAGCCAGGATGCCCCCGTGGCCAATTCCCATCTCATGCAGGCAAAGAGAGGTGACTGAGCTCAGCCCGATGCCAAGGTAATGGGCTTAAAATAAGGACTTGACCAGGAGGTAACAGAAGGACTAGTCACACCGGAGGTCAAGGCACTGAGAAGCCGATGAAGCGGCCTGCAGGTGTGTTCTAAGTCAGGAATCTAAAGTTTCTGCACTTTAACCGTTGCAACTCAGCCGCCTTCTACCATACGCATATGGATCTACTTCCTCTACCATAAAACTAAAAGCCATCTAATGTATCCTATAAAGACAGCAGAAAAAGCCACATAACGTTGTAAGCAGATATAAGACGATCAGAGGACAGTTCTATACTGTTATTTTGTAAGGCTCAAAATCAAAGGAGGGATAACTTTCTTACTAAATAGAGCTTACAGGCAGATATGCCTTTATCTTGCTATCCTATACGCTTCCAAGGCAGAGCTTTGTTGAAAATCTTTGGTGAGTATTCTGGGTAGCAAACGTCTGGTGCGGAGACCTTCTGAGCATGTCAATTGTAGGAATTTTCCTCATATGCCCAAAAAATGACATTCCTCTCATGTTTCAGAATTTCAAATCCGTGAGGATTTTATTTTTTGAATACGAGAATGAAATACAACCTCCCGTCTGAAGATGCAGAGTTTGATCCTTCAAGTGCTTCATCCTTGGTCCCTGTCAGCATCCCCGTCTGACACTTGCCGTTCCCCTTCCTCCGCACAGGTACCCGCTGCCCCCACCGTTACCTTCCACAGTTATGCCAATACTGATTTTTCTTTTCCAGAATAAGTTGGTTAATCAGATCTTCGAAAGAAAACTTTCAGCTGGATATTTGTATGCAGCCCCTCGACAGAAATGCAGATTTAAGGAGACAGCCATATGCAAGCATGAAGGGAGCAGATGTTGTACAATCAAGGGTAATTTAAAAGAGAGGGAGAAGGTGATAGAAGGACAAAATGAATCTGAAGTCAAGAAATTTTTTGTTGTTGCTACAAACACAAAAATGATGTTCTACATTGCACCTTCAAATCCCATGCTGAAAACACTGGCTGTCTTCTGGGACACTGCCACCAAATGCCACCTCTCTCTTTACAGATGTTGTCATTTCAGACCTGTGCTATTCTCGCGCTGAACAGAGAATTCATCTTACACATCTTTCATCTTCCAGCCTCTTTGGAAGATGGAGAATTCTCTGCTTTTGAGCCACGAAGGCTCCTGACGAATCCAATGCAAAGGGATCACATCACCACGTCAAGCAGTGGAGGCAAATAGGAGTCAACCTTGCTGTAATCTATCATCCACTCAATTTAATGCCCGTATTTGTTTTCTCCTCCCTCTGAAAAGTATGAGCACAATCACTCATGTCCTATGAAAGACAATCTTGCAGAGGAGCCTGCGGTGATGCTGGCGTGCTCCATGGCTCCCACCCTCCTCCCGACAGCGCCCGTTAGTGCCGCTCTCCTGCAGACACACTGTTCCATGTGGTTAAGCCACGGAGGTCCCTGCAGCCATGCCGGGGCACAGGGAAAGGTGGAACGCACCAAGAATTGCTGTGTCCAGCATGCCTCGGCCAGAAAAAAAGCAGAGATAGGACTAGCTCCTGTGAAATCCGGAAAGGATGAACTCAGCAGATGAGGATGAGGTGAGAGGCAGAGTTTTGTGTTGGCTCCAGATCCAAAAAGTCACGGCAGCAGCAGCCTAGACTTTGTCTCTCCACTCTACTTTTAGCCCTGCCAGCCTTTGGCATCCATGGAGATCACATTTTGCCTTCCTTCCATGAAAAGAGATTGAAAAAGGAAAATAAAAGTAATTTTTTTGTAATTCAGTGCAGTACTAATCAATTGTGACAGGATCTAGAGAATATTTTCACGGTGCCAATTACTTAAAGGGCAAAGATGCCATAGTACCATTAAAGTAATAGCGCAGACAGCTCTCTAGGACATTGTGGAACAATGTACTAAATGTTGTTCAACTTGTTCCATGAAATAAAGTATTGGATCATTAACCTTACCAATGTCAATGTGTTGTCACTATCAAATTCAACTAAATGAGTGTCCAAGGTAATAGTTAGGAGCACACTTCCCACCGAGGAATGCATTAATACATTACTGGCTGCTAATAAAGAGAAACTGTAATGCAGTGTGAGGAACCCGGAGAAGAGCTATAAATGTGCATTAAAGAGAGAGGGTCGGCCTGGCTGGGACAGGCAGAAGCCTCTAGGTGCGGGTGGGCACACACAAACAGATTTATGCACTCACACATGCACGTTTACAATCCGTGAAGTGACTAAATAGAAAATTTATGAAAGCAAACTCCAAAGCTGTAAACATGCCTTACAGGAGCAAATGTTTGCAAACTTCCTTTGGAAAAGGATTCCGCGTCTGTATATAAATATCTCCGACAAGTCGCTTGTGAAACTTCTCAGTAAGGGTCTACTTTTTTTTGGATGTCTCCGTCGGCAGCGCTGGTGGGGGAGCTCCGTTGGGTCGTGTTTCTGCAGAGGAGGAGAACGGCTCCGCCGTCCCCGGGTGCGCGGTGGAGGCGTCCACCCTGGGAGCTGGCACGTCACAATGCAAAGAAATCAGTGCAGGCACCGCTGCAGCTCAAGAGACTCTTCCAGTGACATGTGTGAAGAGGACAATAATATCACCGATTAAAATGAATATTGTTCCAAAGGAAAATGTTGTAACTAAAAGAAAAAACGATCAAAATACTTGGCCACTGGAACACGTCAGTGTGAACTGAACTTTCAGGTAAAGGGAGCGGAAAAGGAAATTTTCCTTCCTGATGGTTCATGAGAACAGGGATAACGGTGTGAGCGGCCAACGGTTACCACAGCAGATGTCCTTTGGTACTTGCAATCCTATTTCAATTTTACCGTGAAATGGAAGACAGAAAATACATAGATTTAAGATATGCAGAGGTGGAAAAACCACCAGGATACCGGGCACCACTGTCATTATTTCTGGGCCCATTTGTATTTCATAATTAATAACTTAAATGGGGTAATTTAAAATTGTTAATTCTTTTCACAGAGTCTGCATGAGCTCAGGTGATGTCAGACACGCTGTCACCAGGAAGGTTAAATACTCTTGGTAGTTGCTAATTACCTAATCACCATTACTATCTCATATTAATTCTACCCTAAGAACAGATTTCATTATGACTAACCTGAGTTATTAAAGAATGAGCTGTAAAGAAAACCCCTGTTGTTTGCATTCATTTAAAGGAGAGGAAAAAGCCCCTAATATGAAGGTTTCTCCCCAGCATCAGGCAACCCTGAAGAGCAGCGAGCAGACTCCCCTCCTGGTGCGTGCAGGCACAGACGCTCTGCTCCAACATCTGCTCCGCATTCCCGCACAGAATTCCCGCACGGAATTTCCCGCCCGCTGCGCTCTAGCCCAGCACACGAACAGCCTCCTGCCCCCCGCGCACCCCCAGCGTAAACATGGGGTGGCTTCAGCCTCGTCCGGGTGTTGCTTCTGTCTTCTAAATACGTATTTTATTGATTAGTTTGTGAATACTCTTGACGATAAACCCTTGAATCCCCGGCTACCATGGAAGTGGGACTGAGTGGATCCTGTTTGCCACGTTAGCCTCTTGTTCTCCTCCGCACGTGGAGTATTCCCATTGTTTGGATTGCCTCTTAAGTAGCCCCTTGACAACGTGGCATTAACTTCGCTCCGTTTTCAATGTGGCCAGAACAGAAATGATCCCTGACTTCAGTGGGCCCAGAGCTGCAGAAATGATGGGTTTCGTGGCGCACCCTGCGGATCAGCTCCCTGCTGGGCTAATTCCGCCTGTGCCGGCAACACGTGCGCGGGAGGGAGGCAGAGCTGCTGTTTCACCCTCTCCACCTACAAGGGCCCAAAGCTGTCCTGTGATGGGAAATGTCCTGAGGCTCTTCTCTGGGAAGTAAGTCCGTGTCTCAGGGCACTTCTCTGGGGTGGAAAGCAGCTCCAGGCAGCGAGGTCTGGTCCGTGCAGGGAGCTGGATAGAATCATAGAACCATAGAATCACTTGGGTTGGAAGAGACCTTCAAGATCATCGAGTCCAACCATAAACCTACGCTACTGAAAACACCCCTAACCCATGTCCCTCAGCACCACGTCCCCCCGTCTTTGAAATACCTCCAGGGACGGCGATTCCACCGCCTCCCTGGGCAGCCTGTTCCAATGCCTGATAACCCTTTCGGTAAGGAGGTTTTTCCTAATATCCAACCTAAACCTCCCCTGGCACAACTTGAGGCCATTTCCTCTTGTCCTGTCACTTGTTCCTTGGGAGAAGAGACTGACCCCACCTGGCTAGAACCTCCTTTCAGGGAGTTGTAGAGAGTGAGAAGGTCTCCCCTCAACCTTCTCTTCTCCAGGCTGAACAATCCCAGCTCTCTCAGCCACTCCTTTCCTCTCACCCCACGCTGAGGACGGGCGATGCCGGCTCTGTGCCATCCACACGTGACTCGGGATTGTCATCCATGCGAGAGTGAGCAGGAACACTTCCAAGGCAGGTAGATTTTATGGCTGTTTTTAGCGCTGTGCTATTAATCCTTACATTTGATTCAAACTGTGCATTAGGCGATGGCAGCTACATAGTTGCAACCTTTTGAAATGCTAATTGTCAAACCAAAGTTTAGAAAGACTATTTCAAAGCAAAGTTGCCATTATTTGTAGGCTGTGTTCTAAATGCAAGAGCTCAATTATCTAGAGTGTCAAACTTCTGACACCTTTGCTGATCCATAAAAACAAGCAAGATTAAAGGGTTTTCTGGAGTAGAATCTCATTTTTATGCTCAGGGTTATTTATTGAATTACACCTTGTGGCCAATCCCAAAGCCAGTTCAGTGATCAGGTCAAGGTATTTATGGTCTAGCACCCTAACGGGAGGGTAGCATTCAGTTTGTAGCAACACTTTTATCGTGCTAATGGATTTTTCTGAGTGAGGAGTCTATGTTTTTAAGACCTAGAGAAGAGGAGCGTTGGTGACTCTTTCAGGCTTTCGACTGTCTTTTCAGAGACAACAAAGGGTTTCCTTTATTCTTCCCTTGACTTTCTCTGCTATTAGTGTATGGTAGAGAGCATTAGTTTCTTAGAGGGATAGACACTGAGAGTTATGCAAAAGATGAAAGGTACAGCATGAAAATGCAGTTTGGGGAGGAATTTGCATTTGTAATTCAACGTTCTTCTGGGAAGCCGTGTCTGCCGTATCTCCGAAGAGCAGAGGAAGATATCCTCAGTCCAGCATGCAATGAGTTTTCCTGGTCTTACATTAGAAACTGATGCTCCCTGATGCTGTGCATGAACAGGGATACAGCTCTGCCCCCCAGCAGCAGCTCTCCCTACCTTCCAGTACTTCGCCTGGGAAGGTAATAGCGTGACAGTTTAAAAAAAAAACCAAACAACCTATCAGAGAATGTGAAGTGGACAAGTTATATCTAAAAAAAAATACTGCACAGGGCCTCAGTGCTGCTTAAATCCTGCTTGTATGAAGGGTATGATACCAAATATTAATTATCAGCATCCTCCTCTGGTAAGTAAAATCGTACTCCTGAGTAACCCTACTGCTGTGGGTGCTCTGAGGGACTAAGGAGAGACTCAGCCTGGTGCTCAGCTGGACTTGAGCGCTGTGCAGACCCTGCAGGGCGCTGCCAGCCTTCCTGCCTATTCCTGTGCCTTGGGCAAAACTACAATATTCTTATTCGGCTTTTGATTCTCACCCTAAAATTTCAGCTGAGTTGCAGCGGGCTGAATTATAAGCTTTGGCTCAACTTAATTTTACTTATTTCGAAGAAGAACATACTATGATGTCCTAATGCAAACGAATGTGGCAGGCTACATTCTGGCTCATTCGTGAGATGAAACACTACATTTTTATCACTTTCAGGGTATTGTGTTACACTCCATAGCCTCTAAAAATTCAAAGCAATTAAAGGTCATGAGCCACATCAGTGATCACATTGCTCACGCCTCAGTTCATCTAGAATTTGTATATGGTATTTTTGCACAGGACATAATTTTTCAGAATGGGCTGTTTCATTCTTTGGTGTCCCTTTAGTGACGAGAAGGTTCCACTTATCACGGTGACCCTTCCTGAACTTATGGCCTTCTGCCGTTCCCCTTGCAGAGATTTTATCTGGCTGGCAGAGCATCTTCTCTTGTCACCCGCAGAGAATCACAGATCACTGATAAAATGGAGATTCCTTCGCCGTGACATGCCACCAGTCTGGGGACTGAGGCAGACTTTGCTGCTGCCTGCAAGGGCACAGAGAAGCCAGCTGAGGTATAACCACTGTTTGATGGTTCATACCTGCGGGAGTCAGGCAACAGAACCACCACAGAGTAAATCAGACTTTCAGGGAAATTGCTAAAGGAGATGAACACTCCAGAAAGCACATCTGCCACGTACCAGCGCTGCCCAGGCACCACTCACCAGTTCCAATGAACATGCCACCTATAACGTGTCCTGCTACTCCATCAACGTCAGCAGAAGCTTAATGGCTAACAGCAGAGTAGTTATGTGTCAGGATTATTAATTAAGGGGTTAATATGCCTGGCTGAACTTTTGTCTCCATTGCTAAGAGGGCTGTAGATGCCAGGATTTGCTGATCTGATTAAATGGACGTGCTGGGATACAGTTAGAGTACTCTTTCATCAGCTGGGTTACTCCATGCTACAACAAATTTTATCCCTTTCCCAAAGCAGTAACGCGGGTCCCAGCTCTCCAGCCAAACCCAAGACAAATCCAGCCCTTTCAGATGAAACAGAAAAGTTCAAATACAAACCCAACTTTGTTGGTTCTCTAGGCTCAGTAGTTCTCCAGCTGAATAAAGATTCAGCTACATCTTTATTGGCCTTTATCATCAATAGCTCTTTTCTTAATGGTGTCTTTAAGATGGCTTTATCCTACTTGAAAAAAGACTGAAGGTGTCTTCCTCCATCTCTTTTCAGAATCTCTCCTCTGAAGCTCCTAAACAAGGCCAAATGTCAACATCAGCTTTCATTTCTAACTAACTCTGTGCCGCAGCCCGTTTCCTTTGCTCCCCCCGTTCCTGACATCCGCGCTGGAGAGCCCTACGTAGGAACTAGCTGTTCTGGAGAGCACGCGGTGATTTCATCCCGCTGCGAGGAAAACCTGCGTTTCTACAGCCCAGCAAGCCTGGCTCAAAGTCACCTCTGCCGCAGTCACGTGCCGGAGCGAGGAGAAAAGAAAGCCAGGCGTAAGGTATGATTGGAATTTAAAACTTTTCAGGATTCAAAAGAAATCATAATAATTTTAGAGGAAGCTTGGGAGCTCCAAGCGTAACAGAAAGCTGCGATTTCCAAAGAAAGCTTAAAGTTTTTACCAAGCCGCACACCAGATTAGCAAATTGTCTCCCTTTCTATTTTAAAATGCATAAACAGAGCTGAGAGGTAACACTGAACAGCTTCAAGATTGCCAAGCAATGCTATAAATCAGTTCCATACAAGTTAAGGACTTGAGCCTTCAGCATACATTATTATATAAAAAAAAAAAATACGCTAATGCTCTTCTGGAGCCAAGGCAGCAGAAGGACGTCAATTGGGGATGTACAGTAGGGTTTGGATTGCCAAGTTTAATACATCTAAAATGAATAACTTGCTTCAAAGACCCAATCAGGTCTCCGAATGCCCCTGTGAAGCCCCATGGAGACGCTCCTTGTTCAGAGTAAGGTGGTCCAAACCAAGCGGGACTTGGCAGTGTCAGGGCACGGGAAGGCTGAGACCACGTTGTGGTTTGGAGTTGTTCCACGTTAGATACCTCTAGCAAGGAGCATTAGTTTCAAATTAAAGCGCAGCCCTTTGCCTGGATTAAACCATCCCCACCCTCTGGGCACGACCCACAGAAAGGAGCCGAGTCCCTGGTTTTAGCACCCATTGCCTTAACGAGTTCAGGCTGGGATACAGCTGCAGTCTGTAGTTATTGCTGTGTTCCAGTACATTTAACACCTCCTAAATGTGGATAAATGGAAAACCACACATACTACTGCAGTTTGCAAGTGAAATGTTTTTATGATTTTTCTTTTTTTTTAAACTGCGGTAGATAAACTGTGCAGTCCAAAAGAAAACTGATCACTGCAAAGCCAGTCTCCCCATTCCTGCGTTCATTTGCCCCATTTATTACATCTCCTGGCATCCTACCTGCCTGGGAGCCGGGATGAATTGCAGCTGCACCTCTTGGATGTGATTATTATTTGGGATGCCACGACAGCATGACCTTTGGCTGGTGAAATACTATGAACAAACCCCCAGTTTTGGGGAGGGGGGGAATAAACCATATGATGACAGTCTGAGATTTTTGTTCCAAACCATTGCCTCTCTGCTGGCAACCCGGCACGCGAAATCCAACCAGGCAGCCGAGCGGCTGCTTCTGTGCATCGCTACAAAACTCCGCATCACTTTTGCCACTTCTAAAGGCCCCACTAGGCTATTCCACCGCTGCTGTTTTAAAGGGATATCTGTTTTCCTTTGTAACTTGACAAAGCTTACTGCCTGGGGACCTACAGTAAATCTCAAGGTGCTACAGGGAAACTCGGCAGCGCAGATTCCTTTTCCAGCCATGGGCTATGAGGACTCAGCCAGGGCTGCGGCGCTCGACGTCTGGCCGGGCTGTGAGAGATCACCAGCAAACCACAATTAGCAAAACCAAGCGAGACAGCAGAAGGCTGGCTAGAAATCCCACCAGCACCTCTGCACTGGCCTTGTGGAGTTATCCCACTCCTCCCCACCTGCTCCCCAAAGTGCACTTCAAGACCCTCGTGCTTAATACCGCATTAGATACAAGCTACAGCAAAAGCGGTAACAAAACAAACCATGGAAAATCAGGGGATGAAGGAACAAAACATTTTGAAACGAAGCTAGTGGCAGAAAGGAGTCTAAGGAGCTGTTCTGATGCTTTAAAGTCTAATCCATCACCTTTCTTTCTTGCTGGCCTTTTAATTTTTTTATTTTTAATTTTTTTTCTTTTTTTTTACAGTGCAATTTCATAAAAATAGATTTGGTGCCTTGACATTACAGTAAGTGCCCCAGGGAAAAGCAGATAAAAAGCAATAACACAACCAATGGAAATAAACTTCATGGCATTAACTGGTCAGGAGCACAGAAGACACCAATTGGTGGGTAAGAGATGTAATCTTTTTATTTTTACTTAATTTTTTTTCTGGCATACTGCATCAGTGCATAAAACTCATATGTATGGACACGGGTTTCCAGGGTAGAGATAAGAAAGTCAAAATGACTCGTTTCAGAACAGCGATACGATAGCGGAGATGAATGCTGCAACCTACTGATTCACTTCTCATGCTAAAGAAAGTGCCAGATGTTGCTCTAGTTTAGATTGGTATCTGCTACTTTTGCTAGATTACGCCTACTTACAACCTGGAAGTGCAGAGACACAGACCTGAAGAACAAAAGCAACTTGTTCAGTAAAGGGAAAAGCAGAAAATCGCACTTTGGATTTATTAGGTCACATTTACGGATTTATATGGGGCACCTTTATTGACTTCAGTGCATTTTCACCTACTACCTCAAGCGAGGATTTTCTGTCTTTGCTTCCCAGCAGCTGCAATAACCTCTCCAGCAGAAGTGGAGCCAAGAGGTTAAGCTGAGGAAGCCCAACAGAAGGAGAAAAGAGAAAGCCTGGGGGGTTCGGACACTTGAATTTGTGTTCCCTGCCCCTTTTCCCATAACACAGCCATCCTTTTTTTGCAAATGTTGCCAAACATGCCCTGGGAAACAAAATATACATTAATTTTCAACGGTACAAACACAGTTACTGTTAATTAGCAGGTATGTAGTGCTTTGGCTATCAAAGCACTGCTCTAATATGAAATGATGAACCTGTGCTTTCCCTGGGGTGCATTAGTAGATCGTTGTCCTACAGAGGGTCAGAGGCAGATGAAATGGGACACGGAGGAGTGCGATTTCCAAGACCGTGACACTTCTGAGTTGCACTAGGAAACAAAACCTTAAGCATGAAATGTGACAGAGCTGGGGCCGGTGATGACCTCGTCAGTCTGTTGGTCACCTGTGTGTCTGTCCATTTGCCTGTCCTCCTTTCTGACCTCCCCCCAAGTGGTACTTACAACATTCAACCAGGAAAGGAATTCAGAGGGTGGGAGGAAAGGAAGAACATCCGCTGTGTCAAGGTGACAGATTTGATATAAAACTCTATGACTTAAACATTCAACTTGCTCTGTTTTAATAGGGCTGTCAGCAGTGGACGGTTAGCTCAACTTATGAAAATCTAGAAAATGCCTTCTTGTTGCTTCATACATCATGATGAACAATAATCTGACAGGAAAAACAAGCCCCGATTAAGAAAGGATTGCTTTTTGGGGCACGCTAGTAATGAAGTATGAAGGAAATTGAAGACTGATATTAGCGCGAATCCAGATGTCTTGGAATTATTTTTTCAACCACAATAGATAATTTTTGAATGATGTGCCTAACAGGGACAAATCCTGCTACCAAAGGAAGCCATCTATTAAATTAACAAGTACATTTTCAATTCCTTCAAAACAGAACATAGTTTCATCAGGTCTTCAAAGCCAGAACAGAAATGTTAAATGTCTTGCAGAGGTGATCCTGGCGAAGGTGATCTGACGAAAGCATGTGCTGCAGCTCAGAAACTCTGCTGCAAACTGAATATTCTGACATTCACACTCACTTTTATTCTCACCTACTCCAGCAAGCTGCAAGGATTAAATCCAACCCTGTGCACAAGCACGAGGCTGATGCAGCACACACGTCCCAGAGAACTTTCAGAAGTTCAGCCCAGAGCATTTGCCTTCCCTGTGGACGCTCAGATTTAGGCGCAATTCCCGCATCTGCGCTTTCCCTGGAAGCTCCGCCCTGAAGGTCCTAATTGGGATTTTCTTACTGGGGCAGAACTGCCTTTGAGTGTCTGTCAGACTCCAACAACACTGAAAGTCTTTTTTATGGCAACTTTTTCAGTTGCTGACACCAGGCTGGGGGTGAGGGGAGTGACGGGGATGCAGCGGCTCCGCCATGGTCACCCGTCCCTTCCCGAGGGGCCGCCACACGGGGCCGGGGCGATGCTCAGCCGTGTCTCTGCCCAGTCAGCCCGGCAGCCGCCCGCCTGGGAAGCCCCACTGGCAGCACTCATTGCCAAGGACATCAGGGAGCTCCGTCGGATCAGATCCCAAATGGCAAGTGAGGTTCCCACCGCAATTCCCCCACCCAGGGATGGGAACAGGGGCCAGAGACACCCCTGGGCTGTTGGTGTGGGGATTAACCCGTACCAGAGAGTGTTTCTCTGGCCTGTGGAACCCAAATCCTAATTTTCCCTAGAACAAATTTGCTCCTTATTTGACCTCTTGCAGAACTGTTCCCCCTCCCAGGTAAATGATGCTGCTGGAGTGGAAAACAGCTTAATTGGCACCAAGTCATTCACTGAGGAGTGATGAAAACTGTTGGGTTTTTCCCCCTGTGTAGGATAGTTTGCAGCAAAGGGGTCCGGGGTGGTCTGAGGGACCACCTGACCCTGCTCTGCCCCGAGGTGGGCTGCCCGCGTGAAGAGCAGCCTGTCTGCTGAAGGACGGCCCGGGACATGCCCACCCGTAAAACACGCACATGGGGAGAAGAGCCCCGGCGTGGGGAGCCCCAAAGTGGGGGCTCAGGGGGTTGTCCTGAGAAAGTCCACAAGTGGTGGTTCCTCCTCTCTGGGCAGGACACAGCTCCACGCGGCCAGCTCAGACCCCCACTGGCATCACTGAACTCAGACAGCCATGGTGCTCCTGGTGTAGCATCATCTGGACCCGAACAGAGCATGTCATCCCCAGTCATCAAAAGTAATTATTCAAGGACGCCCGAGGCTATGACAATGGATTTAAATACAGA
Source organism: Chionis minor (assembly GCA_013398295.1). Lineage (NCBI taxonomy): Eukaryota > Metazoa > Chordata > Aves > Charadriiformes > Chionidae > Chionis > Chionis minor. The sequence continues at coordinate 371,724 of VZSF01002819.1, forward strand.
ACAGCAAGCCGGGTTAGAGTCTGTGTAACTTAGTTTGTCATTTCCTTCAGCTCTTCTCTTTAAAAATGGATTTTTGTGCTCACGAGAGTTCCCAGGCTGCCTGCTCAGGAACCTGACGCTTGACTACACTCAGATTAAAGTCAGCGGAGGCTCCAGCACAGCCTTCCCTTCCCTTCCCCAGGCCCTTTGGAGATCCACACGTGGGCAATCCCACCATCTGGGATGGATGGGAAATCCCTTCCCACGTTGCTGTCACCAGGACCACATCCAGCGGCATCCCCAGTCCCCAGCACAGCACGCACGGAACGGCAGTGCGACACGGCTGGAGCCCAAAGGCAAACAGGGATCCCGGCTCCATGCGCTGCCAGACCCCACTGGACTCAGGCTCAGCAGAGCTGAACCCCTGTGCTTTGCTTCTCACCATTTCCATCCTCTTTCCTTCCCTCCTAAAGGCTGCCTGCCTGCGGGACAGAGGGTGAGAAAGTCCTGGAGGTACTAAAAGCTCCGAAGAGACTAGTTGCTGTTCTTCACGGCGGATAGCTACCTCCCACCAGGCTGCCCTTGGAGAGGGAGCGTCAGTGGAGAGGTCTGGGCTGGAGGATTGCGTAAAACTATTTGGAACTGAGAAAAATTTAATAAGAAATCACTTCCTGATTAACAGGATGATCATGTCATTCTGCAGATAATTCCTTGGCTTTGGAAGATGAAGGCCTGGAATCTCCTTCCAGAAAAAACCAGAAACACCACTACAAAATCCTCCCCGCTCACAAAGCTTGTCCTTCCTCCCTCTTCCCCCTCTCCTCTGTACTGGCTACAGCTTCAGCGTCAGCTAGCACATTAGTCCTGGCTGCAATCTGCAGCAATGCTTATTTAGGCCTGCAGGCAACTCCCTCACCTTTTAAACGTTACTGGGGAGCGCTTAGAATTCTTTTTTTTTTTTTTTTTTAAAAGACACAATTTCAGTTAATTTAATTATAGCTAGGATTTAATGTTTAAAAGCCATCAGCTTAATAAGTACCAGGGATCTGTATCATTGTTATCAGCATCTTTGAAAAGTGCTGAACAATGCCTGTGCCATTTAGAGGATGCAGCGATGGAGCTGAGAGAGAGCTGCACGGCTCCCTTCCCTCCCAGCCCCAGAGCCACTCCCAGCCTCTCCAGTCCACCTTCCTCCATCTCCCAGGCTGGTTCCCCCATCCCTCTGCCCTGTGGTACATGTACATTTGCATCCACCTGCCTGCTCAATGCTCAGACTAACAGCACGTCTCTAAAGGTCAGCCAAACCCAATGACATTTTAATTTATTTTGACCCAAAGGTGCCTTGAACTGCGATGTTTGACTGTGGCGGAACTTAAACTTGTGATGGGGAGCAGAGGGAGCGTGTGCCCAGCGAGCACACTGTGTGTGCCCACAGCAACTGGCATCACCTCGTGAAAAAATCCCTCCAAATCCTTTACCTGATTTTAAGGCTGTCTCTGGTGCGGTATGTGCTGTCCTTCACATCGGTGGGGATCAGTATTACCTCTCCCACCAGCTGTCATGGAGCATCTGGTTCTCCCATCTCCACTTGCCTTGCTGAGACATTTTTCCTAGGGAAAAGTGGGTCTGATCCTCATTTGCACTGAATCCATGAACACAAAACTCCTTACTGGCCCTTTGGAAGTTTGGAAATGACCTTCAAGCCCTTTTGGGGATAAGTTTAACCTCTGCCAGCAGTAGATCGCCTCCCCTCAAAACACGTGCACACACAAGTACACACCAAAATCCTCTTGCTTGGTGGGAGGGTTTTCCTCCTGCTTTGCCAAGGTGGAAATCACGGCACAGGGAGAGGCAGGGCTGAGCTCGGCTTCTGAGTGGAGAGAGGGCCCCGCTGCACAAATGGCTCTGCTGAGAATAACAAATTACCATCTTATCTCCACTGATGCTGCATTTTATTGCTTCTTAATATTTTTCCTGGGCTGCCCACGGCCTTTTATCATCTCTCCTGCACTTGATCACGGCTTTATGGCCTGCTGTTCCCTCCCCCTTTTTTCTCCTCTGTCTTACTGGTCTCTATTTCTCTCTTCCACACAATGGCTTTTTGCAGCCGCCTCATCTAGCCCAGCTGCTGATGCTCCTCAAGGTTCAGTTGCTTTCTGCATTGTTATTTGCAATTTATTCAATTCCAAAACCTGACATTATTCTTTGCTGTGATATACAGTTGCCTGGCTATTGCTAACCATGTGCAAGCATATTACTCCGCATTGACAAATTTTATTTATTTATTTAGCCACCCTCCCCAGTTTAGAGCAGCATTCACTGAATTACGGATTTTGATGCCTGCAAATCATAACCCCATCACGCAGATAAGACAGGATTCATTACTGCAAGCCCTGCCATTACATGGAAGAATTTAGGTCAAACCGCTTTGTCCTTGGACAGCACACCTGGATATCAAATTTAGTGCATCTTCCTTTTCTACAAGTTCTCTCTGGACCCTGAAGCAGTGACACCACTAACATTACACTGGAAACCTTTAGACCCACCAGCTTGGTTTATCAGGAGCCAAACGCTGGCCCGCAGAGAAGGTGAAAACAGAGGATTTCCCCGCCGCCGGGCAGCTGCCGCGCAGGCACGGGAGGTCACCGCCGGCCACCGCCGAGGGACAAAGGCGGCGAGGACAAAGGACCAGGCGGCCAGAGGGGACTTACAATACCGGGCGAGCTCTCAGGCACCTTCATTGCACTGTCAAACATGGAGAAAAACCTCAGCAGCAAACCCAGGGATTTTGAGCAAGAATTGCTCAGGTAACCAAACAGGATAAAATTCCATTGGGGAAACACCCGCTTACTCCTTGCAGCCTTGCTGGGTGGAGCTTCTGGCACCAGCCTCTACAAATCACCGGCTAGCAAAAATATTTTCCCTCTGTATTTTTCACCCATATTTTTCTTTAAAACGTCTATTAAGTTAAACAAGCAGCATATACACTGGAGATACTATCAGAGCTTTCATCTCCTGATTTGCAGATAGGAAGGCTGCGGCAGGGCGGCAGTTGGCGAGCGCTGGTCACAGATACCGTCACTGAGGACACAGCGTTATCACTGAACAGAAAAGCTTCATCTCCCCTGCCAGCAAGATCCTGGATTCATAAAAGGATTAAAATGAATAAAAAACGGAAACATAAGGGTTTGGAGTCATTCTGCCCCATCTCAAGCACTTAACCGAGCTTTCCAAGCTAGAGATCCAACAGCTAATAGCTGTGGAGCACCTCTGCTCCACAGAAAGACATCTCTGGAAGCTCTTTGGCTGCAGACGAGCTTCTGGAAGTGTCTCACTCTGTCTGCCATGGGCAATTCTGCTCCCAGTTCAGCTGCTGCAGGTAAGTGCCTCTGACACAGCAGGAAACCCCCCGCAGGATGCTTACGGGGACCCATCCCACAGCTCCGTATCCTTCGGCATACGAAGTCACACCAACGGTGCAGCATCCGAGTGACGCTCGCTCAGCCTGTGCCCAGCGCTGCTCCCAGGGACCCGGGGCCACCCACTTAATCTCAGCCCCCCAACTTCCCTACCACGAGACACAGACAAGGACCTTTTCCTGCCAGCCGTGCCCTGCCTCTGCGCCTGCACTGCGCGATGGGACACAGCCCCGACCACGGCTCCCGCGCACCGATGCCCTAATGGCAGGAGAGGACTCGGGGGATTTCTTTTTATGCAGAGCTCCTAGATACAGATCAGCAACAATAGGCTTTATATAGACAAAAGAGACAGAGAGGAATATCTGTGAGGGTAACGTCTCCTGATAAGTGGCAAAGCAATATCCCTCCCCTTGGCATTCTTCAGACACACAGCTAAGGCGAGTTTGGACGAAACCAGCTCCCATTGATCGACTGTCTGATAGGTTTGCTGGATTATTGACAAAGTGCTCCGTAATCATTCTGCTGTAACAAGAAGGGCAACGAGACAGGCCTGAGGAATGGGGAACGGATCAGATGTTTGTCACATATTAAAGACCCAATTGCCGGAGCTGCACGCCCGATTAAAAGCAATAAGGGGAAGCAGGCAGGGTCCGTGCCTGCCTGCCACCAGCTCGCGCTGGCGCGAGGGTCACGGCCATTCTCATCACCAAGATGTGATGGTGTTTTCGCTCTGCTGCCAGCTCCAGGAGCTCACAGGGAGGAGAGATTTGGTTTCTTCAGAAGAGTGGTTTCAGCAAGCACTGGTGTCCCATCAGAGGGAATTTTATTCCCGTTGTGATGGGACTACCAGTCAGGCAGACAAAAGCCATTTGCATTTCAGGATGACCAGAAGCTGCGTACCATCCCGTCACTGAGCCCTGTGTCTCAGCAGAACTATTAGTTTCTATTAACTGTGACACCACAACTTTCATTTCCCTATAAAACATAGTGTCAATATGTCCGTGCTAACCTGCTCGTACACAGAAGCTACGTAAGCTCCGGAGCAGACCGGAGATCAGTATTACGCCTCTGAAAACAGCAAACGGTTGACATCAGTTCTGCACCACCAGCAAAGAGTGAAGTGTTTGCCCAGCGGTCAAGGACCACCATTCCACACGGCTGGCAGCTCTTCCAAGCACACAACGCTAAGACACGTCCTGGAGAAAGTCCATTAATGTGCAGGATGTGCAATCTTAATTTTACACAGACTAACAAAAAGCCATCAAATGGTAATAACTTCAACTTACAGCTTGTGTTATATTTGAACTGGTGACCTTGAGGAGAAAGACATTATCGAACCCTTGGGCTACTTAGTCATACATTAATAACAGATTTGTCGCTTCATGTCCAGAGCTGTTGTGTGCAGGTACTGTTAAACAGCCAGGGAATTCTGTCCCAGAGAACCCTGCACCGCGGTGATGAAGCAACTCCCTTAATGTACATGTAAAGTTTTCTTTAGTTAGAATTCAAAGAATGACAAAAATTAAGATTATTATCAAATATATACATCACGAGCATGAGGCAGGGAAAATAAAGTGTAACGCGGCTGCTTAGTAAAGAAAGTGGAAAGAGAATTTGGTGTCAGTGCTGTAGTTTCCTTGGGCTATATCACAGCTTTTACTTGTTATGACCTTCCAAAGGGAAATTTGAAGACTAAAGGCTCTGTTTCCAAGAACAACTTCAAGCAGTGAGGTCATGCTCTTTCTGTACACTCTGCAAGTGAAAGCTGAGGCGAAAATCCCATTCCAGATTCCCTAAGAGGAGTCCATGTTATGCTAGAGGAGTCGTCAGTAGGTTACAGTGAGAATGGCAGGTAATGCAAGAAAAGAGTATGGAAAGAATATCACTAATTTATACCAGCTAAAGATCTGGCTTAAAAATTAAGTGGTATGATTAGCAATCAGAAATCCTCTCTGTCTTTCTGTAGTCATTGTAACAGGATGTGCTTTTCATTTTTTACAAAGCTAAGTGGAACAAGCTCTGAAACTGCGAGGTAAGGTCGTTCTGCTACCTACCTACGACCCACACAGGGATTTTTTGGCGAGAGATGCAAAAGATAAGAGCAAGCAGATAGATGAACTTGAGCAATTCCAAATATAATCACTTACAAGATACAGTATTTTTTTTTTTTTTAATACACAGAACCTGGAAAAGAATTGGAATATTTTTCCTAAAGGGCAGTATGTATTTTTTATACAGCATCCTGCATCCAAACCTCCAGAGACAACCCACCGAGCGACCTCCCCTGTTGGAAACAAGCAAGTTTCTGGGTGAGCCCGAGGTGGCCAGGCAGCCCCGCAGGCTCGGCTGGGCTGTGCATGCCTGGGATGGGAACAGGGCACGTAAGGCTGCACGAGGGAGAGGGAACGGAGTGACACAGGGACAGCCAGGAGAGCTGTAAACCCATGATGACTCCCAGGAACTGTGCAACCATTTTATGTACTCTGGTTTACAGAGGCAAGTGCCTCATCAGTAATTTGCATTTCTTATGACAGCCATCTTGCAGAAAATGTACTTAAAGCAAAGCCAAGCCAGATACAGTTACTTCCCTTGGTTATGAACAATTTCACTTTACTGCTTCATGAGAGTAAGTTCAGAGCAGATTGAGACCCGCACGGGAAGGGGAAGAACAGTCTTTCAAGAGTCTCGGAAACAAGCTAATTGGTCTGTAACCTAAATCATAAAAAGACCTGTAATTATACTGCTCAGAATTAACACAGAGGGCTTCTAAAAAAGTCCATTTTTTAAGTGAATTTATACTATTATAAGACCTGTCGCTTCTGAGTAATAAAACCAGCGATGTTACGTTAAGCTCCGTGTTATCCTGTTTGCTCAGATGGTGCTTATGCCAGCTGTATCCAGCAGAAAAGCAGTTTTCAATTTATTTTTATGGCCTCTCTCTAAAAGCATTCCATTACAGGAATATTACGCTGTATGAAGTTTCAAACCACCATCGGCAGTTTATTTGCTTGTTTTGTGGGAATGGAATAAACAGTTATCCGCAGTAACTGTTAGTACAACTTCACGCGTGCAACACCGCCTTCAAGGGTCAGCGCCTGTTTGCTCAGCGCACCCCAATTTTGCTCCCCCAAGAGATTTAACCTCTGCTGCAAGACACAAAACGGGTTGAAACTTTCCTTTTGGTTTCTCCAGGTTGCAGACAGGCGCGCGGAAACAGGATTCCTCAGTCAGCTAAGAAAAATTGGGAGAAGGTCGAGCACGGAGCTCTATCAGCTGACCACAAAATATTCTGACCAAAATGAATTTTTGCTGTGCTTTTTTTTTAAAAAAAAAAAAAAAAGTATTTTCATAAAAGTATTGAAAAAAGTTTCACTTTAAGTGAAGCTCCAAATTTGTTGGAATCAGGTCAGAACTGGCACGGGTTCCTCAGGCAAGCAGCATCCCGTCATCCCTTGGGCTGGATTCATCCCACCTACCATCACCCAACAAAGCCCTGGCGCGAGACAGCGCTCCACGGCCACAACCCCCGGGGTGTCACAGCCAGGAGGGACAGTGGCACCGCTGCTTCCGCTGCCACCAGCCCTCCGGAGATTACCAAATACATAGGCTCGCACTGAGTGAATTCTCACTGGATTTCAGTGGGTTCAAGCTTTAATTCCTCAGCTTGCAAAGTGCTGAACAAAGTATTTAGATAATTAGATAATTGTCTTTGTGTTGCTATTCAACAAAGCAGCACTTTTCTGACCTAGCCGGTCTCATGGTCTTACTTCCAAGGTAAGGGAGGTGCGGTGCAGCTTGCAAATAAAACCATGTATTTTAACTGATTATTTTATAACGTCTGAGCCTTCAAGAAACCTGCAGACTGGGATAGAAGGTATTGCAAAACCGTATTTTTAACCCAATTTACAAGATGTCATTGAAATCCCTAACCTGGTCGTGTATGATATATCTAACTATTAAACTTGGAGCCAAAGAAAATATAAAAGAATGCTTTTTTAATGCCCATACTGGGGTTATTTTTTCAAGTTATTATGTGAAGCACAGAATCAGAGGTAGCATACTGTCCTGACCAAATTGGAAAGTTATACTAAGAGTAATTGCTACCCAATAAAAAAAATAGAAAAGTATACAGCCAGGTCCTCCTTTCCAAGTCTTTAAATTCCTCCATGAACTAATCTTTTCCCTATGGTGTTGGACTCAACAATTTGATATTTTATTGCTTTTAGGGTCAGAAATTCACTCACTATATTATCAACTGAAGGGAAAAAATTGGAAGAAAAGATTTGTGTCTTCTTTGGACAGTAAAGCCAACAAATCTCTTCCACTGCTCAGTTAGAAAATACAATTAAGTGGACTGTAGTGGACTCTCTTGAAAGAAAATTGTCTGGATTGAGATGTGAATAGCCTAAAAGCCGAACGTGTGAAAATCAATCCTTCCCAGCCCTTTGGGATATGACTGTTTGGGAAAAAGTTTGCTCTGATTTTCCTGTACTCTGTGTATGTGTATATACGTGTGTGTGTGTGTGTGTGTAATTCTTAAAGCAATCAATATAAGTCCCTGAAATGAAAAATTGAAGCTATCAAAGCCTGGAACATCTCATAGATGAGTAGGGTTTGCACAGGTTTTCTAGGCCGGCTGTCAGATCTAATCCCCAGAGTCCTCAGCCTGACAAATTGTGGCTGCGATACAGATTATTTAAGGTGGGTTTAGCTCGCCTCTGCCCCGAGCCACCCTCCCCCGCGGGCTACGTGCCCTCCTCTGGTGGGGGACCTTCACGGCAAACCCGACGGACCGGAGCCTCCGCAGGGCTGTCCCGGGAGCGGAGCTCTGCGGGATGCAGGGAGGCTGCGGGTGCCCCTCGCTTTGCCAGGGTGGTGGGAGCCTGGGACCACCTCCAGTTTGGGCTGCTGGCGGGGTAGCTATCAATAAGCCAGTCATTGAAATTATCTAAAGACAGTGAGGTTGGCAAGCATCTTTATATATAAAGGATATAAAGTTAGAAACAAACAAAAAAAAAGATCTCCTGGCTTCTGGACAGCACATACCAGCACGCACTGAGGCCGAGGCTCCACGGGTGAAATCCCAACCCCAACACGCATCCCGATGGCAACGATGCGGAGCCTGCGCTCCTGCGCTTCATTTCTCTGTTCTGCTTGCGAGCACCTAGCACAACCGACATCAGGATCTACCCTCTAGACAATGCTACAGCACAAATAATAAATAAGGATAATGATGATGAATGTCAAGAAACCTGTCCGCAGGCTCTCACCTTCAGAAACGGCAGACCCAGTAATCTCTCTATTATGAGCTTGGACCTTTCATATTTAGAATGCACTTAAGGCTGTGCTGCTTCAGCCATATCACATTTTATGAATCATCAGTTAAATATATGTAAAAATCAATTACATTATATCAGTGTGCCCTGCATCTCAACTGATGCCATCTTTCATCTTCCTAATGATCCAGAAGATCTGGAAATAATTAAAAATCACTCTTGAGGGTCCAACCTTGTCTTCCTTTTTTTTCTTTTATGAAAGAGGAATCTCATCCTCCACTAAGATACGACATTGTGAACCGGGGAAGCAGTGGTTTAATGATGGGATTATTGCCAGGGGAAACAGAGTCAGCACCTCAGCAGGACAGTCTGCCTTGATTCATCTACTCACTTCATTGAATTCTGAGGACCAGGGGCATTTCAGAAAACATGAACGAATGTGCATTGATGGGAACTGTTGGACTGATTGAAGGAAGCTATATCATGTAGAAAGAACATGGGGGACAATCCCATTTCAGGGGATTGCTTGTTCCCAGGTTGTTCTCTGGTCTCACATTAAGAAGACAAAAGTCGTAACAGCTCATCTGGGTCTTGCCCTGGTCTTCAAGCAGCAACGCAGCAGCACACCAGGCATAGCTATGCAGTGGGGACTGGCACAGGGAGTACTCAGGACACCTGCACAGGCAGAGCTCACGGTAGAAACACAAGAACCCTCTTGGAGACCGTAAGGCATCTTTAAAACCAGTACAGTATGAAGAATGAACTGTGTAAAGGAGACAAGGGTGGACCAGCCACTTACGTGTACAGATGGGTGTCCCTCCCTGTACTTCCCTGCTTGGCTGGAGCTTAAATCAGACTATTTTCACATTATTTCACTTCACTACCAATAATACCACCTTCCTAATAAAAGCAGTGACCGAAGACAGTGATTTTACACTGCTCTGTGACTCAAGAGAGCTGCTTTCATGAGTAGATAGGTCCGTGCAGAAGACAACATATTGCCCCAGGGACGTCAGAGCATCTTCCTAAATACCAGTGGGCTTAAGTCACCCAAATTCCAGCAACATGTATTTCCCGCCCAGGCACAGAGAGACCAACCCAGCATCACCTTCCCGATAATTTCCAGACAGAAACTCCAGCTCCTGTTGGTATCAAATGAGGCCAAGGAAGCTCAGCAGTTCACGTTAGTGCTGAGGAATAGTCAACCCTTGTTTTGCACAATACAGATTAAATCTGACTGGAAACTGGATCCTGACTCTACACAAGAACAGCAACACATTGAAGTTAACTAGCTCGCAGGTAACAGGGTCTGCAAATCTAGTGCCAAATTTCCTTTTATGCCCGATACATTTCTCTCTTCTCCCACGGTTTCAGTGAGATTGCACTGATCCAAGAGCAAAACGTGTGTCATATTCAGGCCTGTGCAAGCCTTTCTTGAGTCTCTGGGTTACATCATGGTGCTGTTACCAGCTAGAGAGAATAGAAAACCAAAAGACTGAACAGAGTGGCTTCCCCAAGCCTATTTTCCTATTGCTTGGATAATAAATATAGTGACGAAGAAGAAAGGACACATACAAATGGCTGGTATCAAAGAGCTGCTCTTTAATGCCAGCCAATAATGTCATGGTCCTCAGTCTTCCTAAATTTAAATGATTAGCAATGACCAAGCTCTGCTCTCTCTTGATGCATCACTTAACCTCGTAATCAGAAAATCTATCCCATTCTTGGTCTTAGATTGATGATGTCACATTAAACTTGTTTTTTTCCACCAGACAGAGCAATCATATTGGAACGAGCCAGTCCTGAGCGTAGCTGCCACGTGCCTATCACAAGTGTGATTAATATCATTGATTCTATTGGTAAGCGAGTGGCGCATCTCAGAGCCTACTATATTTAGGACATATTAAGATGTCACAAATGGATTTTATGCAAAGAATAATTTCATTCACCTCTTTCACATTATAAATTATTGCAGGTTTTTTTTAATTTAAATAAAAGCAATAAAAATATTCATTGATTTTCCTCTCCTAGAAGAAACTTTTTTATTAAGGCAGCTGTAGCTCCGGGATGGCTCCTCCTTCCCCTGCAGGCAGATGTCACCTGGCCCATGGACACGGCTGGACCATCCCAGTACATCCTGGGCTGTGCAGCCTCTTTGATGCTTATTCCTTTGATGCTTATACCGGGTGCCATTAGCTGTGTCTGATATTTTCAACAAGATTATTTTGATTTTTCACATTTCAGTTGGTAAATGCAGCTGCTGCCGCGCCAGTTTCCCTTCCTTACTACAAACTAAGAGTGTATTTACCATATGCCTTTCTTTCCTTCTACTGATTTACACTTTCCTGCCAAAAGATGTAAATTGACTCAATTCTTTTACTTCTTTGTCTTTCTAAAGTGATGTTTGAATTGGGAGCTGCTGGAGTCCTCATTAAATTTGCTTTTCATTTTGTAGCAGGTTATTAAGGGACTGTTTGTGAAGCTTATGAAATATCCATCCCTGGAGGTCTTTAAGCGTCGCCTAGACAAAGATTTGTCAGAACTGTTCCCTGGGATTTGGTCCTGCTTGGGATGAGCAGGCAGATCTCAGGGCTCCCTCCAGCCCTCTTCCCGCAACCGGATGAATATCCCGCTGCTCCACACAGCGGGAGCCCAGCCAGCAGTTTGTATGTACGATGGTCCCTCAGAAGGGACAGATTAGCAGCCGACCTAGGTCTCCTGTTGTATTTCCACCAAAGGACGTGTTGTCCTTAAAAATCCTAAGGCAGTACTCCAGCCTTTTTGGAGTCATTGGAAAGGTACCATTTTTTCCTGCAGTGCCAGAATTCCACCCATGTCATGAATCCCTCCCCACTTCTGCCCAGGCGCTCGTTTGCTTTTATAAAAGATGGGTTTGTTAGATTACAAGTGGTCTGAAAACTCACTTATTTTTCCTGCTTCCAGGCAGCAGAGCAGCTCCATTCCCAGTGCTGGTGGATGCCAGCAGAGGGACCAGCAGAGGCCCCATCCACCCAGAGCCAGCCGACAGCATCCGTCCTGCACCGGGAGGGATGCAGAGCCACCCCCCGCAGCAAAAAACGGGGTAAACCCCAGCAAAGCAGAGCAACACCCTCCGCAAAACACCTTCCTGCTCAGATGAAAGGAAAACATCTTTCTGGAAGGTCTTCCTGTTTGTTCGACCATCAAACATTGTTTTGGAAATGCACCATAGCTTTGCTTTGGAAGATTAAATATTTGAAGTTGTAAGCAGGTAGAAAAAGCCCTGGAACCGCTCAGAGCGACAACAGGGGATGCAGTAATTAGCACAAATCGCTCCCTCCCACCTATCTGTGCCCAGAGGGTTTTGTCTGGTCACACGGTGCCTCTGCCCCAGGTGCCTCTGCCCTCCTTCAGCATAAGCCCAGTTCTCTCCAGTTTCCCCTTAAATCTGGAGAGCGTTTCTAGCAGATCTGTTTCCACAGAATACGCTCCCAAAGACCAACTCGGGGCAGAAATCCACAATGCGAACTAAGAGGTGAATATTACAAGTGAGAAAGGTTATTGTGTTTACAATATTTGTCCATAAATATCTGTGATTTATAGACCGATGCCACCCTGACTTATCGGGAAGGTCGCGCTGCCACACGTGATACAAGTTCATCGATTCTACCCCGAGTCCCCCAACAGCATGACTTTTTCTACAGAGTTGTTGAAATGACGTAGCACAGAGATACGTAAATTTATGTTTGTTTCTTTTATTTTTATTCATCCTCCGATAGAAGAAAAGCCAAAGAAATGGTGCCTTTTTTTTTTTTAAGCACCATCTGAGTTATAAAGCCTGACTTCAAATCAGTAGTGACCTTTTGTTCAAGAGCTAGCAATGTAAAAACACATAAAAATGTCTATTTAGATATTTGTAGGGAAAAAGAATTCCATTGATTTTCTTAGTTTGCTAAGCTCCCAGGGTTTTTAAGCAGCATTTGTTTCTGCAGAAGGAGACAGCACTGAGGGTGTGGAACAGCATTCTTTATTTCCAGAAAAAAAGTAATAATTCAGTTTCAAGATGGAGGAGATGCCTGCTTGATACAGCACACCGGTTCCTCCTAGAATTTCAGGGGCTCAGGCATATTTAGGAGACAAAATATCTGTCAAATTAAATGTTCCTTGTCCCATCTACCCAGAAAAAGGCGCTTTTTTTTTTTGGTGGATGTTTGTGGTTTTAACCCTTTCTTGTAGGGGAGAAAGTGTCCCAGGAACAGATTTGTTGATGATTCACACGAATATTGCTGCCAGGAAGAGCCAGATCTTTAAACATTTGCCAAGAGACCACACAAAAGAGGATGAGAAAATTAGTACTTATTTCCAAACAACTTTTGGTTGGGTTTGGACACTATTGCTCTAGTGCTGTCCCTTTCTCACATTTGCTGTTCCAGAGATAACTCTTGTTATTTGTGTCACAGCAGCTCTTGGGCAGAGACCGCACTGTCCCAGGTCTGGTGCACATAAGAGGTAAAATGCTTTAAAGTCAAGACCACAAGGTGGACTGGGTCAGAGCAGCAGTGCCCTCCTCTTCGAAGGGGAACCGAGGCACCAAGAGGTGAGGCCACGTGCAGCTTCCTGCCTGTTTGTAGTTGGCTTCCACTTCTCCATCCCAGCCAAAGCAGCTTCCCATTCACCCTGGGAAAAGCTACGAGCTGATCTTCAGGTAGAAACCCTGCTTCAGGGGCTCTGCGGCCTCCCGTCACCGTAAGGAAAGCCTAACAGAAGCTAACAATTAACAACCGTATTTAGACAGACATAAATCATCCAGGGATTTGACAGTTTGCATAGAGGCATAAATTTCTCATTTCTTATTTGTTTATTTCCCGAGTGTTGTTCTCAGTTCAGCTGGTTTGCCAACACCGGGATAATTTATTGAGAGCTCAGCAAATAAATCTAGATTTGAACCTGTCAGAGGCAACCTGTGAATCCGAGGAGCTCTGTGGAGAGAGCTGCGGGATGCCAAGGGCTGTGCTGCCAGGTTGGACCCACGGTGGCTCCCGCGGAGAAGGAGCCTCCAAAACGCACCCCTGCTGCCTTCTGGAAGTCCTGGGGCTTTGGAGAACCGAGGTAAACAAGAGAAATACTAAAGACTTGCACACTGTGGTTAAGGGGCCCCGACTGGAGAAGGAAACTGGTATCTCCAGCTTCTGCAGGAGAAGAGTTTGGAAGAGGCGAAGCCAGAAATCCTGCTTCAGGCTAAGGAGGAGTCAGCCCAGTGGTGTTTGATGGCTACTGAACAGCAACGCTGCCCAGAGCGGGCACTAGTAAAGTCCTGAACTCATCCCTTCTCTCAACAACTGCAAAACTCAGAACATAGAGAAAGAGACTTGGTTTCAGCAGGCAACTCGAGTTTCAAGGAGATGTGCCCGTAGCGCTGTGTGCTCTCATAGCTACACAGATGAAAGCAGCCACCGCAGCAGATTTTTTTTTTTTTGGTGTTAAATGCATTAACTAAAAGCTCAGATAAGAACAGCCTCAGTTTAGCATGGATTCAGAATTTGAATCAAATCCAAACTTTGCATTTGATCCCCATCACTCTAATGCACTTCAGATTTAGGTGAGGCAGAGCATATCAGGATGCAGGTATTTAATGGACGATGGCTCAAACGGGGATACGTCGCTGGAGTGAGCACACACTCCATGGGAAACATCTGCCTGTACCACATGTGACATTTGCAGGGGTAAGATGAGAGAGTCTTAAAGGAATGAAAATATGGAGCACAGAAAAAAATAGAAAAAGAAATTTTAAAAGACCAAGAAAATATTTTGTTTGTTCTGCTTTTGTACATTGTATTGCGTTGGGAAGAAATATCCGAGATACGGCAAACAAACGCCATGCAGGGGAGCAGGGCGCGTTTTAGAAGGGATCGCACAATAAGGGAGGCCTTTTTTAGGATGAATGGACTGGGGCTCTGGCAGAACTTTGAATCGGGAGGGAGTATCTATATTCAGCAAAAGATCACCTGCATTTCCAAATTGCATAACCCCAGCTCACCTCCAGTTTGAACTCCTCCATCTTCTCATCTGAGCTGATGCATTGAATTGGCATTAATGCCAGACATGGGGGGAAAATCCCAGTGGAGTGACCTGAACTGCATTACAAAGGTGGGAGGATAAGAACCTCTTTGAGGAAGAAGATTAATTAAATATGATAGCTACACCATTGCCCATCTCAGGAAATTTTACATTCCATGGGAACACACTGCAAAATATTCTCAAAGGTTTTATCTTTCTATGCAGAAACCCAATTTATTAGAAGCATTCTTCTTTATGAAAATACCTCTGGGCAGGATTTCTGTGTGGGTTTGGTAAGTAGTCAGACAGCTAATGCTCTGGACCAAATCCTACCTGGTGTGAATCAACACACCTTTGTGCATTTTAATTTATGAACCCTAGGCCAGTTCTTTGTCTTTTCTCCAGCTGGGCTGGCGCTCAGGTTCGTGCCTACCTGCGGAACGCAGTACTCCCTGCTTTGTACACGGCTTCAGAGCTAATGTCATCTAGCCCTACCTTTTTTTGGAGCTATTAGATCTGGATGTTGTGAAGGCTGGCTATGATAAACTGCAAATATTTCATCTCAAATAAGCATAAGACAAAAGAAAAATCACTCAACCCTTGTTGGAAGGGTCTCCTGATGGCAGGAATTCTTTCCCTGGATCTGACTGGTGTTAAGCCTGTGCCCACAGAGAACTTCCCTTTCTGAGGCTCAGGGTTGTAGAAAGGTGATATATTAGGAATCTCGGTGCTTAACTTGCCAAAAACACTGGGGGCAAATGGGACCTCTCAGCTTCACTCATGAAGGGTAAACTTCTCACAGCTGTAGCTGAGGAGCCCAAATTTCACCCTGATTTTTAGTAAGTGGTTTCCAGAAAACTTTACCCATAGGCTTGAACACCCTCAGCTACTGATTATGCATCAGTGGTGATATGACCCCTTTTGTCACTTCTTGGAAGAGTAAAACAACTAATTTCTTTTAAGATGAACTAACAAACCCCAGTTACCCACATACATTTTCTCTAGTGAGATAAGAAGAGACAAGCAGCTCTGAGAAAGCAGTTGCTTGAAATGATCCAGTGTTACTTCTAACTCGGATTTAACACACTCTTGCTTTCTCTAAACTTATAGAGAGGATATAGCACTGAAATTATAGCAGACCTATCACTCATGTTTTCTAACAAACAAAAGAGTAAGTGAATTTTACCCCAGACATTTCTTGAAAACCTGCATTTCCTAGACAAGCTCAGTTTAAAAAAATAAAAATCAATACATATTAGATTAGCTGTACTTCAATTTTGACTCAGTATTTCAGACTTGGCCAGTTTTAGGCAGATTAAACTCACAGTAAACCCTCCCAAGTTTAAGGGTCATGCAGTTGACCCACTGAAAGACCTTGGATTATGAAATCAAAATGGCTGGAACACATCGCAGTTTCAAGGAGGAACTGCAATTGCCATGCCAGCTCATTGCACAGTCTGCTCATTTTCTGCTTCCGAAAGCCTCAATTTATTTTTCCCAGTGCAGAAGGCAGGCGCGCGGTGAAGGCTGTGAATACTTTGTTGAATCTGAACACCTTCCAGGCTTATAAAGACAGCTAGAAGGACTTATCGGAAGTGATTTTAGAAACAATAGGAATTTGAAGTGTTCTGCATTATAGCAAGCAAAATGAATTTTCAGGTTAGTAGGTAAAGCTTAAAATTCTCAACAAAGGCTGAGTGTTGCATTCAAGATATTTCAGGGTACTTAGGCTTCCATCAGCACGTAAAGCCTGCGGGAGCTAAAACTTGTCCTGCTGCCACTCGGGGCATTAGAACAGAGCTTGTTTCCTCCTCTGCACTCTCAAACCCACCTGGGCTGGACTATTGCCGACCAGCGCGTTCAGAACCTGGTCCAAACTCTGGCTCACAAGAGCCACAGACAAAATGCTGTCATGCTTGAACAGCCACCGTCTTTTTCACCTTTAGAAAAGTGGAGCAAACGCAAGGCTTTATAGAAAGCGGCAGGTTCTTAATTATTGTTATAATTTATTTAGTGTTTACTGGCAAGAGCTCAAACCTCTTCTGCAGAAGGTGCTGAACACACAAGCCGCTTGAAGACAGCCATTGCCTCTAAGTGCTTCTCTGAAGAACACGGACACTAGTGAGCTCAGCAAATTATTTGCTAAAAGTAACTGATCAAATTGCTTTTTCTTCCAAGTTTATTTCCTCTCTCAGACTCTCCAAGACCGAGTCTTGATTTTCTCACAACCATTTTTACATCCACATTTACCCACTCACATGCTTTAGCAGTATTTTTTGGTTTTTAGACCAGTGGTTTAGTCTTTCAGGGATCTCAACAAATATTTTTATTACATTGCTAATTTATGATGTTATTGTTGCCCTATGACTGGGTATAACTACTGTTGGTATGAATAATTTCTCTGACAACATTTAAAATTAATTTTCCTTGAAAGTACCTAACTGCAGCTTTGGAAATGAAATGCCAGTCTCAAAAATTTGATTACGTGATGGGCCGATCAAGAACCTCTGAACTTCGCCTCAGCCTGGATAATGTTTTATTAATTTGTAGATTTTTTTGAGGCCAAAATAGTCTGAAATTATTGGCTCTAACCTGCTATACAACATTGGCTGTAGACTGTCATCCTCTCTCACCATTTCTTTGAGGTTATAATCTATAGCCAGAAAATTAGATGAACCAGAGGAATTAGATGAATCTATAGCCAGAAAATGCGAAGCAAAACTCTAGCAGATACCCTGGGGATCACAGACTCACTTCTTGCATGACCTTCACCAAGTCATTTCTGTCCTCCATGTCTCAATTTTCTAGTCTATAAATGGTCTGGTCTCTCCTCTGTAAGGCACACTGAAATCTTTAAGTGAAGACTCACAAATAACACTCCTCCAAACCCCATTTGTCCTGTCACAGCCTGGTCTTTACCCTCTCTGCTCCCAGGCACTAAGCAAGCTCTCATCCCATGACACGCAAATCAAAACTAGGCCAAGGTTTTGTTCTCCGGTGGACATGCTGTAATTAATAAATTACTCAGTGGAAGAGAATCTGGGGAGGAAAGTGGCATTATGGCATTTCTTTCTGCGGGGCTGACCCGGGGACGGAGCTCTGGCCAGGCACACCGGCTGTCGCTGCCAGCAGGGCGATTCCCACTGCAATGCCAGTCATGCAACACAGCTTGAAATGAACAAAAAAACAAACAAAAAGAGCCCCTCCACAACACTCAGACACTTTAATTACTTTCTTTAAAAAAAAAAAGGCAAGAAAGAGAGAGGCAGAAATATCCTAATTGTATTTCACAGCACACACCATTATGCAAAAGTGTGTTTAACCTGGATGCTGCAGGGGTCACTCCCTTCTGTAAGTATTTGCATGGAAAGGAGTTTGGTTCACCCTAAGTCAAAGGCTAACTTGGCCTCACCATGCAAATGTATTTAAATGAAATTTATCTAAAGCTGCTAAATTATATTCACAGGAAATAAAGTCCATCAGCTCCAAGTGGGTGCTTTGTAGTCTTGATTGAAAATTATTTTTGTGTGACAGAGAAGGTGCTTAAGAGAGTAAAAAAAAGATCATTCAGTGAGTTAGAAAATTACTCCAACCTCTAGACCATGTCAAACTAAATATAAAGCAAACAAACTACAGCAAACAAATGAATAATTTAAAGCAGCAGCTTATATATCACATCAGAAAACACAGCTGGGGAGCCTGGCTGCTTTGTACTCACCGGCTCTCTCCATGGACACGGACGTGGGCTCCTGTGCTGGATCCACTCACCTCTCCCCAGCAGTGGGCACACCACCACCACAAACTTGTCTTCTCCTGGTGGCTTTAGGAGCAGTTAGAGGCAGCAGCCCCAGGATGAGCGCAGCACCACCAGGAGCCGTGCCTGGCTGCACACCTGGCTGTCACCGACCACGGACCCAACCACTTCACCTGCACCTCATCCTGTCCTCACGGTCTGTCTTTATCCTCCTCACCACGAGAGCAGAGTCAGCCTCCAGAGTCACTACAGAGAGCCTAGGGCTTCCCAAAAGCAAGCCAGCCCTGGCAGGTAGGATGGCATCTCCTGCTGGATCTCCTACCACTGCCCGGAGAACCCCAACCACAGGGGCTGCTCCTGCCCAACACCTCCACAGGGAGCCCCCAGCCGGCCCAGGGAGAGCAGAGCTGTGCCCAGGGGGTGGGGGCATTTCAGGGCAGAGCCAGCTGATGGTCATCAGGGTTCCGGGGAGCGAGGTCCTCCAGCTGGAAGCAACGATGTCCTTGGGGAGGAGCCCATCCTTGCCCCAGTCTGCACACACCCTCCGCCGTAGGGGCACTCTCGCTCCCAACAGGGCGATGCAAGCACTAATTACATGGTAATCTTGGCTCTGTCTCCTGAGCAGAAAAAGCATGGAGTGATGAATGACACAGCTGCCTTCCTCCTGCCCTTTTGGGTGGCATGGGCTGACCGAAAGATCCACGATCCATTAAACATTCCATCACCCTGACTGCCACGGGGCTCTGCGGGGTGTAACTGTGCCCCAGTTACTCCTACCGCAACTGTCAAGGGTGCCAAAAATTATCAGCCCACCGCTCCTTGCACTTCAGAAGATCTGCTGGGGCTCGGCGAGGTGCCACAGAGCCACCTCGGAGGGGAGGAGGAGAGGACCCCGCACTCTGCACTGGGGGGCAGCGACATTTGCAGAGCCCAAATCCCACTGCGCTCCTCTCCGCGTTACAACCCGAATCTACCGCTCAATGCAGAGTCCAGAGCCCTGGCCCACAGCAACCCGAAAGCTCGGATTTTTATAACTTTTTCTCACTACTGAACTAGGTTAACTGAACTGCTGACCTAGCTGTGAAATGCTCCGCTTCTCATAAATTACCAGCCCTCACAAGCCGTCTCATAATATGAGAAATGCTGAGGATAACGAATATCCAAGATAAACAGCTACAAATAAATGATTGGTAAAAACAACATATAGAATAGACAGAGTAAAGATATAGGCTAATCATAGAGAGAAGGTTAATTTTTGTTCCCTTGCACAAAGGAGCATCAAAAATAAACAGAAAGAGGACATTTCTAAGGAAAGAAAAGCATAATCCAAAGCTTCTTGAATTCAACATAAAGATTTCTCTCTGCTTCAGCAGCTTTGAGCCAGACACGAAGATAAAGGAAAGACACCAGAACCTGGGCTGGGACAAAAACATGCGCCAGATGCCACATTTCTTCTGGTAGCTGCCGAGGTGACGGGTCACTGATGATGGATTGCAGAGGAGGAGCCAAGAGCGACGACAGAGGTCTTCTGGCTTAGGGCCAGGGGCTCTCAAGAATTTGGCTGAGTTTAAAGGCAAACATTCGTGCAGTGACTGGGGTAACTTGTCTATGCCAGTCTGTTTATCAGGACAAAAATCCCTGAATGAAACAACACAATCTCTATTACATGCTTGTGCGTAGCATTAATAATCTGTCAAAGAAGATGACAACATTCCTGATTAGAAAAATGGAAAGGAGGAAGGTCTTTGGGTAGATTTATTCAGCTTGGTTAATCCAGACTTCCCATGGTCTGCTCAACATTTACCTAACGTTAAGTAAACGTTCCCTAACAGGTGGCGCCGGTGAATGAAAATGCCGCCCAAAAGGGAGAGTGTAGGGGAAATGGCTGAAGATTCACACCCTTATTGGTTAAATGCTGGAAACAATATTAAAGCACATAAATATTGATCAGAACAGGCGTAGAAATCCATCTGCAGACCCCTCACTAACCAGAACGGGGACAGGGGGCTGCAGTAGCGGGGACTGAGCCCGCGGTCCTACAGCGCTCCGCAAACCCGGCAGAGCCGGGAGGATGGTGGCAGCCAACGCTGAGCCCAACGTGGGAGAACAGGTGGTGGGAATTGCCCCAGCCTGGCACCTAGAGCCGAGATGCTGCTGGAAACGATGTGCAGGGTGGAGACAAACATAAAAACTCAAGAAAACAGCCAGCTAAAACTAAATGTACACCTCTAATAGACTCTTCATTAGCACGCGGCCATAAGACCATCAGTTTCCGTCAACAAAACATTAAGACAAATGCTTCTCCGTTCTTACATTTACGTTCTGAAGGAAAAGAAAGCTGTCTAAAAAGCTTTTAACTTCTCAAATAAAACAGCTACCCATTTCTGACCAGCTAATATAAATAATTCTAGGTCTAAATTTCCCCACAGAAAAACCCTCATATTTTGTTTTAAGCATTTCATTTTGTAAATAGATTGTTTACTTCAATAAAAGCTAGGGAGGAAGTAAAGAGTAAAGATTAGAATGGACATTTAAATTAAGCTATAACTATTTGGCGTCCAATCTGTCCATAATAATAAGACGAGAATCTGCAGCTTCAGGAACTGTAGCACATACAGTGGCTGAGATTATGAGTCCTCGTGCTTCAGGTTATGAAATGATGGAGGTCAGGAAGCAATTTTCTTGCATATATTGCTGACAGGCTAGAGACATTGCAGGAATTTTTGCATATTTTTTGAAGCATCAGTTATAAGTCGCTGTCAAGAAGATCCCAGACAAGGCAGCTATTACTTTTTATGAATTTCAAAAGAAGAGCCTGCTTCTCCAGCCCTCACGGTGACAAAAGTCCTACCCCAGGACAAAAACCTGCAAACTGCAAAACCCCACATCACGGAGCTGACTAGATGCTCATAGAGCAGTCGCAGCAGCTGACCTGTTTTCCATCGAGCAGAGCACACCAACAACTTCAGCTTTATAAGTTCAAGGCTACGAGCGCTCCCGGCTCCTCCGGGGAATTACATCACTCAGACGCTTCGCGATATCAAGCTTTGAAAAACAGCCGAGCCCACGACTCTCCACGGGCTGCGGCAAAGCCAGACCATAAAAGCAACCCAACACGGTGGAAAAGAGGAGCGGGGTCCTGCAGCCCCGCGTGCCTGGCAGCAAACACGGCCCCATGGAGGTCCTGCACAGCCTCTCCGGGGGCTCCGGCCTCGGGGAATGGCAGCCCCGCATCCCATCCCGCTCCGCAGCCGCCGCTGGCACTCACCCCTCCCGACAACAGCGTTCCTTCCCATGGCACGAGGTTGTCCCACGCGGCTGTGACCCTGCAGCGGTTCTGCTGGAAGCATCTGCCGGGCTTTGGTGGTACCTGGCATGGGCAGCTCCCCGGGCAGAGGCTGAAGATGACCTACGAGCAGCTGGGAAGGAAAACGCTGGGGTTTATACCTGCAAGCGCGGCTGTTTCTTTTTGAACAAAATAAACTGTAGCACTAGAGTGGAAAAAACATCACACTGTTAAGCTATACAAGTTTTTTTCTCGTTTGGGAATAATTTACAGCAGCAGTTCCAGCGATGCGCCGGGACGTTGTGTGCCTGTGTGCACCCAGCCAAAAGTCCCGACTGCAGGAACACGGATCCAGGCAGCACCGGGAGCCATTGGGATGGTAGAGGAGGGATGGATACCCCGCGGTCGCACCCCTCGCAGTCCTCATGGAAACAGGAGTTTAATTACACCACCAAGATGGGGGGGGGGGGGGGAAATACGTGTTTGCAAGAAAAGGTGTAACAGTTTATAAAAATAAATCTCTCTTCAAAGTGAAGAGAGTCATTCACAGCAGCCTCTTCACCATGACAAACAGCTCATAGAGCAAAACAAAGAGGAGATCACTCAGTCTCATTACCAAGACTGAATGTACTCACCGAGCTCTAAGAGGCTCCTATGATTTATGCCTGTAAAAATCAATTGCATTTTATTGATTACCAAGATTAAGAAAAGAAAAAAAAAAAAGTTTGGTTAAACTTGGGGAATGGTTATGTCTTCAGGTCTGAAGGGAAACCTGTGTGGAACAGTGACAGCTCGCAGGCTGCCAGGCACACTGAGCAGGGGAAGTGGGGGCAAGTGGTTGATATGCAGAGACCAGCACGATATGGCAATATCAAAGGAGTTAGCTTTATTTTTGCACCTGCTAAATTTATGTCATATAAATCACAAAGTCAAAACCAAGGTCATTTATGATAACGAGATGGCAGAAATTCACCCAGCTGCGTAGATAGAAAAAAAAAAAAAAGAAAAAAGGTTTTTGGCAGTTTTGGTTCTCATTTATGGTATTTAAGCACTTAGAAGCCTGATTCATAATTGATGCCAGATGCTCTCAATACACATAGGAAAAGACAGTTTTTGTTCTGATAAATTCATCTTCTAAAAAAAGCCAGACAGTCAAAGGCTGCGGAAGCGAGAAGGGTGGTTTCCCTGGTTGATAAAGGTGACGGCACAAGATTGACTGGCTGAAAACCTCAGGAAGACAGTGCGGCAGCGGGACAGAGCCTCCGGTCCCTGCCCTGTGCCGGCTGTGCTGGCAGAGGGGCTCCCGAGACCACGGGGACCATCCCCTCGGGTTGAGGAGCACGCGCGGCTCCGGTGGGAAGAGCGAGCCAGGTGCCACCACGTCCGCTGGAGCAGCTTGCTTTGTGCCGTGCATTCATTTTGCTCCAAGGCTGTTGCTTGCTTGTTAGTTGTTAACGTGGGAAGTTTAGTATCGTACAAAAGACATCTCAATGATCAGCCCCTGCTATCTAAATTAAATCTCGCTGCTATAAAATTCCGGGTTTCTCACACAATTTCTGCTCCTGAAAATGGCTTCTAATGTGGAGCAGAGTCCCACGAACAGTACGAAGTACAAGGTCACAGCATTCAGCTGGTGAAAAAAATCAGCAAAACAGGAGATTAAGCATTAATTTCAGGGCAAAGTTCCATTTATTTGAGATTACTCTATGCTGTATGTATGTAATACCATGTTTCAGTAATTAAAGGCAGAATGATTTATACAGCTGCAAGATGGAGAGGAGATGTTGTCGCTGGGCCGGGTACACTTGGCTACAGCAGACCAAACTAAATTGGAACTGTTTGTCCCAGGGAGATGCTTTTTTGGCTCGTCTCAGTGTCCTGGCCAAATTCCAGCGCAGGCAATCTCCCTGCCCATCTAACTTCCAGCTGACACTTCCCCAGGGCTGGGGACGACTCGCTCTCTGTCCTGACGTGCGTGGCATTGCCCTGCGCTGCCAAGGACCACCACTGCCTCCATCTGCGAGGGCAGCTGCAGCTTCAGGCGGCTGCGACCCCGGCGGCTTCGGGAACAGAAAACTTCATACTAAATACGCAATGGAGGAAATCAGAACTGTCTGCCTCCGGCCACCTCTGCCATATTTCCCCCTCTTTGTCATTAGTCTGTCTCTGGGGGCTCCTCTGCACCTACCGAACGCCCAGACCTCGGGGATGAAGGGCTGCGGGTGCAAGTCCAGCAACCACCACCATCCTTCAGACCTGCGATGCGCCACTACAGCTGGGATGAGGTGTGAGAGCACCCAAGGCACGGCTGAGAAAGAGGCGTTACGTCTGGGGACCAAATGGAAGGGGCCGATGGAACATCCCAACACAAACCCCTGCCTGAGACACTCCCTGTGATCTCTGTGGCCGTGACTGCGCGGAACGCTTCCTTTCACTTCTTTTTATGGAGCTGTGCATCATGTCAGGATGAGGAATATTGTTTGTGAAAGGCAGCGTGGCGGTAACGGCAGCTCTGGGCTGGTGAGGGATCCTTGCAGGAATGACGGGCAGATCCCAGCCCGGCAGCAGTGGCAGGATCCGTGTCCGCATGAGCTGCCGCCACCTCACCTGCCGCTGCCTGCGCTGCCGGGGAAGCGTCTCCCGGGTGGGCTCTGTGCGAGGTACAGAGGGTACCTCATGACAACACGCTTTATAGGCATTACTAAATATTGCATGTAGACAAGGAACGTTTAAATTGAAATAAATTGCAAATAATAATTTCGAGTTTGTGCGTTCTGCAAGTTCAGAAACAGTCAATACTATTTGCATAACATATTGGACATTTTCCACATTGCATTTTGCATATAAAGTGCTTCTCAGTGCAGACTTTGATAATGTCGTGGACATATTAGCCATTCAAGTAGCTATAGTTAGTGCTGATCCTTCCATAAGGCTCACTGAAAAACTAATAGACGCGCTGCTTGATGAACTGAGCACAGGCTACCCAGCAGAGGGTAAATTATCCAATGGAAAAATGAATCATTCATTTAGAACCAAAATGATAATACATCACTTATTTAATCAAATGTGCCATCTACTGAACCAGGTACATCAACTAATGAACCCAGCGGATCCCCCAATGAGCGAGATGAATCACCTGCTGGAAGTGTTTGCGGTACGAGACCAAGGTGTTTATCTCTTCATCTCGACAGAGGAATCAAAACCTCTTCTATTATCAAAGCTAAAAGTTTAGCAAGACTTTAAATGCTGATGGCTAAGAGGAATACACAAAGGCATGATAACGGCATTAAGGAAGATTGCCAGGACATAAGGCGACCTCAAAATATTAAACCATATTTCCCATGAGTGCATGTTATTCCAAGGCTGTAGGATAAGTTGCATTTTCTTTCTAAGCACATTTGATGGCGATTATAAAGTTAAGACACTGGCCGCTGAGGACATCAGCCTGATTCTGCTTTTCCCATTAGCTGTTGACCTCAGAAATACCAAGTTTTGGTACGTGAGGCTTACATGTGAGTTTACACATCGCCTGAGGAAGACACAAGCCTCCCTGTAATTTGGACACTTTCTTTGAAGCGTCACTATTTGAAATAGTACTTCTTGCCAGTGTTTCTCAGAACTTGATAAAACTACTGTACATCTGAACATCTCTTAACTTAAATGAAGCAACCTGATATCAAATATCCCATGTACAGATTTCGGTTCAAAAAACTAGTATCTAAATGAGTCTGGACTGGGAGTAGGAGCTATGCACAAGGGTAGATAATGTACGGAGATATTTTTCCATCTCCCTTTCATTTACTTAGCTGCTCCACATCTCGGCATTCAAGTTGATTAACATCACCTGCTGAAGTTAATTAAAGTATATAGGATGTAATAAGACTAATATGTTTGAGTTCTATCAATCACAGAACCTGGTGAGTCAATATTTGAAATGAATATATCACGGAGGGGAAAATCCTCAACATGGATCTGAGATGAAAGGAGAGGGACGGCACAGTAAAGGGTACTTTGACAAGCACGTTTGGGTGATAACACGAGCCCATGGCTGCATATTCCAACCCTCTGGCAAACGTGGCCTGAGCTTGGACTCAGCGGAAAGCCTCGTGGAGTATCTTTAGGATATCAAGGACTAGTCACAAAGCTGCAGCTAAGCCTATAACTCTGAGAAGCCAAGGAATTCTGTGGGATTTATGCCGATGACATGTCTTGCCAGCTGATATTTCCCAAGAAATACCCACTTACTTGGCCCCTCTCAGCAGCTGGCATCTCCCCGCACGCCCAAACTTGCACCGAAAGCCGCCTGGTGGTTCCCAATGCAGAGAAAACTCAGCAAACGGCGCCAGTGCTTCCCATGGCGGTGTTCTGTTTATCCCGAGTTAAACCCAGCATTTCTCCTCCGCTCAGGTTCGCTGCAAATCGATTGACCATGAAAACCTGTAAGGAAGAAGCGCAGCGAGACTGTAGAGAAGGCAGCAGCCCCGCCACGGGTGTCATTTGTACTCCACACGCGTCGCCGGTGCTCGGCGTCTTCCCCAGCGGCGTGGGGAGGCACAGCGGAGCCACAGCCCCCCCAGTTCTGGCCACACGTCCCCCAGTGCGTCACCCGGCGGTGACAGCACAGCCAGCCTGTACCGCCGCGGCTCTCACCCACGGGCGCCGGCGTGCTGGTGGGGACAACACCTGCCAATCCTAGAATAATTGGGAAGAAAACCAACCCGGAAAAAAGGAGCCAGCACCCCCCCAGCTTTCCCCAGGGACCGACGCCTGCGCAGTGCGGTGGCTCTGCAGGATGCTCTTGCCCTGAGCTGTCCCAGCAGGAGCCCGTCCAGCCGCCCAGCGCAGCGTGGCCGGTCACTGCTGCTCTCCGGGCATCACTGAAGGGAAGGTAAAAAGGGCAAAGTCACAGGGAGCCCCCACCACGTCAATGCCAATCCTCCGAAAGCAAAACACGAACTTCCCGCAGTAACGGGCCGACCGCTCGCCCTGGTGCACGATTCCAGGGCCCCAGCGAGCAGCGAGGAGAGGCTGGGCAGGGAAAGGGGAAGGGAAGCCCTGAGAAAGCTGTGGCCATCTCGGCTGCTGGCTCCACCGCAGACGTCTTTGCCGACAGGGCGGATGCGTTTTGCTCTTTGCAGCCCCCGTGAGCGTGCTGCACCGTGGCTGGGACGAGTAGCATTAAGGACGGACGGGACGCACGGAGACAGGGAAGGAGCTTAGGAGAGGACTTTGGAGCGCAGTGCCAACGTGTCACAGGCTGGAGTAGACCTGCACGCACGCTCTTCTGTACGTGCTGTCTTAGTAACTGAGCTCTTTCTGCATAAAATATTTAAATACAAATTTTATCAGCCATTCAAATCATTAGCTACAAAGATCCAGACTTAATGTACAGCGAGGACACCGTGCATTAATATTTATTACGCTTGATTTGTTTAAGGAAATACATTGAGCTTTTTTGGCGTAGGCAATTTCTATGGAATCAAACTGTGAAAGACATTAATCACTGTCAATGATGTGTGTAGGGTACACACAGCCTATGGAAATGAAAGGATAAATAAACACACGTTGTACGGTGCTTTAAAGAGTGGAGAGTGCTGTTGGTTGGGAATTGGCAAAGGGTGGCCGTGGTGGGAAACCCTCTGTCAGACAACGCCGCAGGCGATGCCCGTCGGCTGCGTCTCCTGGTGCTGCCGGTGGCTGCGGGCACCCAAGGCCACCTCTCGCCCCAGACAGACGGTGTGGCACGCAGGGACGGCTCCTCAGTGACACTGACGTGGGGGCGGCTGTCACCCACCATCAGACACCGATGGAGCCCAGGTCTCCCCAGCAAAGGGGGCCGAATCCAGACGGATTCCCCGAGGCCAGCGGGAGAACAGCTGTATTCATCCTGCAGAGCGTGGGGCGCGTGCACAGAGGAGGATAAATGAAGTTATAATGTCCATTTGCAAACAGAGGTGAATTGAACATCATACGATTAGGTTTGCTTCCGCTTCGGTACCCAGAGCAGAGGGCGGTGTGAGGGGCTTTGTGCTGTAATAACTATAATCTGCTCAGGTGCCTGCCTGGCCTGCAAAGCAGAAAATGTCACCATAATCCAAATGACCCATCAGCACCATGTAAATACCTCAAGGTGTTCCCAGTGATTCGCGGGAAAGAAAAGAAGGGGGGCTCGTTTGCAGCGGTTAATGGCTGGGGGCTTAAACTGCTCCAGAGGTCATTAGCTCAGATCCTCTGTACCTATGAATGAATTTGTGTCCATTATTCTTCTTTCATGGGAAATTATCCAAAGACACGAGGACGGGCTGTCACACCTGTGACCGTCACCGCTGCTGGCGGGGTGCGAAAAAGCCGGAGTCTGCAGCTGCGCTGCCGGTGGGGGAGACCCGGCGCGAGCCCCCGGCACCCCGGAGCGATTCCGCTGGGCAATTCCGCTGCAAAGAAAGGTCTGTCCATACAAATGCAGAGTGACCACTGAAATGTTATCTTTGTTGTTTCCATGGCAATTTTGTAAGGGGTTAAGGGGGAATTAGAGACGCTTCCATCCTTCCCTCAACATTTATCTTTTTATTGTGGCTTAAATGAGAGAGTGCTATTAAGAAACGGAAAGGTTTCGAGATGCGTATGTTCACAGGGGAACTAAGGTTTAAAAAGAAAAAAAAAGTGTAAATAAAGCAATTTTAAAATTTAATCTGAGAGTTTATTTTCTCCTTTGCTGCCTTTTCTCCCCTGGGGATAGATTTCTTTCTTGCCCTGCATAGGATTTAGTATGAAACCTTTCATTTTTCTGGAGCCAGCAAGAGACAGTCAGAAGTGAGAAGAGTTTAGCAATTCAGAGGTCAAAGAAATGATGGCTGCTGACCCCTTTTGTTCTGAGCCAGTGGCTTAGAAGAGAATATAAACAGATGAGGGACCTCCACACTCTGAACCCGGCATTGCTGTAAGGTTCAGATTAATTTGGATAAAAATAATTTTCACTCTCTGTTCAGCTTCTAACACTTCCCAAGCTCACGGAATGAAAGGGAAATGAAAACCCCAAGGAAGGTGAGAAAGGCACTTTCTGCACATGTTGGGGCTGACCCCAGAAGGAAGTTCTGGAAATCTTATCAAAACCCCGGTGAAGGTGAGGTTTCCAGCTTGATGGCCGGGCTCAGATGAGGTCTGGATACGCAACTGAGTGTTTGGTTGAGTACCGGAGCCTTTCGAGAGCCAGCCCGCAACTCCGAGTCTGTCACACTGTCACCATCGCTAAACAGGGCAAAGCTGCTCCTGCTCTTAAGATTTAAAATACTGATTTCTTCTCACACTGCCCAGCTGAGGTCAGGCAGGGAAGTCACAATAACAACCACGCAGCGAGGTAATTCCAGTGACCGAGCTGACGCAATCTGCCAGCCCAGGGGAGAGTGAGGTTCCCCCCGGAGCCGTCGCTTCATCCCCGTCCTCCGACGGCTGCCCCCGAGACAGCCTCTGCCTCCCCTGCACCGCAGCGACGCTCGGCCAGCGTGGGACCAGCTTTCTGGCGGCTGCAGCTCCCCGTGACACTGATTTCTGTGTTTTAAGGAAATGTGACCTGCTGCCAGACTGAAGCAGAGTCCTGCCAGTGAGCAACCTTATTTTATGGCTTTAGGGCACTTGCTTCTGCTAACCTACACCCTGTCTGTAAATCATACTCTGAGAAAAATTGCTACTGGTTTTATGCCATAACTCATAAATTACTAGATCATGTAGTTTAGATGTATTACTCCATTCCTCTTCAAACTTTTATAGTGATGAATTAATTAATTAAATTAAATAAAGCCTGCATTGACTTTTGTAACAGTTGTGAGCGCTCTGCAACTTTGGAAGCGAGACTCGGTGTGAAAGTAAGTGAAAAGCTACTGTAACACTTCATGGTTTTTTTCTACTGACGTGTTTACGCAGTTTTTGGATAACGTTGACATAGAGAAAGGAACTGGACACCACCATGGCAGCAGCCCTTAGCCCAGCTGCTCCCTGCCTGCAGCCAAGCATGGAACTGGCTGCAACATCTGGAATCCTGCAGCAAAATGGGAGAGAGTTATGAAACATGAAACAGGCTTAATCTGGAATCAGCGTTTTTGGTGTGGAGTGTCAGAGGTTATAAGAAATCAGAGCGGACTTGGCCTTTGTAGGAAAAAACACAAGGCAGCAGACAGACACAAGGTTATGTGTGTATCCTATCTCAAACTAAGGTGTTGTAGATTGACCTTGACTTTAAGGTGACCAGCTCTAATTAACAATGGTTAATGTGGCCGAAGGCAGCCTGGAGGGACCTTCTCAAGGACCACGGGAACTTTGAGACAGGCACATTTCACTCAGAGGCAAAGGAAAACACAGGAGTGCCAGGATATGGAGTGCAGTCATTCAGCAAAAGAGCCTGGCAAACTGCTGCCTAAAACCGTGTTATAGAGCAGAGCTGTCCAGGAAACCTTGGAAATATGTTTCTGAAGAGCAGGTAAACCATGAGTATGTTTCAAGAGTTTAAAATGACTCTCATTAACTCCTTAAATAGGGAAGAGTGCCTGGAGTTTCAATAATATGCCCAGAGGAACAGTAAGAAGTAAGATTTAAGAAAACTTGAATCAAATCTGACTTTCATTTCAACCTGCATATGATCAGGAAGGAAGGAATACTTTGCGGTTAAGGTATGAGAAGGGTGGTAAAAAAATCTGAAGTGCCCTAGAAATTCCATTTCAGAAGCAATGCTGTCTTAGGGGGATAAAATCCATCTGGCTCCCGCTGAGATTTGGACTTTGTAAGGACCTGATGCTCTGTTGAAAGGGGGGATGAAGGAGACGGTCTGGGCTGCTGAACACTCAGCGATCAGGGCTGGATTAGCTTGGAAGCAACGCGGTGCCCAGGGAGGCGAACGGGAGCTTGGTCGGCAGCACGTGCCACTGCGCTTCCCGATGCCGGCCTGTGGACGCGAGCAGTGCAAAACAGGGATGCCTGAAAGGAATTTACTTAAAGTCTTCACATCACGCCAGGGCAGGATTGCCTCCTCTTAAACACCTGCTTTAGCTGAGCCGTGAGCCCTAAGCTTGATTCAAAAACATGCAGCTGAAACCCTATAGCCGGCGCAAGACGGGGGAAGGTTAATTGATCTTAATGATCCCTTAAGAGGTGGAAATCTAAGAGTGGGTAACTATCAATCTGCTTCCTAATGGAAAGGTGTGCATGCCATTAAAACGCCCTTTGTGCTAGCCACTTTTCTCTCTGTCTGAGTGGTTATGCTATACTAATCACTGCAGTAAATAAAACCCCTGGGTGATAATTTCCAGAACCGTGTAAAGATGTTTAGGGAAAATGAGCACTCTGCTACCCACACCAGACTTTATTTTTTTGTCTTGTTGAAGACTGGAGGTTTTTACAGAACCAGCTTCACTTTCTAAAATTTACAAAAAAAGCCATATCCCTCCAGCTGTTGAGTTAAACAGAGTGTTATTCAAATTATGTAGGGTGAAAAAAATGTTATAACATAATGAGAATCAAATGCTGGCTTCAGGCACCTTCATATTCGAGGACTTTAAAAAAACAACAATAGCAACCAAACAGTTCAATCCTTTATCTGCCAGTAGAAAATGGTCATTTAAATAAACATTAACTAAGCCAGGGAACATGGATGTTGTGGTAGCAATTTGTTTCTGACAGACAAGATTGTTAAAGTCTTATTCTTTTGGCATTAATAGGTGGCACTTTTCGAGAAAGATTAGGTCTAGTAAAGCCCATAACCCCTCCTTTCCCTTTGCTGCTTCCCTCCAGCCGCTCGCCCGTGGCTGTGGACTCCCAGCACCAGGGAAGGGCAGGGGAATGGGACCTCGTGGCTGCCGGAGACCCAGAGGGGCGGCCAAAGCGTTCGATTATCTCATTTGGCTGGTGTTTATACACAGGGATCAACCTTCTGGAGCCGTTTCCATTTGCTTTTGTGAAGTGCAACGCAGAGAAAAGGCGGGTTGTCTGTTTCCCGTTACACCACCCCCCAGCCCCTTCCCACGTGGATGCGCGGCCGTGGGACCCCTCCGGACGGATGGCACCGCGGAAGCCACCACCGAGCCGGCAACAGGGACAGACCACGCTGGGGCTCGGCCGCTCGCCGTCAGCAGGAGGGTGCCCGTGGCCCCACGTTGGCGCTCCATAGCAGCGTTGGAGCCCCCGAGATGTGGCGGGGGGAGCCCCAGGCGCACATGGAAAATCTGGAACCCAACCACGGAGCATCCCATTGCCAGTGGAGCATCCCTGAAAGCAGGTGCAAAGGCAGGACTCGGTGTGCGACGGCCGTGCGGAAGGAGGAGCCAGCAGAGGCCGGCGCCCCGCGCAGCTCCTGCGTTAGGGCCAAATACATTTACAGCCCCCGAAATCAAGAACGGCAAGCCAAGACGTGCACCAAGTGCACGGGGAAGACAACTGGCAGTGGGACTGAAAGGAACCGAATTCGTGAAAACAAAGAACAGTCAAGAGCTGTAAGCTCACACACAAGGAAGGGAAGAAATTATTTATATCATTAATTTGATTTGCGGCTGCTACTTGAAGTCTAACCACAGGCAGGGAAGCCACTGAGTCAGCTCTGCACAGCGTAGAAGCAAAAAGGGAACCTCAATGCAAACATCTTCTTCAAATATCACAGGGAAAGGCTTTCCACGGCACTTTGCGTGTTTAAGCAAACCGCTCGGAGGCCACCGAGGTTTGAGTCTTACTAACAAGCCCCAGTACAGAACCTCCAGCCACGACACAGGCAGCTATCTCTGAAATCAAGTCCTGAATTTGAGGGAATATGCAATAGGGAAAGAACAAAAGGATCCTTTGATGTGTTCAACCACATGATGTTTAGCAAAAATGCAAATGTTCTCTCATGCTAGAGAACACTTATCAATATTAAGGCATACACGGAGGAGAAGAAAGAAGGAAGAACAAAATACAACACTTAACAAGAGGGTAATTTAGCCTGTTGGCAAGCGCTTTAAGTCTGGTTCATGAAAAATTACTTGCACAATTGTTTTGCGGGGTTTCTGGGCTTTTATGCATAAATCATAGTATTGATTCAATGTGAGTATCAGACTTACTCAGGTGTACAACTGCATGTGGGCACAGTTAAAGCAAGAAAGGATTAAAGTGTGGAAATTGGAGAGGAAAAAACCATCCCCCCTGTTGCTCCTACAAGCTCAGCTACAATTGTCAAACAGCTGGAACGCGCGCAGATTGTTAATTAAAACATGGTGGTGACCACCTTCTGCAGCCGTCTCAGGAGAACATCCAGGCAGGAGATAACTGCCAAGCTGGATTTTTTTTCATCCACCCATTTTTTTCCCCTTTGAGATTGCACTTGCTTTTCTGCTAGAGAAAAGAAAAAAAAGAGAGGGCACTGGAAGCCCAAGGATGGCCAAGTGAAAGAGAAATAAAATCAATTGCATGCTACAAACTACAACAAATATTGCAGCCGGGGTGAAGAAGGGGAGGGAGGGAAGTGTCAGGAATAACGTACGAGGGCTTGTTTCACGCTATTCACATTTGCTAGCCACATTTCTGTATCTTAAAATAGAAGGAAGGGCTCCTGCGGCATGACCATATGCACCAGCGGTAGTCACAGAGGAGGGTCAGCGAGGATGCTGTGCCTGCCAGGAAAACTGAAAAAAAGGCAAAGCCCTGGAAATGAAAATAGACACAAAGAATCCATATCACTTGCACAGACATGCAGTAATTTAATCGCTTTCTATCCTGATTCATCCCTCAATATTTTCTGCATAAGCACATTATGTTCAGCGTTCAAAGACAGTCAGCTGGTCAGAGCCCACAGCCTGGCAAACTCTTCCTTCCCCTTTCTCCAATAACACGGAGATGTAAAACAAAAGCCGAAAAAAGTTCAGGGTAAACAACACATATGCAGTTAAAGTTTCACAGCTACTTTGCTTGTACCATGGAGAAATGTGGATAACACAGCACTGATTGCCTTTTCTAATGAAGACTCTTGTTTCTCATTTGCATTCTACTCACCTTGCTGTTATTACTATTATTATTTACTCACAACAGCAATAATATTGAAGATGATAACGTGGTCACACCAAGGAGCCACATTGGTGACCGTGACACATCTTGCCCCAGCATGGTAACAGGTCTGCAGCCTGTCCGCACAGCTAGCGCGCTGTCAGGGAAAACCCCACACAACTTCCCTGCCTGGCGGACCCAAGAAGTTATTCCTGTCTCCAGTTATTTCTATCCCAGCCTATTTTTTTTTTCCATCCTTTTGCCCTTCACCAGCCATAAAACCTGAGGATTTTTCTACAAGCCAAGTAAGGCTGCAGCAGCAAATGTGGTCAAATTGTCGTGTTAAACCCAGCCCAGCTTCCTTCTCCCCAAACCCAAGCTCTGCTGCTCCCGGCTGTAGATCCCTCTCCGCTGCTTCCAGGCTGCTGGAAAGCAGCCCGAGAGGAAAAGGTCAGGTTTTGTGCAAGAAGGTTTAAGCCCATAATCAAGCTTTTGTTCTGAGTGTGTCTCTTGCACTAAAATCTTAATGAATGTTAATTAATTGTTCAGGCTATCCTAATTTAATTTGATCAATTTGCTTCTTTCCAATCTAAATAAAAAAGTGGGGTAGAATAAGGGAAATTTGTATTATTAGTATTATTATTAGTATAATAAAAACTAGCTATCTATGCCAGTGTCTTCAATCAAATTAAAGCTTTTCTTCTTGTCCCAAGGTTACAATGAAAATAAGTTTTACTCAAACACCTAGCCACAATTACCCTACTTTTCCAGTGGCTGAGAATTCCAGCTATAGCGGTGCCGCTAAGGAGGCTTGATGGGGCAGGATGGGATGGGACATTGAAACCGCACGTGACGCGGTGCTGGCACCAAACGTCCATCCTCCCTGCGATAAAACCCTGCATTTATTTAGCACTTTTGATAAAAGGCGCGCGGAGTGATCCAGAAGCATTAATTCACTGCCACCAGCCCTGGCGCAGGGGAGTATTATCGTCCTCGTTTGACAAACGGTCCCGTTAAGGGGCAGAGCGCGTGACCAAGACGACGCACGGCGGCGTTGGCACCTTCACGCCATTAAAACCGCGCATGTGCTCTGGGAAAGGCACGTGCTCAGTCCTGCTGTTCCCAGAACTACTCAGAGAAATGTACGTTCCCATACGCTGAGTCTAAATTAAAAAGACAAAAGGAAATACCTACAGATCACCAGTTCTTGCCTGGCAAACGCAGTCCTGTTCCCTCTGTTCAGCATCTGCTGCTTTGGTCAGCCCCATATTAAATTACTCCAAATTGACAGAACTTTCACTATTTCCCCTGGGAGGCTCTTTCACAAGCTATTGGGCTTTAGTGGGAGAATGTTCTCCTTTATATTCACCCTTTTTTGCCATTCCTATTGTATTATCCGATTACGTATGGTTATATCCCCCGGCAAAGGGCTCCTTCCCGCCTGCCCCTCGCGCTATTTGGGTGCCTGAAGATGGATGGCGCAGGGCAGGACATCCTCACCCGCCGGCATCTCAGGATCAGCCTTAATCTGAACTAATCAAATGATGACAGCCGCTCTGCAAAGAGAAGTAATTACACCGTATGGATTGTATGTATCTCTTAGGAGATGAGGACTTGGATTTGATTATCTAAATTCTCTTTAATGCTTTATGATGAAGTTAAGGTTGAATATTGCTTTGAAAGCAATTCAGCCAGAACTTCTCCTTAGAAAGAAAGGCCTGAAACATGAGACAAATGGCCAAAGTCAGCAAGAAGGAATTGTCAGCCTAAGGTTTCTGTTCAGTTGTCCAAGCTACAATCAGAGAAACTCATTGAACGTAGCTGGATGTGAAGAAAAATCCCAGTGAGGTAAGAACAGGTTGAACTGGCCAAAATCTGCCCGCTCAGGTGGCAGAAACATAAATAAACAAAAAATACGAACGCATTTAGTTTTGTTTTGATTCTAGACCTCAGCCAACAAAGGGGATCAATCAAAAATTTTAGTACGTGACATCTTTGGTGGCCATCCTGGCTGGCACCCCCGGGGAGAACAGAGTAACCTGCCGTTACCCTGCTCACCTTAGCTCTGGCCGAGCACATACACGCTTCCAGGATTTTCTGGGGCAACCTAAGGTTTCACTGAGCCTCTTCTGCCCTCCAGGTGGACTGAAGGTCCCTTTCGGAGACCCTTTCCACTGGCCTTTCCTTTGAAGCAGATCCCTGCCAGCAGCTGGGCACAGCCCGAGACACCACCCGCCGCCCTGCGCAGCATCCTCATTCCGTGCTCCTGCTGCAGCGGGATTTTCTACGCATGTATCTGATCCTGATTCCCACCTCCCACAGGAGAGGCTTGTGGTGCCAAGGTCCCACCGCTGGGCAGCCCCTGGCGTGGAAAGGCTGGTTCGGTCAGGAGGTAACGCCGGAGGAACGCTGCCCTCCCCTCCTCCCCGGCACGGCTTTGGCAGGCAGCTGGAAAGAAAGAGGTATTTTTGGCTCCTGTTTAAATATTGATCACGGCATATTTTTGCTAAAACCAAAGTCTATCGATTCGGCTGCGAGTCTGCAGCCTCAACGCTGAACGTTTTCCTGGAGATGGGAAAAGGCTCCTTGAATTATGATGTTAATAAGAGCGGCACAGGAGGAGTCCCTGATGTTCAAACCACAACTTCAGAGAGAACATTTTTCATTGGCAGGGGCCTCTGGACGCTCCCTGCTCCTTAATGTTGCTCTATCAGCTGTGCTGATGAGCCTTTAATGGAAAGGCTTTGGAAACGAGTTAAGTGCAGCCTCTGCAGCTCTCTCCGGAGCCTGCTCCTGGTGAGATTCCAGGCTCAGGGCAGGCGGCCTCGGCAGAGGAAGAGCCAGCGTCGATGCTGGCGTGGGGGGTCTTCCCCGCA
This sequence comes from Chionis minor, assembly GCA_013398295.1. Taxonomy (NCBI): domain Eukaryota; kingdom Metazoa; phylum Chordata; class Aves; order Charadriiformes; family Chionidae; genus Chionis; species Chionis minor. The sequence continues at coordinate 408,344 of VZSF01002819.1, forward strand.
GTCCCGGCTCCAGCGCTCTGCTTAAGCCTGTAATTAACTCCGAGCGTGTGAATTTGGTCGTTGGCATCGTTCGGGACATACTCGCTGCCCCGAAGCCAAGCGCGCGCTGAAGGGCTGGGGGCGAGCGCGGGGCGCTGCAGCGGGGCTGGGGTGCCCCGAGCCCAGGGGGGAGCCTGGGTGCCAGCAGCCACGCCGCCCCGGTCACTGCAGAAATCACAAGAGAGGGGGAAGAAGAGAAAAGCAAACCTCACAGGGTCTGTATGTATCTATATATGCTTTTATATTAACTGCTGGCAATAAAGAAAAAATCGGTTATCCTGAACCACTACCCAGCCCAACCCAAAAACACAGCAAGGCTTTTCTGATATTCAGACTAAACCAAGCAGCAGCCTGATGGGACTGGCCACCTCCCTTTCAGATGGAGAGCACTGTCTTGCTATCAAGAGTGTCAAATACATAGAGCTTCAGAGAAAAACAAGCCACCCCCCACCCGTCCCTCTATTGTATTTGGCAATTGTGCCGTGCTCTGCAAGGGGGAGAATAAATCCTCCCCGTCCCATGCAGCGTTCGGGCTACCATGAAGCATGAGACTTGTTTAATCTGATTATTTAAGGGACAAATCTCTCCTGCACATCTGTGGCTGCAGAAGGTTCTCAAGGGAAAAGCCAAATTAAATTATGCCCTCGACAGTTCTATACGTGGGAGTGCAACCTGCAGTTACAGCTCAGGAGGGCAAGGCTGAGGCTTCACTCGTATCTGACATTGATTCACTGTTCTTAGAGCAAAGCACTTAAATTCTTCATTTCTCATTTCCCAATCTGCAAAAGAGGAATAAAATCACCTGCTTTTCTGGGAACTCCTGGGGAGGTACCCTGCTAAGGGCTGCATGCCCTTGGGTGAACGATACTGTTACAGACAAAAGCATTTTTGGGGGGTATTTTAAGAGTTTGCTCTCAGAAATGTCAGTGGTTTGTGGGTTTCCATATTTGTGATACAGCATTTCCTCTCCCCATTTGCAGGAGAGACTAAATCTCAAGGACAATCACATCTACTTCTGTTACCAATTCTAGGACAGGATATTAGTTTTTGAAGAGAGAAATAGAGCCAAGGCTTCTCCTTTTCAGTCGAACCCTATTTGTTTTGGTTTTCTTCCTAAAAATAACTTAGGGCTATTTAATAGAAGTGAAATCTGGGATCATTTTGTAGCAATCGTTGCCAGTCTGCAAAGCATATCTTTCTATGCAGAATTTTGTGTTTCACCAGCTACTCCTTTTTGAGGACAGAAAAAGTTTTTCCTTTATTTTGTTTCATTTCTAAGAGTTTGCTACAGTTGACAAATCCAAATCATTGCCAACACATAGTCATTTTCTTTAAAAAACAAAAAAGAAAGAAAAAAAAAAAAGAACGACATCATCACATCCCCCTTCCACTCTTTTTTTTCATTTGTCTCAAATGAGCAAGTTTGCCGGCAAGAACTTCTTTTGGAAACAGGCCGTCTTAAATGAATTTTGAAGACTGTTCTCAAAACAGAGAGAACGCTCGTGTTGCCCGACGGTACCCAAACCCAAACGTACATGGAAGAGCAGCGCTCGCTGTTACCTTCTGACTGTGCACATCCAGCTTCTGACTGAGGGACTCGTTCACCCCGAAATTGCAGTCAACCTCTTTCTTTTCATAACCACTATTGACTTATTCTTCCTGAATTTGCCCTATTCCTTCCTGTACTCCTTTGTACTCTGCATCCTCTGCAGGATGGCAGCGGCAGCCAGTCCTACCCTGCACATGTCATTATGGATCGTGTGACAAACCACCTCTTCTTGCCTGTTTTCTGTCTGCTGCCTGAGCATTTCCCAGGGCGCTCTCCTGTTCCTGCCGTGAAAGAAACACAAAAATGAGCACAGCGCCTGTTGCTCTTCCAGAGCCAGGCTGTTGCTATAAGGAGCGCTACTGAGGACGTATTTACCACTCTGTCTTACAAAGTTTGCTAGGTTTCATGCTTTTATGAAATATATTCAGCCACACTTATGATTATACTCCAATATGTTTCTAACATAGCGCGAAGCTGTAGATGGTGTCAGAACAGGCTGATTTTTAACATATCTTAAACACGTCTCTCCCTTCATTAAAGTAGAATAATTGTCACAGCATAATATAACTTAATGTCAAAATGCAACACACAAGCCCATCTCCCCTATCAAAGTAATTACATTTTAAATCCATGGTCTGTGGTAAGTTTGTTTTTTCAACATACGCAAGGCAGCCTCAGGAGTTATTTAAAATGTGTTTTTTTCCAGAAGTGTGCTGGGAAGCGGGTACTTTGCCAGGCAGAGCTGGGCACGAGGCAGCAGCCTGGTCCAGCCAAGAGCTGGTGGGACAGCGGGACACGGGGGACACAGCCGTTCCCTGCTCACCTCCCGCTGGGCTCTGGGAGCGCCGAGGTTCTGGCACCACCAGTCTGAGCGCCTGGGATTAAATGACACCAAAGGCAGTATCTGTTAAAGGGTGGTTTTAGCTTTCTGTGAATGATACCTTGCAAGGAGCCTCATTTGGGGCTGAGAACAGGGAAGCAGCGTAAAAGCAGCCGAGACAGCCCACTAAGAAATGAATTTTTCCATAATTAGGCCACAAAGTGGAAAGTCCTCTTAACACTACATTACCGAGCACCTGAAAGGAGAGGATAAAACGTTCTTAAGGGTCCACCAAACCTGGAAAAGCAAATCACTGAGGCCAAAGAAAATAAGATTAAATTGAACTTCTAAGATGCAGTGTGTCTATTGACCTCCCTCCTACCAAGTGCTTTCTTCATGTTCCTGTTCTTAAAAAAGGGAAAAAAAATATCCAGGAGAATGCATGCTGTTCAGTAGATAGCTAGAGGCTGAGTTGGATTTGAATTTTGATCAAAGTTTTTCTCATTTGACATGCTTTTCTGTGTCTGCATTCCCAATCTGCCTTTTTTGCTTAAAATAATGCTTCCCATACAGGAAATCTCAGCTGCCATACATAATAAGAAACCCTGGGCTCATGAAAGCACAGTTTCTGCTGTCTGGTGGTCCTTCTCCAGAATCCAGCTTAGTGCAAAAGGAGCATCCAGAGGCCTCCGCCTCCTCCTCCCCGTACACCAGCGCCGTTCAGAGCGTGCAACCTGGCACGGGCACCCCGCACCACAGCGCCTGCCGTCCTGCACACCTAACTGCTCCACGAAAAAGAAAAAAGCCTATTTACAGCCAATCACCCAATTTCCTCGTTTGTTTCCCTCCCCTGAGTTAGAATAACACAGCCCCCGGTCCTCCTTCTCCTCTTCTTTTTGTGACGCAAAGCGACACGGTACGAACGCCAGCCGAGGGGTACGGTGGCAGAGGAGCCATCCGGGAAGGGCCCTCTCCGAGTCCCCTCCACAGGGATGAGCATCCACGCTACATCAAACCTGCAAATGGTTTGTCTGCTCTGAGGAAACGTACGCTGTATCCAGAGTGTTGATGCACTTGTTCCATAATGCGCCTGCCCTCGTAGCTTGTGCCTTGGTGCATCCTTCTCATTTCACCACCGACAGCGGCACAGCAGCCGAACAGCCGCGTTGGCCAAGGCACAGGGTGACGTTAACCAGCAGGACAGAGAGTGAAGCAGAGGACGCCCCCGGCTGATGGGCTTTTTGCCGTTGATGCTCCTGCCAAGGCACCCCGGGCTGCGGCGGCAGGAGGTGGCACACGGTTCCCACCCCCGGGAGCTGCCGAGCACGTGGCGAGGATCCTGCTGCCCCCTCCCCATCCCAGTGCATGCCACAGCTCCCACCTTCCGGGGCTGCTGCCAGGATTGGGGCGACGCTGCCCCAGTGCCGACCGTTGTGTGTGTCCTGTCCCTTGGGCAGGACATCCCCCGCAGCGCAGAGATGGGCCAGAGGTGCCCGAGAGTCTCCATATTGACCCGAGGAGCCATTCCAGGGGACCAGGATTAGCCTGGATTAGTGCATCTGCAGCCGCTTTGTTCAATCTGATGGAAGACTTGGACACTCAGGAATATCTAGTGCAGGAGACAGCGGCTTTCCCACGCAGGTTGTTTACGTCTCATTGCAGAAGAGAGCTGTGAGGCCCAAAGCTTTCTGCATAAAAAAACGTAATGTTGCTCCCTCCAAACACTGCAAAGCCACCGCAGTATTTTAAAATATGGATTATCTCCAGCTTCTGCTCATCTTGATGGTTCCACCTCATTTGTCTTGCTACTCTAATTTCCTTAAATGTGTGTTTTCTTTACAGGCTACTAACTACAAAAAACTTGAAGCAATCAACTGAAGTTTATGCATCGACATATCACTTCGTTAGCTCTGAATTCATTTCCAAGGGGGTGGTGACCTTTAATGAAGTTGGAAATTGAATCATGCCGTTGTGTTTAGGGACATGCAGGAGTCTAAAAGAGGGCTGTCCACTGGAAAGGCTCCTTGACCAATTTAAAAATTAAAACACAAGTTGATCAAGCATCCTTATTGCTTTCTGGTATCCTTCCTCTTTCTGAAACCTTTGCTCTCTACGGACCTATTCAAAAAGAAATGGTTCCAAATTTTCTGAGTTTCAATCAGTTTTTGATTCCTTTCAATGACCATCTCAGTGCCAGGAGAGGCACGGGGGACACGAAGAGAGGGAGAAGCAGCAGCAGAAGCAAGCTCTGCAGGTCTCTCCCAACCCATCTCCCCTCTCCCACGTAGCCTTTTGCCGTGGCCATTTCTTGGCCACGTTCTCCTTTTCAAAAGCAGCACCAGACCGACCCTGCGGTGCCACCTGCTCGGAAACCTCCCCAGAGCACCGGGGCGGGGGGGGCCTGGGCATGCGTGCACATTTCTATTTTTTGAAGTGTGAGCGACATTGCAAATGGAACTTTCATCTTGGAAACTCGGAGTGTTGCCATAGAAATTGCAGCGGGGGAGCCACCAGGCTGTCGGCTCGTGCCCTCTGGGATGACAAGTGCTCAGCAGGGGCCGGTCCCTGCTCCCGTCCCTGCAGCTCCCGTCCCTGCAGCTCCCGGGCTCCGGCCGGGCTGAGCTCCTGCACCCCGACAAAGAAAAATCCACCTTGGTCCACGGCATTAATGTACGAGTAAACATACACCTGCGTGTCCACATTCACAGACAGAAATTACAGTAGCTGTTGGAACAAGAAAGCCACGTGCCTGCTCGGGAAAAGCAAATCTAAACAGCTAAATGAGTGTTTATTACAATAATAATCATCATTATTACTGCAGCCTCTCCTTGGGACACCATGAAGCCGCATACTTATTAGTAATCGGCAGCGCAGCGGGCAGGTAAGTGGCGCTGCTCCCATTTCGCGGATGAGCTGGGAAACATGTGAGAGTATCCAGAGGCACCTCGGGGAAGCAGGAGCGGAGCCCAGCTCGGTCCCTTGTGCCCGACCCTCCTCCCCAACGCTGAGGCCAGACCGCGACAGTCCCAGTAGTTTTTCCCTACTGAATATGTTGGGAACTACGTCATCTCAAAACGCACCAGTAAAAATGTAAAACACGCCCGAGGCCACCGGTCTGTGACTCTGGGGGGTGGCCGGGGAGCTGGTCCCTCACCGCACCCCTTGAACCAAGGAGCCGGTTAAGAGGCACCAGAAAAATTGTGTTTGTTGAAGGAATTTGGCTCACAAGTGGGACCTTCTCTCCCTTCAGCTTGTCCGACAGATTTTTCTTTTGAACAACTTCGTTTCTTCATGGATTTGTTTATTCGGAAAGGTCAGGATACTACATTGTACTCCGCATTATCTCCTCCCCGCGTCCCCCGTCCCCACAGTAATCATGCTTTCAGCACCTTTCCTGCAAGGCTTTGACACTCCCAAATCCAGCTGAGACTTCTCGGGACTTTAATTAATGAGATAACAAAAGGGAAAACACCCAAACAGTGAACCCCTGAGTTGAAGACTTTATCTGCTCTTTGCAGCTGCATCTTTTTTTCTCTTTTTTTTTTNATTCCAGGTCCGTCAATACTGTTTCCCATTAAATTAAATAGCTTATTGACTGGTGTGAGCCGTAGCCACAAGGCCGATAGGATCCGAGCGCAGTACTTTCTCAGTGCAAACAATCACAGGTCACTGCACAGTAAATCAGTTGGTAATGGAGTTTGAACTCTGAGAATCAGTTCCGTGTACCCTTTTTATTTGTTTTTAATTTGTATCAATGGTAATTCTGTCGGTTTCAATTTATGTGACGGTAGCAGGTTGTGGAGCAGCGGAAACACCATTTTTCTTCTCGTTAACTATTGAGCTCACGGCGCCGTGGCAGCCAGGTGCTTCTGAGCTCACAAGTGTTAAGGTTTCTTGGCATCAGCAGAATCCTTCGCTGTTTCGTTTTCCCCTGGCTTTCCTTTCCATGAGCGATACCACCAGGACCGGCTCCTCCCTGGACGCGGGCACTGGCCCAGGTTGGTTTTGCACGGAGACGTCGGGGCTGCGGCGCCAGGGCCGGCTCCGGCTGCAGATGCTCCTTCCCCGGCATATTCCCCCAGCTTCCCGCTGGCTACCACATCCACCTGGATACGAGAACCAAGCGTTCATTAATGACTCCATGAATTTCTCTCCTCCCTTTTTGAACCCATTCATACTGTCAGCATCTGTGATACCTGGTGGCACAGAGTACCACCACTTAATTATGATTTATATAAAAAAATCACTTCCTCCTGTTGCTTTAAACTTACTACCAGACAATTTTGGCAGGTATCTCCCAATATTCACTATGTGAGAAAATTAATGAACAATCATTCCTGACACACTTTTTAAAAATCCTCACGCATCACTTCTGCTCCAGCAGCCTTCTCCGAAGCGACCTGGCCGACCTGCGCCACATCCCTATCGCCGCCCTTTGCATCTTTCCCAGGTCTGTCGTGTCATTTTGCTGCTGGAAGACCCGAATGGTGGCCAGTACTGTCACCGTGAGCACGCCAAGGATTTCTAAAGCTGCGGAAGGTTTCTCTTGTTTGTTTCATTTTCTATTTCCTCCTCAATAATTCACGCAGTTCTGCTCCCCTCTTGGCCTTTGCTGAGGCTTCAGCTTATGATTTCAGAGAACCAACCCACAAACGCTTCGCAGGCAATTTTCTGAGCACTAATGCTTAAACTGGTGTCTGTGCTGCTCATTGCTTGTACACAATTAGGGCTCTGTTTCACGCGCACACTTCTTTGCACTTAAAGCCACTGAATTTGACTTGCTGGTTTTGTCTCGGACACCCAACATGCCGAGGTGCTCCGGGCACCGCTCCGGTCGTGCCTCTCAGCTTCACCTCTATGAGCACCACGGCTCCTTGCCAGGATCCCACGTTTCCAGCCCAAAGTCTTGGCGCAGGGGAGGACCCTCGCTCCCGCCACCTCCTCCCCGTCACCGCGGGATGCTCTGCCTCCCCGGCGGCCACGGGGTCTTCCTCTTCCTGCTGCCTTTCTGGGTGCTCCAGTCCCTACGTTCGCATCCAATATCAGCTTTGTCAGGCGCAGCGTTGCTCGTACCTACGGAATATCCCCACTGCTTCGCTTCTTGCTGGGCGTTCAGACTGAAGGTTTTGGACAAAACCAAGTATAATCCCTCCTCAGTCAGCGGCGATGGGAGTTTGCCCCATCATTGCCAGCGCATCCAGCTCTCGAAAGCCTTTAGCGCTTAATGGATTCACTGAAGTGATAATATGAGGTGACTCTCGTGTCAGGTTGTTAAAACAGTGATAAGACACTGCACTAAGACAACATTATCACTACTAACGGCATTATAATGGCCAGGGAACGTCCTGTGATATTCCCATATACACCGAGCGCGTTTGCGGTGGGGGGGACGTTGGCTAAAGCCGCTGGCAGGACCAGGGGCCCCGTTTCGCCTGGGCGGGCGTTCGCCTGGCTTTACACAGGGGACGTGCAGAACACGGCTGTTTGCAGAGTCACACACGCACACGTTTCTCCTCTACAATATTTTGCGAATCTACATAGACGTGTTAGGAAAACTGTCACTTGCAGAAACTTCTCTGCAACCAGAGTGTGATTTTTTTTTTTTCAGAGCTATTAATCAAGCGCTAGAGTGGAACCAGCTTGACAAAAAGGGAAAAAAACCCACCACCCATGGACTTACGAAACACACCGAGGAAATGGTTGAACGGGGCAGAGAGGCGCACTGAAAAATTTATAGCTACACAGAGGCGTTCACATTCCCACATCAGCTGCATGCTTCAGAGCCTGTCCTAGAGGTCTGGGAACGGGAGGCTCCGCTGCCGGCGCTGCCAGCCCGTCCTGCTGCTCTGCCTTTCTCCAATATTTGGGTTTTGCCCTCCTCTTTTTTGCCTCCCTGCCAACTTGTAAGTGACTCCGGGTGCTGCCTCCACGGTACATGACGTCTCATCGCCGTGGCTCTGACAGGCTGAGAGGCAAAAGGCAAACTCTAATTTTAACAAATTAGTCAGCCTCGGTTTCCTCCTCCTTTGCCACCCGTTGTGGGCTCAAGGATTCAAGTGACCCCCCCAGTGCCAGCCTTGCCTCCACTCCTGGGCAACACACACACGAGCTGCATGCAATTTATTCAACTTAATCTAAATGGGAGATTTTCTGTGGTTGTACGAGCGTCTCCAAGCAGACGAAAGCAGCTAATACATTTTGCGATCACTTCTACCACACAGCAAACAATCACGGGTCACAAAACTACAAATCGGAGGCTAATGGATTTTCAAAGATGCGCTCTGGCCCTTTGTACATTTTTTAATTTGCTTTTAATTTGTATTGATCTTCCCCTCTTTTGCTCCAATCCCTCCTGTGTCAGCAGGTCACCAAGCGTGCCAAGAGGAGAATAATCTCTCAGAAATAGAGGGAAAGGTAAGCCAGGAATGCAAACACACGCGTGTGTGCTTTTTGAAACCGGCAGAGCCTCGGCGGTGGGGCTCGCCTGGCGGACCCTGCTGCCAGGGGCTCGGGGACGTGTCACTCGACAGAGGGTGACACGCAGCCCTTTGCGCCGGTGGGGGCTTCACCTGCCAGGGAAGCACCTTGGAGAAGCAGGAGAAGAAAATGCTGCTATTTAAATCCTCAAACCATTCTTAACCTGGAACCGCCCCAGAAGCGATAAACATTTGCGGATTTACTGGGTTTGCTCTGGCTTGTCTGCGCCAATTTATTGCTTGTTCGTTGTGATCACTTCAGTATTTTTAATTTCTTAATGCTAATCAGCTGCAAGTTTCCAGCTTTCTATTAACTGCAGAAAGCAAAGGCGCGTGATGGATAGACAGACACAGGTTGCCTTGTGCAGCCTGGGCAGGAAGGCAGTGGGGAGAGGACTCGGCTCTGTGTCCCAGCTCAGCACTACCCAAGGGATGGTCTTTCTTCTCACCTTCCTTCGCTCCCCGAGAATAAAGCCTAGTTAGGAAATGACTGATTGAATATCCATGATAAACCATTTACAGCTCAGTTCTAGCCATGCAAAGTACTGTCAAACAGTCCTGAATAAGAATTGTATTAATAAAAATCATGATCTGCACACAAACAGAAAAGGGCTAAATTCTTCAAATAAATGACTCGCAACAAATAATTTGACCAGCTCTCATGATCGGCTTATGCCCTGAAGCATGAAGATTATCAACCCCATGTAATTTTCTCCTAGCTGATGTAGCTGCAAAGACTATTCATATTCATATAAATGTCTAATGTCTAATCCTCTAATCTAATCCTTTTTTTTTTTTTTTTCTGCTTGTGCTAAAGCTCCACAGCCTATACTCAAAAGCCCTCTGAGCAATGGAATTATTGATAAATTACTGCAGAGAGGAGGAGCACCGCTCAGACACCAAACCCACCAAGCTCTGCCTCTTCCTGAAGAGTTCCTGTTTTCCTGTGAAGAAGTCGGGGTGGGACTTTGCAGGACAATTGCAGGTATTTTTCCTCCCTGACATTTTTCACGTCCTCGCCTCGTCTCGGAGCGGGGCGGTTATCCTCCACCGTGGCTTTTGGAGAGCTTCAGGAGTGGTTTCATTTCATAACAACATCAATTAAGCTTCATCGCTACAAATAATATAGGAGTCTGTTGGCCGTATTATTTGCTTTTCCTAGGAGAGCGAAAACCTCTGGATCCTGAACCCAGCCCAAAGGCGACGTTACGAGTCGCAGAAATGCAGTTTGTCCCTTGTCCCCGTGTCACCCACAGAAGCGCTCCGGGCCAGCCGCGGTGGCGTCCCCTTGAGCGAAGCACCGTGCCAGCGCCGTCAGGCACCCTGTGTCGTGCATATGTCGCAGGCTGAAAGGAGAAGAGAGGCGTTCAGCATCCAGACCGTATGCATTTCCCAAACTTAAATAATGCAGCAGAAACATGGCTGAGCATCCCAGAGCCAGGCCTGCCGCCGCCTGCAGGCTGGGCCTTTGGGAGGAAGAGTCTTGGGTCAGAAACAATGCTTTAATTCCCACTTTATATAGCAACTGGTAAGATGTATACTTATTTTATACCAGCATAGCACAGAGGGTGGCTTATAAGAACTCTTAATGTAATTTCCTTCTCTTTCTGTCATAGTTTACGTGCGACAATTTGCATTTTTTTATTTCCAACGCTATCAGATTACTGGGATGACAACCGCCTGCTCCATTGCCACTGTTTTTCCTACATCCATGACAATCTAAAACGAGTGTGCTGTACACCGCCCGGAAACTCTCCCTCGCACAGCACAATCTGCCTTTTGGAGCTGGAGCGCGCGCAAAACATTCCTGCAGATATATTCCTGCAGGAAGCCCCGGGGACCGTGCCGTCGGGGCTGCCAGGTCCAGGCAGGCTTTGGGAAGGAGCCCGCTGGAGAGTGCAGCGTTTCAGCCAAAAGGGATGAAAAGGGCAGGATGAGGGACCAGCCCATCCAGGGGAGCAGTAACAGCTCCGGTGCCCGGGCTTATCTATGCCGTGGCCTCTCCACTGCTGTGCGTGCAGCACCACATTTATTTATGGATATTTAGTTCGCGCACACTCTGGGGTAAAGATCTGTACCATGTACAGGAATTATAAATCCAGACTCAGTCTGTGGCCTCTGAGCATTTCTATAATAAAAATTATAATTCTGGAACTGCTTTTCACTGAGAATCAGGCTGAAACTCATCAATCCATTATCTCACTTAGACCAACAAATAAGCATCAAACGGGAACTTCTTTCAAATCACTGTGGACTTGGACCAATTTTGAAACACTGCCCTAAAGCGGAAAGACTTAGTATCCTATTTATTAGTCCCCCGAGGCCAGCCAGCTTCTCCATTAACTTTTAGCTCAAACTAATAGCACATTCATAAGCAATTTTGAGGGTGACTGTATCTGAGACTTTAAGCTGCTATATTTTTTTCCCTTAGAAATTATCTTTTTGCTTGATGATATGGAATTATTTAGATGACAACTCACATTAAAAGAACCTGTGCTCTTATAGGCAAAGACATTTTTTCCCAGACAACACTGCTATAAAATTGTTCTAAATCTACTGACTTCAAGGGACAGAGTTTTGCCATGATTAAAAAGGAAGACTTTTTCATTTGAATATTGCCCTTTTTAATAGCTTAAACAGGCATTTCCATGTCAATAGGTTTTTAGCTATGTTGTCAGACGAAGCTGTTCTGTATTACAATTCTTCCACATGCTTTCCACAGATACTGAACATTTTGCAAATACAAATTATATTTCAACTGTTTCTTTCTGTCCCTGTTGCATGTGCATTTACCGCGGTTTAAGCGTGGCTACGGACAGAAAGACAACAGCTCCACTTGCTTCTAGAGCTCTTTTTCCTCAATTATGTCTGTTGCACTCAGTAACGCAGGAGAGGTTTTGTGTGTATTTGTGTGAGTGTTAACATATGCACGCATCCTTCAAAAATAGCATTGCTGACTCAATATAACGCTTTGGGAAATTCGTTATGAGAAACTTCACCATTAATTCAGCGAAGAAACGCAGCTAAGGACATCGACTTCCTGCAGTGTTCTCACGATTTCAGACCAAAAAATTCACTTATTTTCTTATCTGCCATTTCTGCTCCACAAACACAGCTAACACGGTCATTTGTATTCCACTTGTTCATTTTTGGGGAAGTTTTGTTTGAGAGACTGCATGGTTCAGAGACGCTGGCACGGCAGAGACAGAGCCTGTCCCCGGAGGTCACCAGCGCGGCTCTGCAGTGCGGAGGGCGGCTGTGGCAGGCGGGGGCTGCTCAGCGCCTTGCAGGAGATCACTCGGCATTTCGGATTTCAGAATACCTCTCCAATTGCCTTTTAGTGGACCCTCATTATCAATTTCAGCAACAAGTCGGAAGGTTAAGTCCCGAGCCAGGCAGGCAGTTAGCCACAAGCTGGAATTTTGCATGTGCTTATACGCTAAGCTCACCGTAAGTTAATCATATTTTCAGCTGATCTCCCGACCCAGGGTACTTCTAGTGAATTACATCTGAATAAAGTAATGATGCCGATCCACCGTCCTCTCCACAGCAATGTGCATCCCTGCTCAGAAGACGACGGGCAGGCGGGGAAAGGCCGATGGCACATCGCTGAGGCTGCCACGGGGGCTCGGTGGCTGCAGGTGGGAGCAGCCGTCTCCCACAGGAATACCAGCGTTTCACCCTTCCCCGGAACCAAGCGACATAAATCCCTGACTATGAGCAAAGAAGCTTTTCCTAGCTGAACTAAGACCTTGGCGGTGTCTTAGCTGTGGGTTAATGCGGCTTCTGTGGCTTAGATAGTAGAAGAGGAGCAGGGAGATTGGGTTATGATGTTGTTTCCCTTTTGTGTGAAGCTTTCGTTCCACGGAGGTCACACATAAAATTAAGTCCGGCTCTGAAAGCACTCTTCCTCCTGCCGCGGGCTCCCGGCCATGGGAGCTCCCTTTTCTGCCTCCCACCTGGGCCCTCCAAGCACTCGCATATTGAGAGGTCACAGACCTGCTACGCACGCCCCGTCTTGTTCAGACGAAAATGTGCGTGTCCCTGATAACCTCTCCACAACGGCTGTATTGGCCGCTCCGGCCCCTGCTGACAGACACATTAGCCCACACCACCCAGGGGGAGCCTTCTCCCACGTAACCACCCTAAGCACCTTATCAACCTTCAGCCAAGACCAGGATAACAATCGGAGACCCGATTAATTACTCACTCACTCTAAAGCTGTAATAATAAATAATCACAAAAACACTGACGCCGTTTCGGCGGTGCTAAAACTGAGGTCTCCTTGCAAACGCAGCCTGGCAAGAAGAGCTCTGAGACCTGCTGGTTGAAAGCTGCTCTTCCTTCTTGCCGGAGCCTTCGGCAGGGTGGGCAACTCCCGGCATTTACCTGCTGCCCCCCACGCACCCCAACAGCCTCTTCCCTGCAGCAGCAACTGATGGGGAGCGCTCGTCGTTATGGGGGTGACGGAGAAAGAGCCCGGCTATGACAAACAGAAACCCAAGGCAACGCATCCCAGGAGGAACAGGCAACTCAAGCAGTGGAGAGGAAACATCCAAGAATAACTGCTGGCAAAAGAGTAACGCTGGGCAGTGACTCCTCGTCGGATCGACTGCTGACGACGAGTTAGAAGGGAGAGATGCTCGTGCTGCAGCCGGCTGATACTGGGAGAACTGCCCAGTAACCACCTAGCACGAGCGCATGGAGAGAAATTGTGTCCTTCAACTCGGCGCTACAATAGCATCCCTTACAAGGAGGGACAGAAAGGCAGTCAAATGGGCAGAACCGGTAAATGACTTCTAACGAGCTCCAGGTGGGGTCTAGAGCTCTTGTCCAAGTTCAAAGGAAATAACTACTAGAGAAGATAAAGCTGCCGGACTCGGGTCCACTAGCGGTGCCTTCAAAACAGGCCCTTTTTGCACGGACGCTGAGGGCTCATTGTCCTGCAGAGCCAGCGGAGCCTGCAGGTACGTGGCACTTCTCCTCTGAACTCCTTAACCTCCATCCCCGGGTCGGCAAGGGGGAGAAGAGCATATTTATAGGCTGGAGATCTCAAAAGCACTTCAAACAACTTAGAAGGCCAAAGCTCACTGACTGTTTCTTGGGCACTTTTAAACATCCTTCCAACTGTTTTTCAAACGCTGACCTTTGACAGTGTAAGGAAATAAATAGACACATATATAACAACAGCCTATGTAAAAAATAAAAATGCTGACATTAATAAATCATTAAAGGATTTTTATGCCCGACAGCAAGCACAGACCTTTTATCCCTTATTTCTAGCTTTGCATCTGGCAACTAATCCTGTGAAAACAAGAACAAATTATTTATATTCTTTTAGTATTCCATAAATCAAATATTGCTGTAAGGACTGAACTAATATTTTGAGAATTGAATGTGGGATTTGGTCTGGCTTGCTACATGCACTGAATCTTAGTCTGCTGTGATACGAAAAGGCAAGAGAGATGAAATCCAGAAAAATAAGGAGTCTGAAATGCAGGCAGCAGGAGGAAATAATTTACCGTAACATCGCCCAGTTTGGCTTTGTATGCTGAGAGTTATAAAATGTAGTTATTGTGCTTTCTGTGTGGTACTTCGCTTTTAAATGCAGATAGTGAGAATCTATCAAAACGTTATTTGTTTGCTTGTTTCGTTTTCCTTACATATGAGAAGACATCGATATAGTTTAACTGCAAAAATACATCCATCCACTCTCTGCACCTCCTTTATTAAGCTACAGTCTAGCAAGGGAAAAAAAGCCATGCACGGCCACTTGTGTTTTAAAAGAACAGCAAAACCTGAAGCTACAAAAGTTAAAGCCGCCGATCTGATTTACATCCCGACCGACGGTCTATAAACCACGCTGCGGCAGACGGGCCCTCTGAGTAGCCACCTTACAGCCACCTGAAAAGCAGGGTTTATAAAGATACCGACAGACCTTTAACTCGAGCTCTGAGAGCTGCGAGTGCTTCTATAAACAATATTTTATTGATTAGAATAGGCAGAAACTCTGGTTATTTACAGCAGACTTTTCCCCAGCACTTATTGATGTTCCTAATGCTCAAAGGGGAAGGAGAGCGACTGGGCAAATACAGCAAATGGACTCGATGTAATACTGAACTGCTCCCGTAAAACAGCCCTGTGGAAATCCGTTAGCAGACGAGCCACAGCAGAGCACCTTTCCCCTCGCCCGGTGGCAGTGTGGGGACCCACACGCCTTGTCCCCAACCAGCCCCTGACCAGCGCTTCTCTGGGTAACTCCTGCCAGTGGCTAGAGACAGCAAAGGCTTTTTACCCCCCTCTAAAATAAATAAATGAGCAGTACAAAGGAGGCAGCGCGCTGTGCTGCACTGCCATCTCCAAGCATCAGTGTGAAGCAAATGGAAAATTCAGAAGCGGTGGGAGGAAACGGGCTCCACGGCACCACGGGAGCCACCACCACGGACCACCACCACCAGCCTGTGGAAGAGCTGGGGCTTTTCCATGGGAAAGAAATGTTATTAAAGCTAGAAAAATACTTTGAGGTGACAGTGAATTTCTACCTTCTAGAGAACATTAGCTGGTGCAAAACCATCACCTATCTCACATGCTCCTCTGGAGCAGCTCCTCTGAACGCACCTAGGACGAGATGTCCCACGTGTGGACATCCTGCTCTCCTCGTGCGCCTCATCCTGTGTTCACATGGACAACGGATGCGGGAAGGCCCGTGGTTTTGCAAGGTGTGTGCTGTGCCCCTCACCGCGGGGTCTGAGCATTTATTGCCAACAGCTGTGGGAGGGCGGCGATGGCCCGTGCGTTCACACCCAGTAATTAAAGATTCTCCCGGGTACCTTAATGCCAATCCGCGGCCGTGACGTCCTCCTCGGGGCTGGGAGCAGACGATGCAGTGAGATGAAATCCAAACCCACCCGCTGGAAAGTCCTCATCAATGATTTTAACCTCCTGACCTGGAATGAAAGAGGTGATTTGATCACCACGGAAACCGGGCAAAGGTTTCCCCCAGCCAAAACTGTCACCGCTGTCAAATTGGGCTGAATCACCTGCCTCGGCTCCGCAAGATGGACAGGACAGAGACAAGGCAGCCAGTGGAGGAACAAGCTACCCTTAAGCATGATAATGATGCGTGACAGCTTAAACTTTGGGTCTCTCCTGGTGCACGAATTGTCAAATATTATGACAGCAGAAGCAGCTCTCCGCACCCCCGTGTGCCAGCAGAGAAGTGACAACGTTTCTGTGGATTTTTATTGTTTCTTCTCAGCAAGGACCTCAGAAATGCAAATGTTTCTGCAGCTTCTGTGGGGCTCCCGGGGAGGTAATTTGCTGGAGGCTCTTGCAGAAAACAAACCCTGGTTGTTTGCAATGTTGCTGCGAAGGCTTTAACCTGCCCTGCTCGCAGTGGGTCACTTGGAAGATCTGGGATGCACTGGATGGACTGGTCCTCTTTGTACAATGGAATGAGACAGAATTTTTCAGGCGATTACAAAATCCCACTTGTAAACGAAGAGCCCTGTAGGTCAGTATGAACCTCAGTAATCTAAGTGTCAGCACTAGTAATTCTGGAGTGCCCGGAGATCCCTGGTGAGAGCAAGACTTCTGCACGTTAGGGACCGTATGTGTGCGTAACGGTGAGAAAAATGACAAATTGCCTTTTTGCAGGTACAAATTCAAGTTCACAAAGACTAAATCAGTGTCCCGCTAGGAAAACCCTGCCAGCATCAGGCCTAAAAGCTTTGTCCCCGTGTCCAGGACACCCATGTAACAGGACCACACAAACACAACCAACCCCGGCGCCACGTAAATCTGCTCTTTGCCAAACCATCTCTGTGTGCTGTAACAGCCCCATAAAACCACCTGCATCCAGCACACGATCCCCTTGTCCCACTGCACCCTATGAAACCACCGAGCCACAGCCTGGAGCGGTGGTACAGTCTGCAGTCAAGTCAGCAGCACGTGAAACGGCAAACGTGAAGGTTTGTTTAATGATTTTTAATTAATTTTAATTACTTACAATTTTTTTGAGCAGTAGCTTAACCTCGCTGAATCTCAGCCCCTCTGATCACTCTGGGACTTCTGCCAGCTTCCTCATTACAGATCAGTTCCCCTAACGCCATTTGATAATGAAATGGGTTTTAAAAGAAAGGGACAGAGAAAAAAAATCAAATACCTTCAGCAGAACCCCAGGGAGCTGGAAGAGGATTACGATTTGGCATGAAGATAAAATGATAGTTTGGGGGCTTGCTTTATGAATAACGCGTACCTGTGTGGAAAGTGTCCTACTTTCAAAAGACAAAAGTTATGGGCCTGTAAGGACTTTCCCCCTTCGCGGCTTCTCGCAGGCTCCCGTCTGCAGAGGCCGGTGGGGAGGGAAGGGGGGAGGCCGGCGGGGAGGGAAGGCTGACGCCTGGCGAGGAGCAGGTACAGAATCCTGCCGCGGGGACGCGCACCCAGCCCGGGCGGCAGAGGCGGCGTTTCCCATTGCACCCGACCCGACACCCCCAGGAGCATCGCCTGCCGGTTTCACCCCGTGAATCCGGGGCCAGCAGAGCTCTCGTGTCCTGCAGGGAATTTTCCAAGTATATCACCTACTCCATTCTCCCACGACTAGTACATCCTCTCCCCAGTCTCTCTTCCAGCTGACCAGTCTCCCGAAAGCCTTAGGGTTATTTGTTAGTTTACTCCGGAGTTTACCCCTTTTGCTTTCTCTCATCTCCTCCTTACATCCTCCTTCCAGCTTTAAAAGAAATTATTTACTTATTCACTGCCTTTGGGATCCTTTTCCACCTGTACCTCGGTCTAAAAGTGTCCAAAAGATCCTTCTGCACCAAAAGGCACCGGCAAGCGGCATCTCGTTCCCTATGGAACTCTGTGTGGGCTTTATCACAGCGAGGGTGCGGACGGTGGAAGGCACTAGTAGCACTGGTGTGTGCCTTTTTTCCTGTTTGTTTTTATTGACACACACGGCTCCGGTTCAGGATTCCGAACCTTCTCTCTGTGGCTCTGATCTCAGCCCAGCTGATCTCCTGCCCAGCAGCCTTGGGCAAGCTTCAAAGGATCTGATGTTTGGGCAGGGTACAGAAAGGAATCTCATTTTTGGATGCTCTGCTGAGGCTTATCTGAACCTTGGTGCGGTCTCTAAATCTGGGCTCCAAGTCCCCTCAGAGAACATTTTCATTAGAGATGGTTGGATGTCTGCAGTCAGAGCTGGAAATTCCTTCAAAAATCTAAGTCCTTTTGTGGCCTCACACCTCGGTGTGTGGACAGCAAGGAAGCAGAAAGGAAGAGAGGAGAAATCGGACAGGGGGACGGGACCATTCCTACCTCCCAGCCATTGGAGGGACGTACATAATTCATAGGCCATAGATTGTATATATCTCATTCATGAAAGTTTAATCAGACTGGTTATTACTATTGACCATTAAAAGGCAATTTTTCCCCCATGTGCGACAAGGACTATCGACATTCCCATATCCTTGAGAAAAGGTAGTTGATGTCCTGGCACCCTCAGCGCCTCACATCGCTCCTGCACACGCGTGCGGAGGCATTCGGGTCTCTGAGCCAGCACTGAGTTAACAAACAAGCTGCACTAAAAAAGAAAGTCCTGTCTACTTTCATAACTATTGACAACATTTGTTATTAACACATTATTAAAAATTGACAATCTAATTTTATGTGTTTAAACCTAATGCTTTATTACCAGAGAAGTAAGGCAGGACTCTCTGTCTGCCATAGGCAGCACGGTGGTGTTTAGCACGGGCTGAATTCCTTTGTTGTTATAACCCCACCGACATCCTGCTGCCAGTGTGCCTGTTTCTCCTCCGGAAGCTTTTCCTGGGGGCTCCTGTTGCCGGGAAGAGCAAGGCAGGGGAGCAGGGGAGCAAGGCAGCCCTGGAGGAGACCTCGGGGCATCTGTGTGCTCGGGGCTTCAGCTCCAACACCTACTGCCCCTGGGTGCCTGGAGCCCCGGAAAGGTGATGCTTTGGGTTGGCACCGGGAGAAGCAGCTAACGCTAAGGTAGGGAGAATGATTTTTCTTCTCTCTGCAGCCTGTTAGAAAATTAAATTCATGCCCAATGGGCCTAAACACTCTTGGTAGCATTGAAGTGCAAAATTGAGCTAATACCTTTCTAATGTTTAAACAAGCACTCATGATATTTTTATGCCAATCTAGAAGAAGCTCTAAAGCTTCTGGAACTGCCATCACAAACTGAAAGTGATGCAAGAAACAAAAGGAAGGGAAAGTATATTTCTTGGTCATAGGGAGTTCTCTGGATAACACAAAGACACAAGGTTATGCCAGAATAATTTTTAAAGCTTCTACCTCAGCTGCAGAATTCGCTTTTGGGACACACACGGGTAGGAGAGGATCAGAGGGTGCAGGGTCCCTCGGGGGTTCTCTTCCCTACTGAAGCAAATAAACAATCTCTTTCTGCAAACACAACGGTGTGTTACAGTTCTGACCTAATCTTCATCTAGATTAGAGCAACCGAAAGCATACTTTGTATTTACAGCGTAGGAAAAAATCAGAACTAACTCATAAGCAAAGAGCGGCCATCAAAAAGGTGGACACAATCTAGAGAGAAATGAAAGCGCTTTGAAAGGTTATTCGCTTCTCTCTACCTATTGCCTGTTGAAGCACATATGAGAAAAATGATTGTCTCCCTCTGACGTTTACACTGAGTGAATCAGGAACAGATGTAAGCTGGGCACTGCCAACTCCAGCAGATAGAAGACAATTACAAGCAGAAAATGGAGCTGCTGATAGCACACAGCTTTCACTTGGGATGTTCGCTTTAGCTGCTGGGGGGGGGCGAAAAAAAGAGGGTTGAAAACTCAACTCCTGACAGGAGCCGCCTCTTGCTGCAGACCTGCTGATTCAAGCATCGCACCGCTCCTTGCAGACGTATGTAGAAATGTTTGAAGGCTCAATTTGAGCCATTTGTTTCTCAGTTTTGAGCTCTCATTAAAATAATCTGTTCTGATTGTCTGTGGGAGCTATTTTTTGCTCCTCTAAACGGTTGCAAAAGACAGCACAGATTAGAAAAGGAGAATCAAGCCTGTTAAGCCTGTGACTCATCAAATCCGGGCTCCCGTTCTGTGCTGGCCTCCAAAGCAGGCAGAACGTGGCAGAGGGTACCAGCCCTGCCCATCCTCTGCGGAGAAGAGGTTTGAGAAACGTTGCTTTCGACAGCTCGGCAGGTTTTCCTCCCCGTGCCGGTATTTCATTCTTGCAAGCGGAGCCCCGGGCGGGAGAGGCAGAGCGCTGACACACGCGGATGTGTGACCGTCCCGGAGAAAAGGTGCTTCGCAGGAATTTGCGAAGACCCCGTCGCTGTTATTTGCTATTCAAACCAGACGTAGCCCAGAAAAGCGCCAGGAGTTAGAACACAAACTGTAACTTACTTCTCCCATTCCTCCCTCCGTGACTACCCCATAGCCCACCATCTTGAGGTACCATGATGTGCCTGTAAAACCAATTTACATTCCTGCAGATTATAACCACCTCTGGCCTAAACATTCTTAGTTGCTAATTAAAAGACCAGTCTGCGAGGCCTGAACTTGCACTTGGTACTCAGCTGTTCTGCAGCCATCGAGCATCCCTCCAGGCACAGGCAGGCAGCATTTCCAAGGGATGCCAATCTCTCATTCCGGCCAGGCTTGAAAACAAGCTCAGGAATTCCAGTGCAAAAGTCTGACCCTGCACACAGTTGCTGAGCTCGGAGCGCTCCCAAAACAATTCCTGCCTTTTCACCCCTGCAGGCACACTGCCCATGGGAGATTCGGACGCTCCGGCTGCTACCTCCTAGGTTCCCAAGGGATCACCCAAAACTCTGGGCTATTGGAGTGACGAGATGCAAGACGCCCAAAAACCTCCCACATTAATTAATATACAGGGGTCAGCACCCTTTCACTTCTTCAGCACAAAGCATTTAAAAATCTTACTATTTCTTCTCATCCTTTCTCTATAAACCTGCAGAAAACGCCTTCTGTTTTAGTGCCACGCTACAGTGAATCTGTTTGTTCTTTGGGCATTTAAATGTTCCTATCATTGACATTTTTAAAGCTATGAAAAAGGATTTTAATAGGCTGAAACGCTGATTGCCATAACAACTGGCTAATGAACCATCTGTTAGCATATGTAATATTTATTTATACATTTTAAAAAAACGCAGCTAAAGAGCAGGACGGGCTCTTTTTCAAGGACAGGGGCAGCTCAATCCCTGTGCAGAGGGCAGGGAAGCACAGGGGTGAGTTTTATGGACCGCAGGGACCACCACGAGCACCCCGTCCACCCCTCGCAGACACCGGCGCTGTGAGCTCGTCCCCTGCCATCCCTGCGGGACGTTTAGCGGAGGGGAAGAGCCTGCTCAGCAGCACTGGCTCCGGGACACCCTTCCCGCCTCCGATGCGTGGAGCAGCATTGGACAAACCAGTGCTAGAAGACCTGGGAAAATCTGGATTTGGGAGCAGCCTCTTGGGGAGCAGCGCTGATCGCTCTCCTCCTCCTCCCCATCTCTCGGGGCAGGGAGACCCGAGCGCTCAGTGGTGACGTGAAAGTTCATGTTACAGATGAAAAATAGACGGGAGTTCCCCTAGAGCATCTGCAGCGAGCCCTTTCCTTGGGAGGAGAGTGTGCATTTTTAGCAAAACGCCTCTCCCTGGCAGCTCTCGGCTCCCAGCTGCCAGCGAACGCCCAGCCCGCGCGCAGCCCCCTCGCTCTGGGATGCCGCTGCCCCGACCCCCGGCAGCCCATGCTCCCTCGGACCACCCTGGCCGGCAGAGACAGGACACCCTCATCGTTCCCCAGGAGAACCCAGACCCACAGGACACCCTCATCATTCCCCGGGAGAGCCCACGCTCACAGTCCCCCTTTGGGAATTCAGCAGGACGATGCTGGGGGTTCAAGGGGGGGAGATGTATTTTTAGCCCGTTGATAAAGAGGGAGAGAAGGAGGGAGCAGAGAAAGCCCCATTGCACAGAAGTCACATGCATATGCAAAAGGAGCCTAATTGCCCCTCTTTAGAAACTAATCATTCGGGATTTTACAAGCCACATTATGGAACCTGACATGCTTATTTTTCCTTTTATTATGTTTGTAAGCAGTGATCCTATTGAAAAGAAAATCAAACCCTATTTTTACCAGTCACAACCATCTCCCTTTTTCTGTCTGCTTTATTTTATTTTATTTTCCTTTCTTTCTATCAGTTGAATAGAGCAGCATTTTCATGTGTATTAATTGCCCTGTAAAATGCCCTCAAAGTCATTAGAATTCCCCATTCAAAACTATTATCTGTGCCATTATGTCTTTGCATTATATTTATTTAAATGTGCCTCTTCTGAATTAGCTTATTTTTAACAGCTAGCCATGCCTGAAATATTGTTCCAGGCCAAGCTGTTCTCAAATCTTTATTTTTTTTTTTAACGATAACTTCATAGAAGCTCCTGATGCTTTATCCTGAGTGGAATCATAGTTTTAGGCTTTTAAACCTCTTTCCTTTTTCTTTTTCTATCTCAGAAGGATAGGCAATAGCCTTGTAGAAATTTTTCTGTGAACCCACAAGACTTCCTTACACCAGAACCGCAAGATTTACAGCTGCAGTTCATGGCTGTCACACCGATTTAAATCTGTTGGTTGCAAGGATGATTAAAAGAAAAAAACACACCATAATTCCCTAAATGTAATGTGAAATTGCTCTCTCCCCCAAAAATATCCACGCGTTCCGATAGTCGTTCTGTCAACACTTAGAGCCCACCGTGGCTCGAGTGATGGGCGTCCAGGAGCACTTGAAGGTGGAGAATTTGAGGCAGCACTCCCAACCTCCCCCGAGTGGCTTTGTGGGAATATTTCTCACTTGGAAAGGAAGCTGGAGTGGGAAGCTGGTTCCCCGACCGCCGTCCCTTGCTCTTTGCCCCGTGCCACCCCGACACAGTCTGTGCTTCTCCATGCCAAGAACCTCACGTGAGGCTTGGGTACCTCCAGGCTGAGGACGAGACCCAAGCACAGGAAAGAGCCCTTAGGAAAACTAGAGCCCGGGAACTGAAATCAGTGCTTCACCTCAGGATTTCCCTTTCCCTGCCATCCACTCCTCAGGGTTCTCCCTGAAGGAAGGAGCCAGACCAGCACCACACCAGCATCCTCCCCCCAGCCCCAGGCACAGCTCTCCTCCCGCTTCGCACCATTTTCATATTTTAATTAGACCAGCCGTTCTGCGTCTGCCTTCATTAACTGACACCCGCAATTACTGAACGTGTGGATGTCGAACGAGCACATCCCCCATCCCTACCCCCCGAGACCCGGCTGCGGCGCTCGGTCCCCCCTTTGTGCTCCTTGTTTAAACATTCATGACGGCTCCTCTCCTACGGCAGACACGTTCGTGCCTCCAACCGCGTGAGCCGCCGTCCCTTTGGTCACGCAGAAGGTGCTCCCCGTCTGCCAAAACACGCCGCCACCTCTCGTTATTTCACCCCCCCAGAGACCATTCCCCCTTTCTTCTCGTGTCACACACCGGGATAACCAGCAGCTCCTGCTGAATTACTGAAGCGGGCAGCGTCAACCCACGGTAACTTCTCTGCCTGCCTCTTCTTGCCAGCACTTCGTGCTTTGTGGTCAAGTTTTTAAAGGCTGTAACGCCCCCTCGGTACCCTCCCTCCTTGGCATGCTGCGAGGAGACGGCCAGGGGCGTTTGAAACCATTCCCTCCCTCCGCGCTGGGGAAAAACCCTTTGACCGTGCGCTGGGAAGGAAACCTGCGCGTGCTGTAGCACCTCAGCTTATCTTGCTTGGCCCAGCCAAGCACACACAAGTCCTCAGTCGGGATCCGGGGTCGGCAAATCTGCCCCAGCCCAGGGCAAAAGCCAAACGGAGGACGGGCGCCTTTGCCACAGCGCCCGTCGGGGGGCTCAGCCCCGCACCGCGGCCAGGCTGCAGAGGAGCTCGCACCATCCTCCGCTAAAAGAACCCACTCACGGGACGTTGCCGGGAATGCATCCGGCAGTTTCCCATCTCCCGGCGGGGTGGTGCGGAGGGGCCACACGCGCAGGCAGGAGGGCCGGGACTGCACAACGCGAAGCCGCATCCCCGGCAGCCCCCAAAGCAGGCGAGACCGGCGCGTTGTTATTTTTTTTTTTTTCTAAACATCTTTTCCACGGAGCATCAGCAGAATCTCTCAATTTTAATCCCATCCCTCATAAAATTTCTTTTGAATATTTAAGAGTGAAACCAGCGCTCAGATCCTATCTGGTGTTATATCCTCCTTCATTTCCTTTTACAGCGGTCAGATAACGCGGGGACCCACACGGGCCAATATAAGCCTATAAAAAGATGGACAGATACTTCTGACACCGACAGAAAGCCTCTGCTCTGCCATCTAGCAAGTATTCCCTCAAAGGCAGCGAAAGCAGGATTGCTTTATTACACCACCGCCTTCGTTATCTGGCAGAACAGCGTCCGTCGGGTTTAACCCTTCCGAGGACTGTCCTGGCTTGCCGTCTTGGAACCACTCGGGAGCAATTCAGGTCAAGTTTCCCGTTGATATCAGAGCAGCTCAGCCCGTCTCCGGGGGAAATCAACGCCGATCCAGACCCACCAGGTTTCCCGCCATCATAAAACAACAACTTTTTTGCCACTAGATGGAGTTTAAAAAGCCGAAAGGCGACTTTCCCTTTCCCAGCCCATGCCCTTTCCTCCCCGGTTTCGGCAGAAGCCGTTGGTGTTTGGGGTCTGGACTGGGGCACATGAGGCGGGGAAGGGCGGCAGCGATCTGGAAACTTAAGGCTTGGCCTCTGCTCAAACGTAGAGGAAAAGCAATAAAATAAAAGGCAACACGCAGCGGAGCGCTCGGCTCTGTCGCTGCCTTTCTCCAAGGCCAGACGTGGCGGTCTCGGCCCCGGGGCAAAGGGACACAAACCCCGGAGCCGCGCTCGGCAGCCTGGCGGCATCACCTGCCCCGGAGAACAGTTTTGCCACCACCGGGGCAAAGGTGGCAGATCCAGGGATGGGGACCAAGACACGTCCCCAGCCTGACCCGAGAGCTGGCCCGGCCCCACACTGCTCTGCCGGGCCACCCTGACCCAGCAGCTGCCACAGGATTTATATAAAATAATAAATATTGTCCACATTTGGAAGGGTATTGATCTGTAGATTTCACTGACATTTACAAATAAATGATGTATTGCAGTTTTCATTTTGCTTGCTGGGCTGACCCAAATGGCCTTTACATAATTTACTTTTGATTAAAGAAGTGCTTTGACGCAGAGAACTAAAAAAAAAAAAAAAAGAAACAAAATCAATACAATTATGAGATCTGCTTTAAAACAATGTGTTATGGCAGGGGGAAAAAAAAAAAGTCAAATCCTTTGAAGATGCTGGCATTCCAGTGTGATGTCTAAAGACATTTCGGAGATCAACAGATTCTCTGCTCGCTGAGAGTTGGAAATAAGTCCAAACTACAAGTTTCAGATTGATGGAGTTTAAGGCTGAGCTCTGGGAGCAGGCTCAGAAACCGTCGCCCCTTCAGCCAGGTCCATGGCAGCATTTTATATTCCTCGATAGACATAACTCCCTTGCATAAGAATGCGAAGGAGGAGCAGGCTGCGCCGTTCCCTTCCATACATTTAAATATTTAGCAGCGTGGAATGCGATGTACAGAACATCGGCTGGAGCTAGTGGGAAAACAACTTAGCTGGTTTAAGAAAAGAGGGGTTTGCACCGAGCTAATGCGGTGCCATATGTTCGTTAAAACACCACAATGTGCAAAACAATGGTGACAGTAAGTTAAAGTAATCTCCTGGCTAACAATATCCAAAAATATTTTTTTTGGCAACCAAACTGTGCCCATCATACATAATTAATGAGTGTTCTTGCAATTAGTATGCCCTTGCATAAAAGGAAATAACCACAACCTGTTTGCATTTATGAAGCATGAAAAAACACCTTTTTTTTTTTTTTTTATTCCTCCTTCTGATCAGCTATGCCACACGACTCCAACATATTTTGTCTTCTAAGAAAACTGGGGAGGAAACTGCGTTCTTTGGAAACACAATTCACCGAGATGGCGCCAGACTAATCATCGGTATTCCAGAATAATGGCGTGTGCGCTGCCTGCCCTATTTTCTCTCTCATGTACTCTGAAAGCTAATAACATTGAAAGGGGGGGGGGGGGGGG
>VZSF01002819.1:434400-556556 GCA_013398295.1 Chionis minor
GAGGAAGGAAAAAAAAAGACGTAACTCTGAGCGACACCATGGCTGTACCGCGGTTATTCAGAGCGGCAGGCTGCCTGCAAGCTGTGGGCATTTTGTTTTGCTCTTTTTGCCTTGTTTAGCAAATCCGTGGCCTGACAGAGGCAAAAAAACCCACCCGAGTCCAGCTGTGCGGATGGGGAACCGAGGATCCTGCGGCGCCCAAGTGAACTGCAAACTTGCTTTTGCCATCAGCTGGCACAAGATGGAGTCTCAGAAAGCGCTGAACCGCGCGGAGACCCTGCAACCCCCCAAACCCTCCTCGCCACCCCCCAACCCCTCCTCGCCACCCATCCCTGGTGGCCACCGGCGCAGGCTGTCCCCAGCCCCAGCCTCGCCGCCTCTCCACACCGTGATGGCACTTGGCGCCCAGAGAATTGGGCTCAACGTGATTTATAACGAACAGCTCCACATTCCCTGAGCGGTAGCGCTCCTTCATCCCGTTATTTTTGAGATCCCGAGAACCAGCCCCCTGCAAACTCCGCGTTGATGTTTGGGAAAGGAAGAGCTGTTTGTCATCCCAGCTCCCTCCCCAGAAGTCATGATTGCAAAAAAATCCCAGATAAAACAAAAGCCCCAGAAGGACATACGTAAAATCAAATAAATAAAAATGCAATGGCACTGACTGATCTGAAGAAAAACAATCAACTCTGAGCCAGTTTATTCAATCTGCCTAATGTAAGAAGGTTGCAAACATCCCACTGTTTATTCTATGACTTTTTTTCCCTTTTGGCAGCAGTAAAAACAAATAATGCAGAACCACTTGCAATTCAATTTGAGGTCTGAATACAACGGAAGAACCGAAAGCCAGTGGTGGAGGGGTGGACGGCATTTGGCCCGAAACCTTTTCGCAAGGACTCCTGCAACATTCGCACTTTGTAAAGCGTATTTAGGAGGAGTTAGTCTAACTGTGATTTGCACAAAGCTGGTCTATTTTTGTCTTGATTAACCATTTGAATAATTTTTTTAAATCTTGGAGACATCAGCTCCTGTCATACCTTTCTCCGCTAGATTAAAAAATACTTTGTACCTAGTACTTCCTCCCTGTGAACATATTTAAACAGCACGACCAGGTTGCTTTCTAATCTTCCCTTTGATAAGCTAATCAGATTGATCTCCAGAAGCCTGTCACCGCGAGGCACGTTTTTCAAACCATGGAATATGCCTCGCACCTTCTGACAAAGCCAGCGCCGGTCCCAGGGGACGAGGCATCCTCCAAGCTGCAGAGACAGGGTGGAGACCCTCCCGGCTCTGCGCAAACGGGTTCGTGTCACAGACTAATGGCTGCCTTGGCCTAAATCATCCCAGAGCATCTTTTTTTGCAGCCAGAGAGACCACACCGCACCTGAGCAGCTGCCCTCAGAAATCGCACGCACTCCTTGAACCGGCACAAACCCCTCAGAAAGTCTGTGCGAAGCTGAGCCCCGATGCAAGTCCCCCGTGGGCTTTCCAAACTGGGTTGGTGTAGTCCTGCAGAACGGCATCCTGGACGAGCTGCACCCTGGGGACTGTCCTGCCCTCCCCTTCCCTCCCTGGGGAGGGGACACCAGCAAGGGGAGCTCTGGGGGGACGCTCCAAAACCTGAAAGACTACAAACCCAGACCGACCCGAGAAAGGTGCAGCTATCAGGAGACAGGCAGTGGCACTTAATACAGGAGTTATTTGACAATATTCTCTTTTAAGGTTCTTCTGTAAAGCAACATTTTAAAACAAACTTGGTTTCTTGCCCATGAGGGTGGTGAGCCCCTGGCTGGGGTTGCCCAGAGCAGCTGTGGCTGCCCCATCCCTGGAGGTTCAAGGCCAGGTTGGACGGGGCTGGGAGTGACCTGGTCCCATGGGAGGTGTCCCTGCCCAGGGCAGGGGGTGGCACTGGATAGTCTTTAAGGTCCCTCCTAACCCTAACCGTTCTATGATTCTAATACAAAAAAATTTCCAAGAATTTACTTTTTACATTTGTTCTTCAGTGGATCTTAGTCTGAAAAACGCATAAGCTCCAGGAGAACTTCGTACCCCTCAGCTGTCCCCCTGACGTCGAGGTACACCTGAGAACCACCGTGCTGCTTGAGGCCGTACCCAGCAGACGTTTTTCCTCTGGGAAAACGGCGACATTCCCAGTGCCCGCCTGCCAGGGCCCACACAGCGGGATAGCACACAGATCTCGCAGGACGCGTTTGTGGTTCTAAACACCTCCCCGGCATCGTTAAGCCACAAATTTGCTCAGAAATCCTTGCATTGGATCCCAGAGGAGATGAAATACAGTCACTTGCAAGGGGGAGAACAACAATAAAGGAGAATGAACGCTCCCTAAGTGCTTCCTAAACCAAAAAAATTTGATATGCAGCCTGTGTACCCACGCAATTACAAAGCTTCTAGCTCTGAGCTGTAACAGATGGAATTTTTTTCCCCTGTCTCTCTTTGGTGATAAGGTGAATGGTTTCCTCCAGGGAAGAGCAGACAGAGTTGCTGAGTTGGCAAGGCTTGTGCCAAGCAGCTGGTTGCCGATAAAACGATGGGCCTGGATAGGCACGGTCTGGGAGGGAGGCGCAAGGGTCTTTCTGTCAGCAGCCCTTGCGAGGAAGAATTGAAACAGGTCATGGATCTGTTCATTAAAGTACGCGAAATGGAAAAAAAAAAATGGAGTTGTGCCGCAAAGTTACTAGAAAGTGATGCAGATTTTCTGTGTGTTTATTAAAGTGGCTGATTTCCTTTGGACCTTTTTGTACTGCGGCTTATAAATTCAAATTGAGCACTTGATTCCCGGGACAACTTACAGCCTCACCAGAGCGGCTGGTGCCAGGAAACGAGGGAAGGAAAGAAAATGATGACGGTACAGTTTTGCTCTTAAACAGCTTTGCTCTAGAAGGTCTCGAAGCACTGTTTGAATATTAAATCAATCTGTACGTACACAACCTTTACTTGAAATAAGCACGCATTATTAAGCCCATTTTACAAGGCTGAAGACAGAAACACCGAGATAGTTTGCTATCAGTCTCTAGGCCATAAGTTCATCTTAAGATAAGTACTTGCACCTTTCCTGCGTGCGCGTGTTGTCAGCTTCTCCCTGCGAGCTCACCCTTACCACGACTCGATGGGCGTTTGCACTCCCAAATCCCGCTTCTGGACAAGCACATACCTGATTAGATGCTCCGTGAACACAGGTAAATCTTTGAACATTTATGTATCCCCCAAGGCAGAGTATTGCAAAACAAACCTCTAAGCATTCACCCATGTAACTTTATATTAACGCAGTGAAAGCGCCTCCACCTCACCCCTCCCGAACAGGGACGGCAGAAGAGAAGAATACAGACGAACTTGTGCAAGCTCCACATTAAAACCAATTAGTTCTGGCTTCCAATTCTTTCCCAGTTACGATCATTAAGCCATGCTCCTTGCACCAAAGATCAGAAAGCAAATTATTTACTCCAGGTAACTCCTTCCAGGTACACACAAACCAAAAAAACGCCAAGCCCAAAACAAAAACCTAAAAAAATCCCAACCAAAAGACAAAACAGGAAACCCAGCTAAGCTTTACAGGAGGAACGACTGCTGAAGTTCCTCTTATTCCCTGCAAATGCTCCCTATAGACTCGGTGATGACCACAAAATGGTTTTTCTTCGCTCTATTGGGTAACACAAGAACTCCTTTCGATGGCGCTGTGCATTGAGCCTGCAAACAGCAGAGGGGGCGGAATGGGGGTGTTCGGGATGAGGTTCCCTGAGGTTCCCAGGCCCCGGGGGGGCTGGCAGGGATGTCCCCGCACAGGCAGCAGAGGCTCTTCCTCACCACAAAGGCAGCTCTGACCCTCAGCTCGGCTCAGACAGGCACTGGTGGAGGCTCTGACAGCCAGACGGAGCCGCCCTTCCTCTCCTGGATCGTCCAGGTTGGAATGATGGACTCACAAATTTTAACTCTATAAAGCTGGTAGAAACAAAGGGAACAAGCACGCACATCCTCCCTCCATCCACGCTTTGGAAAAGAAAGCCCCGCATACATTTAGAAATATTGATCGGCTCAACCGCTGAATGAGCCAAGAGTGATCTTTCCAGAAGAAACTGAATAATTAACTTTCAGAAACGTTAGCAGACTCTTTCCAATGGGCTGAAAAAGATTAAACTCATGTTAGCAGCATAATGAATGACACACAGTGTCCATCTGCCAGTGGCATTTGTTTTGTTTGCCTTTTCCCCTCTCTCCTGTTCTTTTCTTCTCTGAAGCCAGAACACTTTGCTGTCTAACGCCATCCTCATGGAATACCCATCCCGGCCGCTCCTCCAGCCGTCTCCGCAGAGCAGGGGTTGGGGCACTTTAGGCGAGTTCCAGCGCTCCTAAACGCTTATTCACACCGGGCCACCCCCCGTGCCACAGACCTGCCTGCCAGGGGACAAAGCCACAGTGTTCCCAGCAGAACCAAAACCTAGAAATCCCTCCTCTGTCCGCAGGCGGAGCCCTCCCCATCACGGGGCACCCGACGGGCACGGCAGCGGCACGGACACCACCAGCACCGTGCACCGACACGCGGCAAAGCGCAGGGAGAGCGCTCCGTCTGCCAGGGACACCGGCTCCGCCGAGAAATTGTTTGCGGTCTGTAATGTCAGGGGCTCTGCCCTCCATTCTTTTCGCAATCATAACACAACAAAGCCATTTGGATTTCTGAAATGTCACTGTGTCCACCCAGAGACCTGGCTCAGACAAGGTAATTATCCCTTCCTGTCACCTTCCTTTATTCCGACTTGTTTAAAAAGAAGTGCTTTTACTAACTCCATCAACCAGCGTCCTGGGGAACGTTGCTGGCTTCCAGGTCCGAGGCAGAGCAGGACAACCCCAGGGACACTGCCGTGCCGGGGCGCACTGCTGCTAGGATGCTGCCTGATGCTGGAGGGCCTGGGCTGCTCGGTCTCTTCCCAGCTTTCCCGCAGGCGGGCACAGGAACGGAGCGGCTCAGCCGCAGCCCCCGCTGCCTTCACTGCGGCTCCAGCTCGGTCTCGGTTCAAAGGAACCAAAGAGGAAGAGGTTCAATACCTGTGCAGGTAAATCCCTACAGAAAAAACTCTCTGCGGTTGATGTCAATAAACTGTTCGATACCCGGATCCTGCGGCAGGGAGACCCACGGAACGGCAAGGGAGGAAGATGCCCAGTTCTCGTGGCTTTTACTGGGATAAAGGAACTAAACTCCGCGGGGTTTGCCTGAAAAACATCTCGCCTATAACGACCATCCAAGTTAATACTGACCATAGCAATTTCCATGGATTTATTTACTGCAGGGCATTCCTGGGGTAACTCCCGACTCGTTTTCCCTTGTGTACGGGGCGGCAGCCTGCCGGGAGCCGCAGGACGGACGCGGTGCTGGATCCAGCCCTGACACCAACCAGGCTCTGAACCCCGGAGAAACAAGAGCAACACGGGAAAAAATGAAGACCAGATTTAGACTTTGGACATGATGGGCACAGGGAAAATAACGGAATCATTACAGAAAGGAAGCAGCTTGATTGTGAAGGTGCTGGAGATATTCCAGTTCTGGAAGCATGTTTAGGTGACTATCAACACATACAAATTACGCTAATCACTAAAATAAGATAACTCCTCGCTTTCCTGCCTTGCACACATGGTAACAAGGTAAACTGGGGGAGAGGGGAGGCGGTCGATTAAATTCTCCTCAGGCCTCTGGAGCCACCTCTGCTGGCCATTCACGCCGAGATGGGGATTTGGTGTTAACCATAAGCATGTGGCTGCTTTTCTGCTGGAAAAAAGCACATTTTAAAGGGGAGAGATCTTATCTTTCATTTTATATAGATCAGTTCTGCAGCATCTTGATATATTTATGGTTTTAATACATAACCATAAATGCCCCCTAAACAAGGGATATTGCACCTTTAGATTACTATTATTGCTTTATTGTTCATTGTAACCATAAATTAACAGCTTCCCCCAGCAATGCTGAAAGACTACAGAATTAGATTACAATGTACATACACAAGAGCCTATTAAGACATTGCTATTCCATAAAAGTCTTCATAGTTTTTAAGTGTACACCTATAAGTGTTTCAATTAAAGAACTACATGCTTGCCTAGTAATTGCCCTCCTATTTGAGATAGGGCTTCGCAGCAAAAAAGAAAGAAGCAAGACTAAAAGGTGGAAAATTGGAATATAAAACACCGAATATGAAACTGCCATAAAAAGAAAACCATGGATTTAAATTATGCTTATTAGAGTCATTTGCATGGTTTAACTCTTGCACTCTGGTTGCTGTAAGGAATCTCTTGTTTGTTTCTCTGGACAGAAAACCCTCTCCTGTGTCCCGAGTTCTCAGACCTTGCAGGAAATCGGTCCCTGGGATAAAATGGCTTTCTTTTCTGGAGCACAACTGCCACTGTAAATCACTCTAGAATGACTGCAGAGGTCCTTCAAGGCTGGACAACATGACAAAAATGTGAAGTCCAGCCTTGGGATTCCCAGAGCAGAAGACAGACGCCATGTCCCTACCTGTCGGAAGGATGACATCTTGTGGTAGGAGGGGTCAGAGGACCAAGAACTAATTAGATACATCAAATTAAGCTAAATTCAACACATAAGGAGGACTGGGCTTCTTGCAGACATTACAGGTGGAAAGGAAGACTTTAATCAACCGCGCTTTGATTTTCATGACTTTAAACTGTAGGGAAGAACTTTATCCTTTGTGCTCTGGGTAATTGCCTCGGATTTCCCCATTCACTGCAGAGCCTCTTGTCAGCCCCCCTGCTCCCCCCTTGAACGCTGAGCCTGGGAAGTTCTATGAGCTGCCCTTTGGGTTTCATTTCAACCAGAACAGAGGTTTTTGCAGCTTTTCAGCCACGCTCTATAACCCAGCGGCTCAGAGGGGGCCACAAAGATGACGTTGAACTTGGAAGGTTACAGGGAGGGAATTAATAAGGACACTGGCTGTACCATCTGCACAGAGCTGCTCTCCTGCTTGGGACTGCTCTTGAAAACGGCCTCATCACCTGCAGCAAACATTGGTTTATTGCTCACCTCGGAAAAACCAGCTATTTGTATGAGGGAAGAAGGTGGGGGCGAAGGGTGCGTATGGACAACTGGCGTTGGAAATGCAATTGGACTTCTTACATCCTATGGCATCAGTGACAGTCTTTGCAGCATTCCCATGTGCAATTCTTCAAGAATGAAAGAGTGGGATGGAAGGTAGAAATGGGTAACACTCGATAAGCAGCAGACAGTAATTAATGCTACATTACAACGGAATTCAGCTGAAATAATGTATGGAGGCCACATGAATAGTAAAAGGAAATTCATCATGGTTAATGTTATTACACTGAATGTCACAGGAAGCAGCGATGATTTGCCACTTACTGTATAATGTAATGTAATCTAAATGCAATTTTGGTTGGATAGCCTCGAACATCCATATTAAGCAGGACTGGCAGAAAAACCAGGATCCAGTCCTACTCCTACAGGACACTTAACCTACTTGCACACCCAGCTTCCGAGTGATGCATTTGTTTCCCAGGACATGACCAGAAGAGATTTTTAAAGACAGGTATACTGTATTTGTCCTCCCTTTTTAAGCTTGACTGTTACTTTTGGGCATGCTTGGATTTAGTAGGTCAGATTTGGACATTATTTTGGGATGACCTTGAAAAAGCAGACCAACTTTTGGCGGCTGCTTTCTCCTCTCCATCAGACATTTGAATGTCATCATCCTGACTGGCAACATTCTTGATCTACAGACTTTTAAACCTTTTCCAGTGGAGGGTCAGGTGCCTGCCTAGTGAAATTTAAATCTGCTTACAGACATCTGGATGGTTTTAGTTAACGTTCCTGGGACCCTGGGAAGCAGTCTACGGCTTGTGAGAGTCAAAGCAGGGTGGCTAGTCCGAAGGAATCTCTCAGTGTCATTTATCCTCTAAAATAAAAGATTTTCCCTATAAAATAACATCTATGCCACGTTTTTCTTGACGTTTCTTCAACACAAAAAAAGCTTCTTTCAGAGTTTAATATTTGTTTTGATTGTTTAAAGCATTCCAGAGCAAAACCCATCACCCTGTGTTATGTCTATAAGGCATACTAATCAGCAAGTCCACTTCCACATAAAAAGCCTTTTGCGTGGAATTGTGCATGATTTATACTGTTTTTTCCCCAACCAATTATGTGTTGGGTTTCACTAAAGACTCTTCTGTAACAGAAGTCTGTTCAAAATGTTTTCGTAAAATCTTATTATTTTTCCCTGCTATGTGATACTACAACTTTTAGCACGAGAAATACAATTCTGTAGAGACTGCCTGATGCAATATTATTCTAAAGCAGTGGAAGCCACAATTACCCATTCCCTTTTGAAATAAGAAAAATATACAGGGATTTCTTTTATTTTTTTAAAATATCTATAAATCAACATTCACTGCAGCGCTATAGATTCTAATTCTTTAAAAGAAATCGTGTATAACACTTGCAATTTATTTCACTGGAGTCCCACACAGCTGCCATTCTGCTGTTTTGTCATTGAAATAAAAACATTGAGTCTTCCATTAACTTTAGCTTACATTTATGAAAAGAAATACACTTATGTATCCTTTAAAAGATTCCAAATAGTTATTATTTATTTATACAACCCTGGAAGTGTGCTAGGCATTTCACAGGCACGCAAAGAGAGCTTGCAGCCTAAACAATAAACAAACCAACCCAGCAGAGAAGGAGAAACAAACTCTGTCTTCCACCCCCTGCCCTACCTCTTCCACTTCATCCCCGTTTTCATCTTCCTTGCAACTCCCTCCCACGTTTTCTAGTGTCCTTTAGACCAAAGCAGGGGCCACCTCAGCACGGCAGATGGGAAAGGACTTCTACGTGATGAGCCCTGCCATGAAAGCACCCACTTGCATTCGGGGGGTGAATTATACAGAGCTCGGCGTTGCAGCCCAGCCAGGGCAAGGTGCATTTGGGGAAGACACCTGTGAGGTGGCACCGCGGGGTGACGGGCTCGAGTTGGGCACCCTCTTGCGTCCACCAGACTCTGGACCACGTATGTTTCCAAAATGCTGAACCGCATTTGTTTCTAAAGCCTTTCCCGTTGCGTGGGGAAGCAGGGGCTTCCTTCCACCAAACAAGATCTTTGGGCGTGCAGCGGGACACCTAACTTTCAGTCTGCAAGGCTAAACGCACAGCGTTTTTGTCATTAGCCTTTACAACAAGCTTACACGTAATTAGCTGCCCAAGCAGGGATGACTGGCTTTGTACACACAGGTTCCTAACTACACGGATGGTGTTCAGCATCGTTTTCCTTTGTGCCGACACCATCTTTTTAACAGCCCTAAACCTGGCTTGTTTCCCCAAAAGCATGTCGTCTTCTCACAAGCCCCACCCCATCGACCAAAGACCATCTAAACTGACTCCTGACATAATGAATTATATGCATATATTATATACATAATGAAGTAGTAATGAGCTTTTTGCCTACTTTTATTTACTAAGAGTTTGAATTTACAGACAGAAATGAGAAAGAAAAAAATCAGGGAGAGGCCAAAGTTCCAGGTTTGGAGAGGAAACGTCCATCTCTCAGTTCAGGAAACTCGGGAGCACCAGAATGCTAATTTAGGGCTGTACTTCCAGACATTGCAGTGTACCCACACTTGTTTCTCACACAAGTATATTACTTTTCTTGGACAGCCTGTACAGAACAGCCCAAAATAAATCTTCCCACCCTGCAGCTCGAAGTGACCATCGCCCCCGTGTGATGCCAGGCTGGGGACACCGACCAACACCGTGCGATGGCATCTGCACAATGAATTGATGTGTGGGGACTATTTGCTGTATCAGCTGCTTTGCTACTGGCAGTGACAGCTCTGAGCATGACAGATTCTGTAGATAAATTACGGGAGCGCAAAATTCATCTGCATGCCAGCGATTTCAAATATCAACAGTCACATTTAGCATCGCCTTAAAGGGGACAGGACCTTCCCAAATCGACCCCCCACCAATGCCTTTGCAACCAAACTTCACCGGAACCACCTGCCCATAGCCGAGGGCATTGCTGTTTGCCATATTAATGGGTGCTGATAATGAGTTTTTGTCAATGCTGCATGGAGACTTTGCAGAAGGACCAAGTCCTCTCCAGCCAGAGCGGGCTGGGAAACCAGTGTCCCCATGCTGCTGCCTATTCCCGGGTCTCGGGGGTGTCTGTGGCTCACCCTGGGACATCTGCTACGTGCCAGACCATCAGACCCAACTCTCTCCTGTGTTTCAGACGATTTACTAATGATTTACTAACACCTGTGCTCAAGACAATCTGCCTGTGCTGTAACACAACTGAAGAATCATTATTTTTTCACTCCCTTCCCCATTTGATTCTTCTAGGTCACTTCCCCCCGCCCCGCTCTCTGCAGCCCACAAATGCAAGGGAGAACTCCCAAGAAAATGAGCCTTTTTTTTTTTTTTCCTCTCCCCTTTCCTTTGAAGGAGCTAACAAGAGCCAGGGTGACATTTATGGAATAATTAAAGGCAACATTGATGAGCCCAGTAGTTGCAATTTTTATTTTCAATTGAAGAGCCCTTTTTAATCCCTGTCATCTTTGGTCACCAGCTTTACAGCTGTGACAAGTAATTTTTACAGAAACACTATTAGAGGTTGTAAACTTTAATGACCTTTTTCTTTCTGGGTCCTTGTTTTTCCCTACCTGTAATTAAGCAGTGCTATATATATATTTAAAGGATAAAAAGAATTCATATTACCATAAAAATCATCACTGTGCTCACCACTACAAACTTTAACAGCCCTGCAACCACAGATTTGGCTGTGGCCAACAACACAAGAGGAGTCATTACTGTAACTAAATTAGACCGTTTGTTTTCTTTCCCTCAAATCGAATTGTGTAGGAGCTGCTTTATTGCAAAACAGACATTAAAATTCCAGCTAGACCTCAGAGAGAAAGTAATTTCTATTTTATCAGCACTGTAAAGCTGTCTTTATGTTCTGAAGCAGGAAATATTGCAGGGATATTTATAGCTTCAGCACCAAAGTCAGTTTGAATAGAAATGTTACTGCGGTCGGCAGAGCTGTCACATTGCTCAGTGGAGCAGGGAATTTTAGTGAATTTGTGAATTACCGTTTCAGTCTTGACAAGTCTTTCAACGAGGCCGGTGTGTGTCTGGAGCTGCTTTGTGGTTTCAGGATAATGATTAAAGACTTGGATCACTTTAAGAGGAGATTTAAATGGGATCAGAGATAATCGGTCTCCATCCATGAGACCCTCTAACGAAGACCAAGGTTCCCAAACTTTGCTGTGCTCCAGCAACAGCTCGGCACCGGGCTCCCTTCTGTTCCTCCTCGTCTCCCTGCTTCTTTGAGAAGTTGGGTGCCCAACGACATCCCGTGACTGCAGCGTGCTGGGTTTGTGCTGTAGCAGCAGGTGTGCATATTCTGCATTGCAGCCCAATATTTCCACAAAGGGTTAGCGACATTTTCCTTTCATCACCTTTGCGGTGCAGGCAGGAATTCTGCCCTATTCATCTTTGTCATTGTCCTCTATAGTGGATTTAACACTGCCATTATACAGATGAACAAACTGATGCATGGAGAGAACGGGATCATTTGTCTTAGCAAACTTCTAACTTTGTGGCAAAGGCAGGAGAGTACCTTGGATTTTTCTCATATCTGTGGCCACCCTGGCCCTTGTAATTAAAACAGGATTACTAATAGACTACACTGGGAGAAAATGTAAAATAAATACTTTCACTCCTTGATTAAACCCATCCATTATCATATATGTGCTAATGGATTGTTTCAGCAATCCACGGCAGAAGTATTGCAAACGCGCTGCAGAATTTAGCCTAACAAATGTTCTATCGTGCTGTAAACAAAATAATCTGTAATGTGGTGATAAAACACATCCACAGCCCAGTAACTGTTGAGAAGGTCAAACCGAGCCCTCCATCGCTGTCTCAGTTGCGGATTTACGGTGTTTCTCGGAGACAGGGGCTCTCGCCAGTCCTTGCCAGACACAGGAAACCAGCTGGGAGGTTTGAGGAGCTGCTGCTCCTGCCTTTCCAGCGGGCTGACACGCGTCCGCCAGCGCCACATCCCCAACCTCTCGCTGCACATGGGGGTTGTGTCCCAGCAGCACACTCACCCCCATCCCTGTTCCGCTTCCATGGGCTGCCCAGGCAGCACGGAACGGCAGGATGGCGAGCGCGGAAGTGTATACAAACACAAACCACTTCGACATGAGGAGCACGGGTTCTCAGTCTGCAACTTGTCAGAGTCTTAACAAGCTTGTAGAAAGACCTTGACACTTACACTTTAGCTTTTTTTAAGTGATTATTTTGTTGAGCGGATTTTGATCGTAGTCTTATTTCACAGAGCTGAATCGTGGAAACCAGTAAGTGGAGAAAGCGGGTGAAAAATACCCTGTCTCTCCAAGACTGCAGAGCAGAAGCAGCACATTGTGTCCCTAACACGATTCTTTCGGCCCTTACAATCTTAATCGAAGCCAGCTCAGGCCTCCGGCAGATCTAGCTTCATTGAAATTAAGTGATTTAATTAAAATAGAGTCTTTGTAATGCCCTGGGTCACACATCTGCACCTGGAGACGAGCAGGTGGCCAGCCACCTGGTTCAGAGCCACCCTGGCACATGGAAGGCTTCTCCTCTGGTTTTGTATGAGAACCAGCAGAGAACCTGACAGTCTTCCGAAACATAAAATATCAAAAATACCCCAAAGAAAAGCCAGCAGAGGGCTGGACTCTGCTCATATTGCCTCTGCCTGCAGACACCCGAGGACTTTGTTTCTCCCCAACAACGGAGAAGCCCACCACGAAGATGGGATCTGCGTACAATCTCAGTGCGTTATTTTCTAATAATCCTAGGCACCTCACCAAGACTATGAGCATTATGGAGTTTCTGCCACTGAAAATGAAAGACAGTAGCTCTCTCTGTAAGCTGGATAGATTATCCATAATTGAAATTTGTAGTAGAGCATTTCTCTCCCCCACATCTATAAATAAAGCTGGTGTTTTGGCAATTACTGATGTCTGCTGTCATTTTGCAAGGCTGGGATTTTGATGAAGCATGTGGTGTTATAGGCTAATATTTCTCATTTCTATCGTTCACCAATTCCATTTTTTAATGGAAATTGAGCTACAGTTTTATGCACAACGATTCTTCCTTTTTTTTTTTAATCCCCCCAAGAAATGGAAAGGGCAGGAGTGATGGAGGGAGAGATTTGGCTGCAGGTGCCTCTTGGGGAAGGGAGGAAAGAAAGGGGCTCCACACTGCTGCTTTCGGGAGGGATCTCTACGTAAAGGAGGGAGCCTCCACCACACCACCCTCGGAGCGTGGCAGTTGGAACAGCAGAGAAGAGGGAAAGCCCTTCGTGGAGGTGGAGAAGTGCGTTTTGTGTCTCAGTAAGGAAAACAGATCCCTGACTCCAGACAGGGCAACAGCTACCATTTGCAAACGTTCCTGATGGGCTTCCACTTCTCCTTGAGCTTGATTTGATTTTTGTTTCGACTTACCATTTTCATCCCCTTCATCTTTTACTCTTCTGGGTTTTTCAACCCCCCGTCATCCCTCTTTCTTACATAAATCCATCCATTTTTCCCCCCCTCTCTCCTTGTGAGCTTCACTTCAGCCCTAAAGAGCACCTGTACCTTCCTCATTCCATTCCCACCAAAACTACCTGCAAGTCATCCTCCCTCCTGTCCTCTTCTCCAAAAATGTTTTTTGTACCCCATGCTCCTTTTTCTGTGTATCTATTTACGCTACACTTAATTGCTTATTAACATCACAGACCTGATGCAGTTCTTACTGAAGTCGGTGAAGACTCCCATTGCTATTAATAGGTGCTGAATAAGAAACAGAAGCTTTGTACCTAGAGGTGATAAATGTCATTTAGAGCTGAGGGTACTCCAGAAATAACAGGATCAGACCTGATGTCTCTGCATAGCTAATGCAATCAGTCCTGGTGAAAATAAATGCAGAAGCATCGCCTTCTGCCGTATCGGGCCTTCAATGGACATATGTCTCAAAGATGCTGATAATAATCAGTTGTTTGAAAGGAATTAGCTGGCTTTTCATTCTCTCCCCCTTTCTATCTCTGCTTCATGAATTTTCTCTTGTGTTTAGTAGACCCATTTATAAAATATAGATTCCTATTGATTCCAAGGAGAATGAACATTAATATACTCTAGTGTCCATCTGTTTTCTCCCCCACATGGCAGAGAAAAAGATTTATATGACTTCTCTGGGTACGCTGCTGACCTGCAATTGAGTCAACAATCAAGTCACACTAAATTAAACAAAGATATATTTCTTTTCCTGGCCTACACGAGATTGCTCTGCCAGTCTGCCCCTGGGAGAAGGCACACATCTGCTCCCTTCGGTCACGAAAAGCCACGTTCATTTGGACCAGAACTAAATGTGCACACAAAGATCACCTGAGCAGCTGGATACCATTTACCAATGGCAGTTTTGTGCTGTTTCAGGCTATTTGTGACAGTACCTTATATACCTACATACAGGAACATATATACATGAATATGCATGTGTATAGGTGCATATAAACACACATGTGGATATACATGCTTGTTCCACCCACTTCTGCAGATGCCCTTCGTAATTAGGTGAACTATTAATCTTTAATAATGACCAGTAGGCTGCTTTGCTTTCAACAGGTTCAATAAGACACTATGCCACAGAAAAAGTTTTGAAGAACGAAAAATGAAAGATGCCACAAAACATCTCGAGATCAATTGCCGTAATTATTCTTTGAATAATTTTTCAGCCATTATTCAGGCCCCACATACTTACATGAAAGGCTATTTCCAGGCCAACCAGAAGCTCTCTGGCTTTAGGATTTACAGCTTATTGTGTACGAAAGATTTAGGATCGGACCCTTAGAAAATTCATCTGTAGATTGTTGTGAAGATAAAGAAAAATATAAGTTCCTTTAATCTTAGTGTCCTTTATCTGCCACTCATTACCGTTCAATGCATTTCCTAGGCAGCCTGTGACAGTGACAGACTCTGCAGCTTACAACTACACAACTTCTTTCCCCCGTTTCCAATAGTGACATTTACAAACTGCCAAGCACTCAGGACGTATGTACTAGAAAGTAGATCCTCATCCTTTTTGCATTAATTCAAGGTTCAGAGTCTCCCTGCACTGCCAGGGGAAGGGATAACAAAAGGGACAGCAAAAGGTTCATAAGCTCATAAATATGTGACAAGCCATCTTGTCTTATTGCTCCTTTTAGCACAATGTGGTAGTGAAATTGATAGCGTAATAGACTTTCTCCCAAATACAGTGAAAACCATCATGAGGGTTTTCATTTTTATCAGACCTAATTTTTTATGCTGACAAAAAAATTATCAGTGAAAGGCAAAACGTGCACCATTTGCTACAGCATTAATTTTAAACATCTGGAAGAAGATATAATGTATGCAGATGTTTTGTAATGAAGACAGGTTACAAGGAAAATAAAATATATTGTCTGTTGCTGTTGCTCGTTAATATAAATTGACATCTGCTGAGTCTGGAGGTAAACTCTATGTTCTCCTGCCATCCAGACTAGAATAATACTCCATCTGCTATGTTAATGCAGCTGAACATCACTTGTCCCTTAAGTCATCCTTGATAGGTTATACACCTGGAAAGACTATTTGAGATGATATGGAGGTTATATATGGGACTCATCCAAATATTTTCTTACACGGCAAGAAAAAAACTACTGAAAAATACCAGCTTAGGCTGTTCAAGCCATACTGGAAAATAGCTCATCCACACACAGCTATTATGAAATAATCAGACACGCTGAACATAATTTTGAATTTATTTCCAAAGGAGCTATTTAGTAGCAAACAGTTGGAAGCTACATTCACAAGTCCAAGAATAAAACTCCGCTCAGACCTATTATACCCACCAGTATATAATGGCTACGATGACCCCAAATGCTGATTTTTCCCCACACATGAAGGCATTTTCCACTTAAGAAAATCTTTTCTTTGCAACAGAGTAAATTTGTGGTCTTTGGCTGAAACTCATGCCAGCCCCAACAAAGATACGGAAATTAAAAAAGAAAAAAGAGCTTTGTGTAAATTCAAACATGAAACTAGACACACTTAAAATAGGAGAACTGAAGGAGCTCAATTTTTACTTTGCAACTGGGCCTTTCTGACTTCAGCCAGTTCACCTCAAAGGTCAGGAAACTGGGACACCGCTCCAGTCCAGAATCACTCCAGAACCCTCCAAACCCTGGAGCGCTCCTATGGAAGGAAATTCTTCCACCTGCTTCCTATCGGTGTTTCCCTAACAAAACCACTCTATAACTTAAAAAAAATTTAAAGCATTTTCAAAAGCCTGCTTGGAAGTTTAAAAGAAAATCCATGTCAGATCATTTGAAATCTGACCACGAAGAATGTTTTTTGGAAAGCGCTATCCCAAGCGGCGCAGCAGCAAAGAGACTCTGTAGTGTGACACTATGGAATACTCTTACATATCCCAGTGTTAATGCAGGGTAACTAAGAAAAATGTGAATAACCTCCATACCTGGCAGGCTTTTGGTGCCAGGGAGGTGCTTTTGTAAGCATTAGGGATTTATAGGAAAGCCTGGACCAGTGCTATGGGAAGTGCACCTTCCCCCAAGCCACCCATGCCAGGGACACAGGTCCATGTTTGTCCCTGACTCCGCACGTGGTGCATGGGGAACCACGTTCCTTTTCTGACCAAAGCTGCTCAGCACTCACACTTCCGAGACGTTCCCGTCTCCAGATGCAAACACCAGTCTGGCATCAGGATGGCATAAACACAGCCACCGCAACAGGAAAGCCAGAGGAGGAATGGGGAAGCACAGGCTTCCCAATACCCTGGGATTCCCGTTTTTTTGGGAAACATCTCCAAAGCCACGCAGACCACGTCCACCATCTAAAACATCACAGTGGGTTTTTCCCCTCATTTGCTTTTAAAAATTGTTCTGTGATTGAATCCACAGGGATCCCGAAGGCAAAAAAATGTGCTCTGCATGATGAAATACTTGAATACGATTGCAGCGAGAACAGGACCGGCGCCTGCACCAGTCGCATACTGGAGGGATTCGGTCACACGTCAAACATATCAAAACGCGAGGAAAAAAATAAGCTCAAGGCAACTCCTGGAATGAACCTTTGGGGACCCAATGAGAAATTGCCACCAAATGAAAGCATTACAAGAAAACAGATGGAGAATAAGAGAAGAACATCAGAAAATCAAATGACATGTTTAAAAGGGCAAAACATCAATACTACCCAGAGAATTGATAAAATGTGTCATTTTAAAGGATGCTGTAAAGCAAAGAAATCACGAAATGCATTACGGCTACGAAAGGGAAAGAAAAAAAAACCAGCACATGCATCTACCTTTATGGATAGTGCCAGTACCCAAGAAATTAGATTGTATTTTCAAGAATGACTATATATATGTAAATACATAAAGGAAGATGCATTACTCCTCAACTAAAGGGTTGAAGTCAGAGAATGACAGAACACGACACGTGAACATCGGCAAGATTTGTTCATTTACCTTGGTAAAAGTTACAGGACCCACTGTTTGTGCTTTGAAATTCCTCCTAACTATGTTTCTTCCTGAACCGTGCCTGTTGTGACACTTGTGTGTTTACGCACCCTGTTTGCTTTCTTCTGAGCCACGAGAGCGCAGGAGGGGGACGCTCGAGTGTGTATCTACTGGCAAATTGAATATGAAAAACAAATTAACTAAAGCACTTTGATCATTATATTAGATACTGGTTGTTTACCTACGGGATCCTTGTCTGAAAAGGCTCTGACCACATTATCCAGAATAACTAGTTTAAGAAATGAGACATGAGGCATTTCAAATATGTACCAATTTACCTTTTTTCATGCTAGAGGGATTAATTCTTCCTTCATTTCTTCTACGTGTAACATTCTTAGAAGACAAACTATATCCCCAGCAGGAACAAATGAGGGCAGCTTAAGAATTAAGAATGGCCTGTGATATTCACTGGACTGCTGCTATATGCTCATCATCTTAATTTATACCATCAGCACCACTAGCTATTTCATTAATCAGCCACAACTGGCGCTGTAGTGCTAAGCACTACAGCAAAAAAAAAATAAAGAAAAAAAGTAGTACAGCAGCAAAAAAGTTTTATGCTAAAGAAAAAAATTTGAAGCTCACAGGAAGGGTTAGCATGGAGACAAAACAATATTTCAGAAAAAAACCCCAAAGTTGAATTAGATTCACAAGCCTTAATGTTCAGCGCTGATAAGGGCACCCGCAGCATTAAGTGACAATCAAAAATATAACTTCAGTAAGTCTCTCCTGGCCCCAAACCAGAGAATACTCCCTTGGTTTGTATTTTGAGAAACCTGGAAGTTTTTTCAAAAGGTAGCTGAAGCTTTTTTTTTTTCCCCAAAACCGGGGTAGAAGTGGAACAAAGCCAGGCTTCTCCTGTCGGTGCATTTGGTGGTTTGGATCACGGCAGAAGACAGAGGTATTCAAATATTTTGAAACTGTAAAGATAATGCCACTTGGAGTTTGTCTGTACAGAT
Organism: Chionis minor; assembly: GCA_013398295.1. Lineage (NCBI taxonomy): Eukaryota > Metazoa > Chordata > Aves > Charadriiformes > Chionidae > Chionis > Chionis minor. The sequence goes on from VZSF01002819.1 coordinate 452,977, forward strand.
GAGGGAGGATAAGAGTGATGTCTGGTTTTTTTTTTTCCCCCTTTTTTCTTTTTGTCCTTAATCACGTAAGATTCAGAGTTTGCATGGAAATCAGCCCGCGCTCTCCTGATTTGCAGTCCCCACACAGAGCGGAGAATCAAAGCCGTGTGCTGATCACTGCACTGGCTCATCCCTCCAGGACACTCCTGCCGGCTGGCATTACTGACAGACTTTACATAAAAACCACGTTTGGATGCTCAGCTCATGCTTGGATTAAGAGTATAGGGTATTTGGCAAACAGAAAGGTTTAGGTGGATTGCAAACAAATCATACAAAAGTATTGAGTCTTCATGAAAAATAAGCTGGTTTGGCTGATAATGCAGCGTAGCAAACAACAAAGAGGAAGACAGCAAGATCAAATGAAGGCCTTGGAGTTCATGTCAAAGGCATGGGAAGTGGTAACATACAAGGACTTGAATCTGCATCCTTTTGGAAAAAACACAGTCGTAATCCGCAGCAACATTGCCGTGGATTCCTAGGCCAAACGGCTCTGTCCACAATTCCAAGAGCGGCACGTCCTGCATCTCCCAGGAAGAGTCCCCAGCTGCGAGACCGGGGATGCCAGTCCCCTGCCCAGCTCCGCTGCCAGAGACCTGAGACATCCAGCAAGTTCCCGGGCCCCTGGTTCCTTCCCAGCCTTCTCCATCTTTCCTAGTGGCAAGTCATCCAGGGCATTGGGAGCTTTCTTCCAGGGCTTGACAAAAGTCTCAGGGTGGTCCCTTATGTGCTACTGTAAATACAAGGTTCCGTTTCCTTTCGATTTAGAAAGGAAACGGATCCTTGTATTTACAGTAGCACGTAAGCCTGGGAGAAAGCTGTCTTTCCCAAAGGAACACAAAACATTAGGGAGCACAAAGTTAAGACCTTCAAGGTGTATTTTATATCCATGTACTGTGCGCTTTGTATTCCTTTGAATGGCCCAAGAAGGTGAAATACAATTACTGAGTTCTCCTGGGGTGGTGGGGTTTTTTTTGCTTTTATTACCAGTACTAAATATTTATCTCAGTAATATTCCAATTATTCACCGAAGTAATTGTGCTGGTGTGGCACAGTGATATAAGGAAAAGGCCTAGCACCCTAAGCTGCCCAGCATGGTAGAATTTAGTGCTAGCACCAAATACAAGGAGTAATGATTCTTTTTCCCCCCCCGCCTCCAGAATTTTCAGTTCTTGAGAGTATTTTCATGTTTGCATCAAAGTTATCTTTGTGATACAAAAACTAATCACTAATTACATAACTGATTATTGATCAAGGTATAGTATAAGTGCTAAGATTTTGAAAAAAATGGACTCTCTCTCCTGACTTTTCACCACAATCTTCCCGAGTTCCTCAGAAAGGAACAAACATAATCAGGAATAAGTTGCATTAACAAGTGACACTTTTCTCACTTCAGAACTATTCAAGGGGCTGCCACCTCTTTGAGTTCCATTTGTTTTCAAAGTAGATGAAAACACAGATATAATTTTGGAATAATCACGCATAATCCATTGGTCACAGAAGAATAAGTCACACCATTTCCTCTTTGAAACTTCCCAACGGGTTCCCACAGCTGGCAGGGCAGGGGGCTGAGCAGCACGGGGGGCTCAGCCCCAGGGGCTCCCCCCCTGCCTCATCAACGGCAGCGTCTCACACCAAGAGGATACGGAGCATCTGGGAAAGCCGGAGCCAGCAATGAGACAGAGTCCCAGCGAGGAGCGGGGCCACGAGAAGGTTTACTGCCCTCTTCAGAGCACCTTGTTCTGCCAACGTGCCCCCCCGGCCGGACCACACGCCCTGGGTTACAGCGCTCGTCAGGCTCCACTGCAGAGGCAGCGCAGTGGCCGAGGGCAGAGCTGCCGGGGATGTCAGGTTTTGGTTCTCCCCGCGCCAGAAGGCAACCTTCTAGAAAGAAAACCCATCGTCCTGCAGAAGCACTTTTTGCTTCATGCAGCCGCACCAGCAAAGCTCTGCTCTACACAAATTCAATGCATCCATCCCAACGAGCTGAAAAAGGCTTGCTGGAAAAAGTCTTGCCAGTACATCCGCGCTCAGGACTGTTTGTAGAGCTTTGCTGGTCAGACATCAGACCTTTCTACAACACCAAGCACTGTCGTGACAAGACAGGCATTTGTAACATACTGTAGAGAATCTCAAAGATGCCATGGGAAAAGCTTCCAAAGGTACCTGTTATTTGCTGCTTGCAGGTGCTGCTGTGACACCCAGCACCTTAGAAAAAAAGGATGTAAAAAAATCTCACGACAACATCCCCTCCATTATACAGCCTCAGAAAGGGCAGTCTACCTTCTCACCGTGCATTGCAAGAACAAAGGAATGAGAAAAAATTAGCAAAATAATCAGTATAACATGTGAGTCATAAGTAAGTTCATGATCTTCCTACAGCGCAGTTTCACTTAACTCCTAATATTTTAATTGTCTCCACCTCCATTCCAACAGCATGACCAGGTGCTGTTTGGAGAAGGACTCTCACTACAAAGACCCAGTTATTCTGCGCTTCCCTCGCCTTGCTGGGATTCCTACCAGCAGAGCACCTGTAAATATTTGATGCTGTTTTAGCGGAGGAAGCAGAGGGAAGAGTCTCCCCAAACAACGCCTTTGCGAAGCGCTGCCGTGACGTGCCGCGTCGTGCAGCCGCAGCTGCTCCGTCAGGGATCCGGCACACCGGCAGCCTTGAAAGCAGAAAATAGGAAACTCACGCCTGCTGATTGAAAATTATGGAAAGCAGGGCTTTGTTGTTGCTCTCGCCTGCCTGGATCTCATAGGTAGCTAGAAGCGTACCTTCACGTTTCATAATAGATGAGATGTAAAACTAATTTTAAAACAAACTATTACCATGAAAGTGTTTCACTTTATCTCTGTACAAAGACTGCTCTTCACATCCCTCCTCAGCTGCCGCATAGCCGAGCTGAAAGTCCCAGCAAATAATTTATAAAGAATGCATTAAAAGAGCTGTGTACTTACAGCGCTCATAAACACCTGTTTCGGAGGCCCAACGTTAACGTGCAGTTATCTATCATTTATTGAATCACAGATGAGCAACCACTGGCTGACTGCTGGTGTTCTTGCGACTGAGATCGTGTCACACTGAAACCCTGTTTGGCTCTGAATTATTAAAACATGGGACGTTCCAAATTGACTTACAAATGGGACATGTCATAAATCTCCACCTGCAGGCATGTATCTGCATTTTGGGCCAAGCTCACATGCCAAGGAAACGGCAGCATTAGATATAAGATAATTAGGCATAGATTAGTACTACAAGAGCAAGTCAAGCACCCAAGCTGAAATCAGACTTCCACACAGCTAGGGCAATTTAAATCCCCAATAAGAGAAACAAAGAATTGATAAGAAAAAATCCTAAGAAACAGTAAGACTAAGCGTGTGTGCACAAGGCGATGCATGGTACAACTCTCCAGAGAGGAACTGGGCAGAATAGATTTTCTGTGCTGTACACATTTTTGGAAATAGCACACCAGTTTCCCCATTCTGCCTCAGAGTTGTCTGAAGTGTTATAAAATCCACCATGGAGGGAAAAAATAAAACCAAAACAAAAAAAACCCTACAAAAATAAAGTTTCTACCACCCAATAAACAGCAATTCTCTGAGCTGTGGAAGAATCTACTTTGAATTCCTGTTCCCAGCAATATGTAATTATTTTGGTTTTTTTTAAACCAGGAATTCTAGTGTAGACCTAGGTTCCAGTATAACCAATTTGTTCCTAAGAAAAGCTTTGATTTTTTTTTTTTTTTACAAGTAGACAATCCCTGGGAAGACATACACACACAAACCCTGACTTAACCCCATGATTTTTTCCAGGGCCAAACTTCCCATCCATGTTATTTATAATGTTTGCACGTGTTTCCATCCTGTACCCTATAGCCTTGGGAGTCCCAAAGCGCGGCAGGTCAGGGTTGAGCTGCACTAGCACCCGTGTCTTGGCTCAAGCCAGCAGCCACCTCACACTAAAAACATTCCTTTCCCATTCCCAATCACAGCAGTCCCTCAATCACGCGTCTGACTGATATCCTGGATTATACTGTTAAGAATTAATTTCAGAAGCACAATTCCAGCGTATAAACTGTGCTGCTTGTTTTCAGATGCCATCATTTAGAGAATGTTCAAGGGAATTGTAAAACAGGATTCACTTTATGATGCGGATGAAGTCAGCACTGAATTTTAAATGAGCTGGATACCGCATGCTAAATTGTGTCAGCAACACCTCACTGAACAGAAATATGAGCTTTTCTCTGTCTCTTTGAGACACCTCTCCTTGAGTGATCCATAGAGTGGCATCCTTATCAACCTAGACAGAACACACTAGATTTTATGACAAATCTGTCAGTTGTGCAGGGTTTGAGATACATTTCCAGCTGGGTGTAGTCAGCAGGTGTAACAAGGACGAGGTCTCTCAGATCAGTACTTTTCAGAGCTGTAGTTTAGATAATATATTAAAACTACCTGAAATGTTATTTCCCCTTCCCTGTAGAGATCAATATCCAGTGGAGCTAAGACCCAAGACAGTTTCACAGCCCGGTTTCCTCCTTGCTTCATTGCAATGGAGAGGTGCAATGCTCTTCCTCATAGCCTGCCCACCCCCTCCACCGTGTTTCCTTGTGTCCCAAGTGACCTGGAGCACCCACATGGACACCACAAACTGGGAGGCAAGGTTGGGGTTCTGACCCGAGGAGGTTGTAATCCAAGTGACCTGCAAACAGCGGTCACAAGAGTGATGACAGGGAGCTCCAATAAATAACCTTTAATGGCCCAGCTGTGCCTTTCCCCCCAGCTGCACATCCAAGTGCAGACAGGCTCACACAACCCTGGGAATCAGGTGTAGAGAAGGATGCATGAATTACAGTATTTTCCATATCGCAGCATTTGCAATATCCCATGTACTGAGAATGAGAAAGAGCATAAGTGCTAAAAATAGAATTAGCTCTCAAGCACTAAAGCTATGTTTACTCAAACCACTCTCCTCCCAGTACCTCAGGATTTGTGCCCTGCTCAGCTGCGCAGAAGTAATCAAAATGGTACCTGGCATCCGTCACAAGATCTGAGAGTACAGCAAGTTTTGACTTTTGAAGTTTGTGCATCCAGCCATGGAAAGAAATAGGTGATTGCATCTGGCATAAAAGTGATAGATTTTCTTAGGAAGACTTCAACCTGAAGCACCAGGATACAAGCAATTGATAAAAGCAGCCTGCTTTCACTTTGTTTCATCTCTCCTCAACTGCAGCTTGATAGACCAGACCCATGACTAAGATGTGAGGCACTTAAATTTCACTGCCATTGACACACACTTGATATGTCGTTTGGGCTTTACCCATTGCAGGGTAGGATCTTAAAAGAGCATACTTTATTATATCACAATAAAAGGCAGTGTGGTCAAAATAGCAACTGCCAATTTGCAGGACAGTGTGGGTTCCAATCTGTCTGTTATTTATGTTATAATGGAAATGGGATGGAAGAAATGACAAATACGCTGAGCAGATATGATGAGCATCCAGACGGAAAGGCATTATTAGCAAACATTCATTTAGCAGAGGCAACTACTACTGCTACAGCCTCAGTAGTGTATTGGACAGAACATGAGCTTGGAACAGGAATACCTCAAATGAACATGCAGAGAAGAAAAATGATGAAGGAAAATATCACTGGCGCGGCTGCATATGGCAGCGAGTGCCGTGCCAGGACTGGGATTCCTTCATCCACCGAAATGAGCCGAGTTCTGCGTCCAAACATCTCAATTAACTCTTTGAATGTCCCTCTGGGATCTGAGGAGGACTAGGAAAATGGGACTTCAGACCTTGCCTGAGGTAGGGCATTGTTGAAAAGCAAGTGTAGCCGGGCAGACGCAGCCAGCGGCACATTAATCCTGCACAGCCTGGCCCAGGGCAGGAGAGGGAGGCAGGAAGGGGCTCTGCCCCAAGGCTGGGTTCCTCTGCTGGCACAGCCTGTGGCCGACACCAACAGGTTTATTTCACAGAATCACTTAGGTTGGAAGAGACCTTTAAGATCATCAAGCCCAACCTAACACTGCCAAAACCAGCCCTAAACCACATCCCTAAGCACCACGCCTGCCCATCTTTTGAATACCTCCAGGGATGGCAATTCCACCATTTCTGGTGTCTCTCCCATCTTGTTTCCCTAACACACATGCTGCTCTTTAGTCTATAATGAAAACATACAAAGGAAAGAAAAAACCAACCAAGCAAACCACCACCACAGCCAGCATCTTCCTGCCTTCTCCACAGAGGGAATTTATCACTGTCCCACACACGGTGCCAACTCTCACTCCTCAAAGCCGGTTCCTACAAACCCTGCACTAAAACTTCACTGGCCCCCCAGGAAGCAGAGCTGAGCTCAGGGGGGTGACGCGCAGCTGCTGCGCGTGGTGGCACTTAGTGACTTTGCTTTCACTGCTTTGGGGTGTCCACAGCCCTCCGCAGTCCTGCTTCCCAGTGCTCTGCTCAGGCCACGTGCATCCTCGCAGCAGGTTGCCTGTTATCCACAGGGACATTATTTCTAACAGGATTCTGAAAATGCTAGCCAGAAAAACACTGAATATTTAAAACTTGTCATGTTCAAAACCTTCCTTTATGTCAAAAAAAAAATCTAATTTAGTCCAACGTTTCCAGACTCTGGTGACAATGCTCACTCTTTTCTAGGGAAAAGACTGATGAAGAAAAGCATCTCCTGAACTTTCAGTGAGCTCACTGACTGCAGGCTCTTCCTTGAGGGAATGCCAGTCCCAAGGTGTTTGCAGAGCCGTTACCATGGCAGGGATTTGATCTCCACAGAAATCTTTGAGTCCGCCTCTAACAGAAGTGGTAATAAAATAAAACTTAACCTTTTCCTTAGGAAAAGCCCAGTGAGCACTTCTTGGAGCACAAGCTGCTTTTGGTAGGCGCTGGCTCTACCTTGCTCTTTCTCCTAAAATGAAAAGTGAAGCTGGAACAATGGGGACCCAATCCTTAACGCTGTCACCTCCCTTTCACCACTCAGATGAGATGCAATATCCTGATGAGGAAGATCTAGAAGAGCCCACCACCTCCTCAGCTGCCCTCGGACCCACGGTCACTGCCACGCGCACAACGCCTGCACCCACGCGCCCGGTCCCGAATCCCGGTAAGACCGTCTGCCCTTCATTTACATGCCTTCTCCTGTCAAACGATGGTGACATTAACAAGCATACTCAGAGGGGGGCTTTGTGCCAATTAACAATTTCTCATTAGCTTAATTAGGGGACACATGTTTTTAATCACAGCTAAGAATGTGGAGTGATTGAAGAATTGATTCGGAGCTTTTGAAAGCATCACTGTCAGTGCATGGAATTTAATTCGGCAGATGTGGTTAAAGAAAGAGAGCAAGGGCCTTAAATGACTTTGGCTTAATGAGCTTAATAGCAGGCTGAAGCACAAGGAGCTGCAGTTACATGGACAAATATTTCCCTATCATCACCGATAACAGTCTACTCTGAATTTTTGAGACATTGAAAAATATGTATAAAAACACCACCACTGCTGATTTGATTCTTGGACTGGCACCCGTCATTCTGCAGCACAGACGTGTCCTGACTGCTAAGTGCTACGATGCCTTCTCTGAGCAGGACATACTCCCTCCCAATCTTCTCCTCCACGATGAAGAAAATCTTCTCCGCCAAAGACGAAGGAATTACAGCAACCTGGATGTTCTATCTCAGACATTTCAGTTCCATTCAAAAACATTCTCCTAGACTCTTAAATGCAAGTGACAAATTACTCCAGAACATCACTCAAGCAGGGGTAGGTTCCTACATGTAATGAGAAGGTCCCAACATGACCCAGGAGCATGCGAGATACTCCTCCAGCGAGGCTCCGATCAGGCTTCCCACTGACACAGAGCCACCTGCAAGAAGAGACCTTTGCAAATCAGATGAGATGATACAGCTTTAGTCACCCAGTCAGTCAGTCCGCATCTCCTTGGCCAGAATTCAGCCTCTCCATTACTAAACAGCTGACTGAGGTGCCCAATTTGGTTCCCAGATACCACAACTTCCTTCTGTTCCATGGCTTCACCCACAAAGATATAATCCTTGCTTATTATGGAAGACCTATATTGCTTTAGAAACAATCATCTAAACACTGACCAGGCCAGTGCCATTGCCCTGGCATAAAATTCAGATGACATCAGACCTCCTCTGGTGGCGATATTACGCACGCTCTCTGGCTAAGTTAACCCTGGCAGTTCTCAAAGGAGAGGAGAGCAAGTAATAGGGGTTTTGAAGTCATCTGTGTTAAAAGTCTGTCACTAGACACTTGAGCCAGAGTTGGTGTCAATGAAGATCAAAGCTGCAACACCCAAACCGGATATTTTGAAAAAAATAGCTGCAGCTTCACTTGATTTTTCATAGGGTAACGCGCTGTATCACAGCAGGAGATGGAGAAACACAGACCTATCAAAAGGGACTCATTGCAAAAAATGAAGATGTAATATTCTTGCTGTGGGAAGCAAATGCAAATAGTGGCATCTCTCTGCCTCTCCATCTTCACAATCAGCCATTGTCGTTCCCCTGCTTTCATTTAACTCCAGCTTTCATTTAATAGTGTTACTTAACATATCCCTTTTGTCATCTTATTCTGACCTTGCCTTTGAATTAAAGGAACATAACATTCTGTAGCATTTGCACAATGCAAGAAATGATGACATTTACCAGAAATAGTATCTATAGGAATAAAAGCCCCAAGGTCTTCGATAGCAGTATTTATGCAAGTGCTAAAATGAGCGGTTTCAAGCAACAAAAACATACAAATGGAACAACTGACAGCGAGGGCTTGACAGGAAGATGTTACCTCTAACGCAGCTGGGTCAGCAGATCAGAACCTGCTTCTCCATTACCTCTGCAGACCATGAGCCTGCAATCAGAAGCCACCTTTTTTATCCAGTCATTTGCTTCACAGACCACATCACTTCCTTCTCTATGGAGAAGGAAGAGATTAAACAGCCACCCAATTTCAAATACACCTGAAAACGAATTGCACTGCAGGCTTGCATTGCCTTGACCTTGTGTTGGCATTTACACCCGTTATAACTTGGTACCATTTTACATGTGCACTTTAAACGTCCGCACAGTTTTGGGTGACAGATGTTCAAGGGCTGCAGCTTTGATGAACGCCAGTATCACCCAGTGCCTCAGCTGCTACGAGTCAGGTCTGCGGTTGTCCCGCGCCCTCACTCTGCATCCCCGAGCCCATTCCTCCATTAGGAAATCCCAGAGCATGTCTTGTCTACTGGTTTCATCCATCAAGCTTTGGAGAGTCACAAGTTCTAATTGCTTTCACATCAGCCACCTCCAAGGAATTTCCTCATCAGGTCGGAGGCACAGTGCGGGTACTGCAGCAACAAATTCTGGTTGATTCCAAATCATCTCAGAGCTGTTTGTCACAGGCTGACACTGACCTCATTAAAGCTTTGTTGTCTTAACAAATTCAGAATATGTCATCTAAAATGAGAATGAGTTCACTGTTTAGTAAACATGCATGTAGATATCTTGTTTCTCCCCTTGATTTGTTTTTTAATGTATTCTCCTTTCCCCCACCCAAATATAATAAATATTGTGGAAAGGTTAAGGTCAGAAATAGATGGATTCTCTAAGCTAGTAGACTGGAAATATTCAACGAATGAAATCAGCAGAACTGAAGGCAGCTCTAATAGCTTTCATCTGTTATGTTTGCCTTCTTTCACTAATCTAATGCCCACGTTTTCATAGGACAGGCGTTAAACATAACTTTTTTTTCCCTTCCCAGATTTATGAGTAATATGTAGCAAATCAGGCAGATCACTCATGCAAACAGAAGCTTTCCAATTCTCAGCAACATCCATCTTGAATAAAAATGGTATGTGGGATTTTTTAGAAATGTTGCAGCCCTTGTATAAGTGCAGCTATTGATTTCACCTTTAGAGTAGCAATTATAAGATATATATGCAATGTCAACATTGTTGGTAATGAAACTTATCTTTCCCTACTCAGTATTCTGCTTATTTTCTTAGATACAGAACTTGAGGGAAGCTAAAAATCATGCTGCAGTATGAGTTGGTGATATATTACAAAAGATAATCATATTTTCCAGAGCATCATTCATCCTAAGAGATCCCAAACTGCTTGTGAAATATTTGCATAGGCACATATTTTCTAAAACAGCTGCAGAAAGGAGACTTTATGAGGATCCCTCTGCCCTTTCAACTTCGACACAAAACTCAGGAGCAAGAGGTTTTACAGGAGTCAAGTCAGGTGTGGAGCGGTACCAGGAGGAAGCTCAGAGCAGGCACCTTCTGAGGAATAGACATTGCTGAGGGTAGACTCGGGTTAAATGCAGGAGGAGGAATCCCTAATTTTAATGGCAAGTGTAACATTGGATGGACCTTATATGTTCTCTTACCTCCAAAGATGAAGGGTTAGGCTGCCCGACTGAGACCTAATCTGTATTTCCAGCTGAATCACATTTATCACATCTGTTGATTCACCCAGCTGGTTGTGGATGTCATGCTCTTTTCTCCTTCCTATTTCTATTTATCTCACTATAGATAACTTCTCAAAGTCAAATTGATGATGTATTACAGAAGACAATTGCATTTTATACAGCCTCATGATTTCTGAACAGCTTTGTCACCCACACAACAACTCCAGTGCTCCAGCAATATTAACAGCTACTTCCCCGAGCCAAGGCTGAAACAGCCCAGAGACCCTCCGGATGGGGGCAGAGCAGTTTGGGGGGATCCAGCAGGGCTGAGACCCCCAGGTCTGACAGGCAGCAGCTCTGCAGGGGCAGCAGCACCGGGCTGGCAAGGAACATGCTCACATTCCCCACTTTTCCTTTTTGCCATGAGCCTCCAGCATCAGGGAGCCCTTTGGGAAACACACCCATGGCATTCTGCCCTTCTGTGCCACCTGGAGACACAACACCCCTCCAAGCTGTTTCAGATTCTACATTACCACATTTCATAGAGACATTTGACTTTGGCCTGAAGTAAAAGCTATGTCACATCTCAACTCCCTTCTCCAACACCAACCAAAACACTGGGGAAGGTTAAGGAAGCAGTTACGTACCTTCTGCAGCAGTCTAGCTGAAGCAGACAAGACCTTCACGCACAAACACAATCTGGGTTCAGCCCTTGCAGGCTCCATCCCCGAAGGGTCCCTGCTGGCCGGCTCACACGCAGAGCACGCGAGGTGTGAAGGCAGCTTCCTCCCACACCCAGCTCTTCCTCCCCATCTTTCAGAGCTCACTGTTCCTCTGGCATCTCTTCTGCAAGGAGACCTCGCCCTGGGCTGGGCTATCCAGCAGAAAGACAGATATTCACACACACACCATGAGCAACACCCCACCAGTGAAGCCCCAGGTCTCCGACTTTATAGCTCAACTGCAGCAGGTTCTGGACACACCTGCAGGCACGACTCCACAGCGATTGCCACACAGGCTCCCTAAATTACAATGATTAATTGATAACAGTAACTTTACACACCTGCAGTTTTGAAAAAGAAACAAACAGTCAATTAGAGAAGCCTACAAGTCACACCTGAGTCACTGCTCCCCTGCTTCTTTTCCTTCCTTTTTTTTTTTTCGTAATAAACCTCTGACATTAACCAGAACTGATATCCAGGCACTGCTTCGAATGATGTTGTCATTATCAGTGTTCAATTCAGAGGATGAGGCCAAGAAGTCAATGGCCAAACTAGTCTATAAAAGCAGGTCAAGGAGAAACAATGCACTGGGGAAAATTAGAGAAAATTATCTATTATCTTGGGGCTGGAATGTCAGCTGAGTCTTCTGGGCAACACGAGTAACAGTGATCGGTAGGTAACCAGGTGTGGGTGCCTGGAACGTGGCTGAAACTCACTGGAAAAAGGACAGCTTTTAAAAACGCTGAAATATAATAATGCTAGTAAAGAATAAAAATAGTTTAAATATTTACAGAATATGAAATAATTACAGCAAAGATTAAGAAAAAGAGGGAAATTGTTAAACAAATAAAATGACTATAAACAAACACATTTCTCAAAGAAATAAAAGGATTATGGCAAAGCTTGCCTGTGAAAATTGATAAAAAGCCTTATTCTTAATTTCCTCTCCATCCATTAAGAGCTAGCCATGTGGAGAAATTATTAGTAGCTGTAATATTTCAACCTGTATTTTTAATCACTCATTCAAATTAATGCAAAGCAGATGGAACGGACCATATTTTCCTAAATCACAGACATTAAAATATGTAATTGAAGTTTTTGAGCTTGGAAACTAAAACGTACTGCAGGCAGAGTTCCGAGTCCCACATTATCTGCCCTGACCTGCCGAATCAAGGGCAGGTGCCGCGGATTCGTGACAAGTCTGGAGCATCTCCCGTGCCACGCCGGGGACGAGCACCGTTTTGGGAGTCCTTGTTTGGAAGTGATTCGTACAAAACAGGACTATTAAAAGTGTGGTCCGTATCTTTTTTTCCCCCACAACAAGGACCGGTCTATCTATTTTTTCGCAGATATTTGTCTAAATGGTTATTAAAAATCCCCAGCGGTAGTTCAAAGGGAGTGGGTGGTGGTGGGACGTATCCGCCGCTCTCACGCAACTGTGTCGGAGAGGAGCCATCGCTCCTTCCCAGGTCCATGACCCGTCTCCCATCCGCAGCTCCTGTGATCCCGCGCCCTCCCGTCGGCCGGGGCGGGTGCGCAGCACGGGCTCCTGCCCCGTCCTCGGTACCGGCCGGGGGTCCCTCCCGGGGTGCCTGGGGGGCTGTGCAGCACCCAGGCAAAAAGCAAGAGCATATGCACCAGCAGGACAAACACGTCTCCCTCCCGCCGCAACGGGCTGGCAGGAGCTCACCCACAGGCGTGAAGAACGTCGCTGCCAGGACGCGAGGAAAGAGCGGAGAAGACAGGTGGCCTCGGAGCACAAAGCACCCTCCTCCCCACGCGCAGCGCGGCCAGCGGAGCCTCTCCTCCCCCCCGACGCCCCTTCTGCTCCTTCCCCGCTCGGGGGGACCTGCAGCCTCGCCGGACGCCTAACAAAGGTTTGTGCAAACTGCCGCTGGCGTTTGGAGACCTATTAAGCATATGTGCATCCACCTATGCAAAACAGGAGCGTGGCACGCTGCGTGACAAGGCTCCCTCTTCGGGAGGGGCGATGCCAGGACATCCCCCGGTGAGGTGGTCTCGGTTAGGACGTGGGTGGTGGTGCAAAGACCTCCGCTGCTCCAGCAGGGTCACGCAAACATCAGCGTCGCTCGCCGAGTTCTGCCTCCCCTCCTCTCCACACAGTGCTTAGAAGAAGACATTGCATGGTACGAAGACGTTGCATGGTTCACAGGACCCGTGTATAAAATAGACAACGATCACTACGTGATCTGGGAGAGGCATGCAAACATGCCACCGTTCATCTGAAGGAGCGGATCAGAGTGTTTTATTTGGCAGCTTTGGGCTAAGGGGAAGGGAAGTTATTTTATCTTATATTTCCAAACTCTTTAATGATCAGGAACTCAAAATTCCTGTTCCTCTTCAAATGTTAATGGGTTTGCTTTCTGCAAATTGCCATGTTTGTACACTAAAATGGTAAGCGCTGAGTGATGAGAGATGAAGATGTGCACCATGAAAAAAATGAACTGAGATGGGAAGGCTGGGTTGAAAAAAAAAAAACCAAATTTGAAGGAAAAAATGAAGTCTCCAGTGAAAAACTGAATTAAACGTGCCACAATATTCCCTGCTATTTTCTACCACAAACCCCAGGTAGAGTCCCTCTGTGTAAAGGGGTTCAAAATTCACTGGAGATCACTTTGAAAGGAAAAACCTTCTCAGTGAAGGCAGGTATGTTTTTCACCACAGTGTTGCTCTTTAAATTATAGCTTAACAGTTAATTAATGTTTTCTAAATCGATGCAAATATATCCACGTTAATCTAACGCCACTTATTTCAGTACTGTTTTCAGAGGAGTAACTGCTCTTCCCCTGTTTCAAGTCAAATCCTGACTTTCTTCCCTACTGGAGTGGGTTTGATTTTATCGTTTCATTCCCAGAACCGTTTGTATTAATGTCTGCACATGGAGGGAACGCTTCCCATAGCCGTTCAGTTTGCTCCGTGGCACAGCTGGCAACGGCAGCGCTGCCGTCCCCGGGTCAGGCTCCTCCAGGAGTCACCTCCCCTTGCGGTTGCAAACCTTGGGCTCGACTGCAAAATATTTTCCTCCTGGCAAAAGACAATATCCTTCCCAGGTCAGGCTTCCCTGGGGGGCCAGGCAGGCAGCGCCGGCGCAGCTCTCCTGACGTGCAAAGGGCCGCACCGGGAATGGTTTGGTCAGTTTGGAAGAGAGCCCGAGCCAAACCCCTCCGTTAATCCCGCAACCGCAGACTCCAGCCAGCACCGAGCAAGTCCCCTCTGCCGGGAGAAATCCGCGGGCAAGAAGCCAGTGGAGCTGTGATAGCGTACACTGACTGAGAATCTGGTCTGCTGTTTCCAAATAAATGAAAAAACCCACCGACAGAAGGTTGGCTACGTGCGTACGTGGAGAGGCAGGCTTCAAGCAGACAAATCCGGAGGAAAGCGCGAGGTCTGCAGGGGTTTTTGATGGATTACGTTGCATGTTTGAACATAATACACATTAAGGCTGGAGACACTGATGCTTTGAATGGTGTGAAATTCCATCTAACGCGGGTTGTTTGCCTGACACAAACATGTTTAGCACGAGATGGAACAAAGGCGAGAAAATCACAGCAGAGTTTTTCAGTGATGCTTGAAAAATTGTTTGCTCTTCCTCCCCCTGCCCCTTTAAAAATGCTACTTTTTTTCCTCCAGCCCCATACCTCTCCCCCCTTTTCTGGTAATGGCTTAGTAAATAATTCAGAGCAAAAAACAAGAACCAGAACGGAGCGTAATAAAAATGATGTCTCTATCTGCTGTTGAGGCGCATCGTGCCACTTAAGAAAGACAGATGGGAGGATATGCCGTACTTTGCTTAGTAAACTGCATTGAGAGAAACTGAATAAGCCTGAAATTAGAGCAGAGGGTGAGATGGGGGTGGATGTACTGGTACAGTGTTGCCTGACAAAGACGCAGGGAAAAGTAATTTACTCTGAAATGACAGTTTGAGGGGGAAAGAAAAATAAACACACAGGAGGGAGCTTAGACTCATTAGCAGCCCAGCCTCAGTATTTCATCATTAATAATAATAAAGAACCCAGCTGAACCAGTGACTCACAATAACACTCAAGTCGCTGGGTCTCCATTTTCAGTTAACACACAGTAACTGGCGGTGCAGCGGGAGGCAGGGGGAGGAATGGGGCAGGGGTTACTGCCCCAGAGCTGGGGATGGCACTGGAGGGCTCTTCGGGGAGTGGTGCGGGTCCGTGCCGGGATGAGGGAGAGGCGGCCGGAGCGGAGCATCCGGGAGTGTCCCCAGCGCTCCCGGAACCAGCCCAGCTGCCGCGGCAGGGCTGGCTGCGGCTCCCGCGCTCCGACCGTGTCCACCCGGTTTTACCATGTTCGCCTTAACGGGAAAGATATTCCCTGCCTATGGAGAACAGGGAGGAGCGGAGACAAAGGGAAATAGCGGGGTGGCTCGTGCGCCGTGCTCAGAGGCCACGACAGGGGACAGCAACAGGGCTGGAGCTTCAGCTGAGACGTGAGCAGACACAGCGCTCCGATCTAACCAAGCTCAGGCACTAGAGTGGGTCAAAATACTGTTTCTGCCACTCAATACTCAAAGCATTTATCTTATTAGAAACCTTCCTGCTGAAATGCGTTTTCCATTGTGTCTTCTGCACACCACACCGGGCTGTTGGGCTTCTCAGCGCTGAAAACTAAACAAGCTCTGGCCCGGATCAGGGTCCTGGTGGGAAACCAGCCAGGAAAAAGAGGATGTGAATGGTGTTCGTGCTTCAGTAAATGGCCTTTTTTTCCCCAGTCAGTAATGAGCCAGTATCTCAGAAGGACAGCATGCTATGTTTATCGTGAGGGTCCCGTGCCCCTTTTCTTGTCATTATGGCCCTAATTCTGCAGTGCTAAAGTATCTCTACGTGATTCAGTTGTAGAGGGAGCTGGCAGTCCCAGTGGCCAAAGATCACCTATAGCTGAAAGCACATTTTCAGTTAAGCCTTGGACCCAAAGTGCTAAGCAATTCTGACAATCTAAACACTTATTTTGGTGCCAAAATGGAAGCTGAGCTATTTAGAAGAGCGTGTCTTTGAATTTTGAGTGTTGAAAATTTGGCTTTCACTATAACTCAGATTCAGGTCTTCAGTATTTTGCTTCCACTGGAAACCAAATAAAGCGTAACACCCCCAGAAAGTCCCATGCTGCTTTAAGGCTGAAGCATAATTTATAAATATTGATTGTGTGCTGGAGGCTCAATCTTGCAAGGTGCTGAGTACACACACATCTTACTGATGCCCTTTGGACAGCCTCAGGGGAAAGACACTTGATAAATGCACAATACAGTTATTCTAGCAACAAGAAGTGCCAAGGACTGTTATAGCTATGTCCCCTCACACACAAATGCAGATTTGTTTTGAAAGCACACATATAGTGGCAGTCGCAAGGTAGAGGCTCAATACATTAATTATACCTCGGCATGAGAGCTCTGACAGATTATGGGCAGACTAACCAAAAGTCGCTAATGAAAAGACATGGTCCTTGCAAAACTGGGACTGGACATGGAAGAGCTGGCTCTGAGAAGGTTGGAAATGACCCTAACGAAGGCACCCAGAACGAAACAAAGCCCAGCGTCTTCAGTCTGTTCTGCGTCACCAGATCGTGAGGATCTTACGTGTCCAGCGGGGCATGAAGAGCCGACTGGCAGATCTCCCGGGCGGGAGGCGCTCACCCTCCGTCCCACTGAAAGACACGGTGCCTGTCCCCAAAAGGGAGTTCTCTTGTCACCTGGTTTGCTTCCATCTCAGAATCTGGATGGATTGAGCCTGGACTGGCTCGCCCAGGGAAGGCTCACGTCCCGTTCCTGCCATGCCAAGCGTTGGCCCTGCATGGAAGGGAGCAATGTGCTGTGTCCCTACAGCGTATTGTACAAGCACATATGGGGAGCCACGGTCAGGACCTTAATGGGGTGCTGTGGTGTTTCTTCTACAGAGACATAGTTTGAAAATGCCTGTTCATAATCCTGGGAAAGTGGCCCACTGAAGGTCCTAAACTCAAAACTGGGAAATGCTTCACTTTTTCAAAGTGAAGCTTCTGGTTTTCCCTTCTTTGCTCAGTACCAGAAAGCACAACATTTGGGTTGTAAAGACTAAGCATCAATTTACGTTTTATCATGAAACTTTGGCTTTCAGATTCTTTCTATAGGTTCAACTGAATCTTTTCAACTGAGTTACGGTTTATATTTACATAAATTACCATATGAAACTTGTTAATATTTCTTGAATATCCTTTTTCATAGCGCTATTAGACAAGGTTCTGCGCTTTTGTTTGGGACTCAATGTCAGCAAATCAGAATTCATGACTGTGATCAGTTAGAAACACAGCAAAGTAATTTATCCCCTAACATACAGTCTGGGTGTCAAATAATCCGTCCTGAGAAATGCTATCTGAAATCAGCAGAATTTTATCATGCAAATTACAGGAAGTGTTATCGTTGGGAACAGCGGGAAGTTCCTGATTCACTGTCATTTACACATTAAATGAGCTCAGCCTTGCTCCGTAGAAGGCACTGTGCTGGGAATGTGCTCTGGTCGCAGGCTTTTTTTAGAATCACCAATAGCAGGAAGGGCAAGAAGAATTTCACCTGTTGAGAAGAGTTCATCGCTGGATTTCTTTACCTACAGTGTAATTCCCTGCTGGTACAGTAATTTGTCAAGGAGTGAGGCAGCAAGCTCTGTACCTCTGCGTTGCAGGAAGAGGTCTGGGAGTCTGCCCGTGCTGTGGATGAAAACATGCTCGGTTGGCTCTGCTTGTGTTAGCCCTGGAGCTGGGAGCTTGGGGAAGGATGGAAAATCTTGCCTGCCTCCAAGGAGGGTGCTGGGGACATGCTCTGCTTGAGACACCGAGTCGTGCAGGGTCTTGGCCCGCAGCCCCACACAGAAAGCAGGACCTGAACTTGAACGAAATTGACCATAGGAAGTTCCATCTGAACATGAGGAGGAACTTCTTTCCTTTGAGGGTGGCAGAGCGCTGGCACAGGCTGCCCAGAGAGGTGGTGGAGTATTCCCAAGCTGGATGATCTCCAGAGGTCCCTTCACAACCCTGGGGATTCTGGGATTCTGTGACCGAGCCATCATTTCTGAGCATTACACACTGTGGCCTTGTCTCTGCTGCCAAGAGGTTTACCTTCAAATGTAAACTGACCCTAGGTACAAAAAGCACAGTGAAAACTGCCATATTTACTTTACCATGAGAACAGCACTATGTTCTTACCAGCGCTGATCTTGGCAAGTGTGCCAGGAAACGACAGATTCACTTCAGATTATATGGGTGCAAGCTGGTACTAGCTGATAGCTGTTATCTGATCTCGAGTGATGGTGACACTCGTGCAGTGGAGCCTCGTCGAGCAGACGCCGCTGCCCAGGCAGGTACGTACGTGGGAAGTGTAACACCAAAACTGCCTGACCCAGCGCAGACCCCTGGGCTGGGGGGGCTCTGCCCAAGCTCTCCAGAGCACAGCACACCCTAAAAGGAAAATTCTCCCTGCAGCAGAGACACTAATGCACTCAAGATCAGCCCTACTTTGCTACTTCTCATGGAAAACCAAGGGGGAATTCCCCAGAATGATCAACTGTTCTTCAGCAGCGTCGTTCTCCCACCCGTAACAACAGGCTGGGCAGGACAGCAAATCTGGCCTGCAGATGTTTAATGACAAGGGATGAAATTAGATTCCATCCACAACTGAGTCTAATTTCTCTGAGGACCATGAATCTGTCACTGGAACGGGTGCTCACGGGAGTGGATGACAGTGCTTACTCAGGGCGGTGATGTATTTGTGTGGCCCCCGTTAATTCAGTCTCAGTCGTTCTCCTCTTCTGTAGATGAGAAACACAGAGGCATTTCTGAGGCTACACAATGTTTTAAAGTTAATGGACCTGTACTCTGGCTCTAGCTATAAGGACTCCTCCTCTTCCAGTCCTTGTTTGTATGAAATTAGTTTTTCTCACGTTAGACGTTCCCTGGGCAGGACTTCCAAGACAAGGAGCTCCTGGTAAACACCAGAAAGAAGGCAGGGAGGGGAGCACAGCGGAGCAGGACACAACACAAAGCTGATGAAACCTTTTTCAATGCTTCAGAAAGTACCAGACAGAAAGCATAAACACGATTATATTATTTTTCCATCTTTTTCTACTTCATTGCCACTGTCAAAGATGCTGATCCAAAGCTTCTAACACTTTACTTTTCCCCCTTTCTGGACCAAGCAGCAGCACAGAGTCGTTCCCATCCCTTCATACACAACATCGAGAGAGTAAATCTGGAAAGTTTTCATCCAGCTATCAGTGATTAAGTTTCAGAGGGATAACAACAGCAGGTATTTGACTTGCCAATGACAAACAAACAGAGCAGAGGTTCACTACCTCAGAAAACGGTGAAACACCAGCTCCATGTAGCTCCAAATTCCACAGACCTGCTAGGTAGAAATTTTGTAATATCCAGCCAAGTTGCTTTTTTTGGTGGTTTGTTTTGGGTTGGTTTTTTTTTTCCTTGATTAAAGTAGCCTCTTCCCAATCCAACCTCTTTGGGAGAGTTGAGAGCCTGTTGCCATTTCAACTGCTAGATGCTTTTTACTTCCTGTTAATCCCTTCCTCCCAATTTGCTGTTTCACCCTGCTTGCACTGGAACAAGGGAGAGCTGAAGATAAGCAAAACAGGCCAAACCCCCTATAATGGAGAGGTGATGAGATCACCTACCATCTGGAGCCTGTGGTCTTCCAAAGAGGAAACTCAAAAACTAATTAAAAATACTCTGTGTCGTAAAGGCTGAACTGCCAGCGGGACTGAGAATAAATTGGAGATTATTAAACCTTCATTTCGCTGCAGTATCTTCCAGTAATTTTAGTTTTGTGAACCAAACAGTTTGTGGCAGGGAGGAAAGCCAATATAATAGGAAGAGGTTGCAGCAAGTCATGTAGCTCTGAGAGCTCGGAGCAGGAGCTCTCCTCTCTCAAGACTGTTTTATTGACTTCCATCTGCTGCCTTTGGACAGCCGCAAGCCGCCCAGTCACACCGTCTCCTCTCCCGACGGTGAGGAAATATGGTTAAAATGGCAGCGCTGGGAAGGAGATGTCCAGATCCCAGGAAAGCCATCAGAAATGCCTCCTCTGTTTTAGGCTCCTCCACAGTTCCCGTCCCCCTCCTGCCCCTGCTCACACGTACCTGAAGCCCTTCTCCAGCCTCCCACCTTTGACTCTGAGCTCACCCCACCTACACATGAGCCACCAAAAGGGGAAAACACCAGCCTCTCTGCAACACCCGTTCTTGCACCAGACAGAAGAGAATCACGTTTCAAGTTTCATTTCAGTGACAAAGTCTCTCTAAGACATCACACACCGACAGCAAAAACTACTGACCTTGAAGGCTACTAAATGGACTTACTTTTTTTTATTCTGGTTTAGACCAAAAGGTAGCGCGGCAATAATCACCCTCCCGCCCGCCCCGCGCAGCGAGCTGCCTGGCTGCCCGGTAAGGTCAGGAGGCTCATTGTCAACAAACCTGCTAATGGCAATCACACAAAAGGCAATTTCTCTTCCAGGGCCCATCACTCCATTAATGAACCCGTAAGCTAAAGAACAGCAGTTTCCAAGATTTATAGACATTTCTTTGCCTGTTTGGGGGCTATCAGCTCTAGAGAATAATTCCATTTTGGCAGACTGCATGGGATCAAGGCGCGCATCTACCTTGCAGGATGCGGGTTTTTTCTCCAAATAGACCTTCCACAGTATTCCAATAACAAATTAAAATTAGGCTATGCTTTTACTGATAACTCCAGCAAGGGGACTCTAGTGATATGGTCTCAATCCCTCTCTGCCATTTGATTTACCAAGGCTTGTCTTGAAGGAGCTATAGAGTTATTTTTGCACCAGAGGTCTCTGAGTTGCAATCAACAACTTCATTTTTTCAGTCACTTAGCATCTGCTGTGTTGATTTCTCATTGATTTTTATTTGTACGTAGCCTTTAAAAGCTGTTATAGTGAAGCCCAAATAGTCGGCTTTCAAACTCATAAATATGGGTTAAGGCTAAGAGCAACTTTCAGCCAAGCACAAGAATTGTGGAGAAGTGGTACAAAGCTGCCCACTCTCACCTTACGACTTCTCTTCCCAAGAAAAGGAGGACAGAAAATGGAGCTGGTGCTTTCTCAGGTCATCGCCCGGCCTGCAGGCAGCCCCGGCAGCTCGGGCAGGCTGTCTCCTGGCTTTCTTCATTTACATGCCTTCCTCAAAGATCTTCTTTTAATGTAGTGTAAAACCCCAGGGAGACTGGCTTCCTGAAACCGAGCAGCTCATTACAGAAGAGGTGCTGGTTTTGCTGGGGTTTCTTTCATTTTCTTGGTCCTTAAACAGCCAATTCTTAATGCTCCATGTGAGAAGCAATCAGTTTATCAGAGGGAGGAACACTGAATCATCGCGTGTGACAGAAACTCGCTTGTCCTCTTGGTGAAAATGGCCATAACCTCATCAAAGCTTTTCAGGAGAGATGATGAAAAGTGCTAATAGGAATTAGGTATTTAAATTGATGACTCAGTCAGGATTATTCAAAGTGATGTGCTGAAATTTGTTTTTCTCAGATGTTTGAGCCCCTGCGAGGGCCACAGAGGACCAGAACAAACACTAGAGATGAGAGAAGTGGAAATTCTGCGTGACATTGCTTTTTCACCTTTGGTTTTATCTACCCACAAATGAATAGGACTTTCACTCCAGGGACTTTGCTATGTTTTAAGAGCTTTTCTTGTCTTGATTGTAATGCCATTTGAAAACAGATCCATGCAGTTTTATTTCCTCTCCTTCCATTAGTCCCACCCTTGCCACTGACTGAGCAGCTCCTGTCCTAGGAGCACTGGGGTGAGTCAGGGACTGGGATTTGGAGCAAGTCAGAAGACTGGGAGGTTTTTCTACATACAGATCCCGTTTCTTTATGAATTCGTGCCATTTGGGGACCATATTAATCTGGAAACCATTCCTCTGTAATTTATGTTAAGGCATAATCTTGAACATCTAAAAGGAGAAGTGTTTTATTTTCAAAGGAAAGTGAGCGATTCATAAAACATTATATGTTGACATTTTCTGGAGAATATAAAGGGCCTCATTGCTCTGATTCAGGCCCTATTTGCATAATTTTTCCTTCACTCACCACAGGTAAATCACGGTTAAATATTGAAGCATTTATCACCTGTGTATTTTCAAGCCAGGCTTTATACGAGCATAAAAGCAAGGGACACACTTTCTCAAGCACATGCATCAAACGGCAAAAATATTTTGGCACTCACCTAGCTCTGTGCTTACAAAATTAAGGCCCTGGCCATCAACACCTCTCTTTGGAGGAAACTCACCCTCGGATTATTTTGCAGGGGACTCCTCAGGAAGGTCCCAAAGCAGAGCTCACCTATGGCTGAAATGCTGCACGGACTTCGGCTGCCACCCGCACAGCGGCAAACTTCCCACCCAGAACGCTCAGGGAAATAAATGTCAAGTAAAAGAGTGTTTGGATGTTCCGTCCCCCAGCCCAGAGACCCTGTGCTGTCTGCTGACCTGTTGCTATCCAAGTTTATTGCTCTGTAATGTTCAGGCATCTCATTTGGCTTAGAATTACTGGCTACATCCGCAGCTAATGGAAATCGAGGGGACTTTACGGCAGCTGCTGACGTGGGGACCACAGCTTGTTGTTCAAGTTCCTCATCAGCAACTCCACTATACATAAATGGTAGCCAATTAAATAGGCAGGTAGGTAGATAGGCAGGTAGGTAAATGATAGACAGATAGATAGACAGACAGACAGACAGACAGAAAGAAAGAAGCAAGCTTTCAGCCTCTCCCAAGTGAAAACACGACAGAATAAAATATGTCTGTTCTTACACTGTCCAGTTTCTCTTCAACCCCAAACTGTGACTGAGGGACAAATAACTAAGTGAAAAGGAGAAACACTGCTGTTTGTCACATAACATCAAACATTTTCCCTTCTCTCGTCCCCCATTTTCCCTTCTGTTGTCCTAATAAATAAAATAATACTTTGGGGATTTAGATTTACAAACAAACCATCTCTGTATTTGGCTATATCTTCTATAGCAATGCAGGAGGAAGGTTCTGTTACTCAATAACTAACTGTACACAGAAAATGCATACAAATTATTGCAGCTGTCGCTATCACAACTTAGGAGTAAATGCAGATGGCATGAAATAATATTCACAAACAGCTAATAGAATTTTAATGGCTTTAGAAAGAAAATAAAATGAAAGACACTATTTACTTGTGATATGAAGGGAATTTATAGTGTGCCAGTACAAGTAACGAGTCACTTTGGACCTTGCATTTTCACACATTCAGAAGTGGGCAAGTCCCTGTGGGTTTTATTTATGGGAAGTTTAAATAGCAATCATAATTTGTGAAATATTCAAGGATGCATCTGCATAAAGTATGATGTTCGCATTATGCAAATGTCATGTATGATGAATGAAATGCATCAAATGTCTTGAGGATACCCAGATGTTAAGCCTACCAGGATGCCAGGAAACATGGAAGGAGGGAACATGATTTCTTCTTGAGTTAATTGATTTTCATGTTCCAGCATCACCTTCTAAATACTTCCAATCAAGAAGCAAGCTACAGTCGCAGTTCACTTGTTGTGGTTGTCTTTTTCAATCATCATTCTCACTTCCCTTTTCCCAGCACAGCCCAAGAATCAAAACAGCCTTTTAAATGGTTAAATGAGATCATTTCCATACACACACAGCATTCGAGTGTGCACGCTCACTAGCTCAGCGCTCGATGTGGAGCTGTGCTTTCTTTACATTTTTTGTTCAGTGCCCAACAAAACGGGCAGAAAGGCCACGCTACAGCTCCCTGTGACGGGCAGTCACCTACGAGCATTGAGGATGGAGGAATTCCAGTCCTGGCACAAAACAACGGCCCGAGAACGAGCAGGCAGATGGGGATTTGCAGGGTGGCACAACATCGCCGTGGCTTTTCCTTGTAGATTTGGGAGTACAGATCGTGAAGATCCATATGTGCTGAAGAGTGAAATTTATGACAGAGTAGAAGCCTGTCCTATTAAAATGACAGAAGTTGTGCCTTTGACTTTATGTAGACGTTATTTCATCCCCAATACTGAGCACATCTAGAACCACGTTCCCCCCAACCCTGTTATTTTTTGTTGAGCCATTCACTGTATAGACAAGATAATCCCAGCAGCCCTTCCCAATGTGTGAACGGCCCGTGTCACACAGCTGGGCCTGCCGGAGCCGAGGGCTCTGCCCCGACGTCCCACAGCTGGAAGGAATCACCTCTGGGTTATCATGACGTTCTGCAGCTCTTGGTGCACATTAATGCTCAGCTAAAGACCGTTCATCTCCCGTACCACACAGGAGACTGGATGGCAGAACCAGGAGATGTTCAAGATAAGGGCAAGGGCTCTCATCATTTTTACTGGTATAACAGGGATGCATTAGTAACTCCTAGTTATCAGACATATTAGGAAAAATTTCTATTGTTTTTCTTTGGTTTTGGGGCAAAGAGACAATGGCCGTATTTCTATTCTGTTACTGCTGAAGAAAATAAGAAGTTCCATGTAAACAAAGAGTCATGCACGTCAGGAAAGCTTTTCCTTGCGGCAGAAAGGCTGCAGCAGGCGGGACACCGAGCCGATGTTAAGCACGTGTTAAGGACTGACACACAATCAGGACCTGGCTCCGGCTGTACTCGCCAAAACCATCAACAAGCCAACAGCAGGAGCAAACCCGCTTTGCCCCAGAGGGAAAAGATTTGGGGTAAAATCCTTGAAAGTACTTAAGCAACTAAGAAACCAAATGTGTGATTTAGTCTCTGCTGAGCACACCCCGCGGGCAGCAGCGGTGCTCCCCTGGAGGGCTGCCATGGAGCAGGTCTCTGCACAGCGCCAAAGCCTGGGCGCTTCCGAGCCCCGGTGCTGGGGCAGACTACGACTCTCAGCAGCACCACGGAGATGCTGTTGGTGAGATGTGCTGCCCAAAGTTATTTATTTTTTAACTGAGGCTTCGAATAAAATTGAGTAAGCTCATAATTAAGTTAGAAATGTAAATCTCAGTTAACTTCAATGATGCTGATCTTATTGATATGGCAAATCGGCAACTGTCTTGAAATGATAGATTAAAACTCATAAAAATAATTTTACTATTGAGCACACCATTTGATGCTGTAAAAATGGAATTTGTGAAAGCCAGTCAGAATGATGACTATTGAATCTGTTCGCTGTGATAGATAGCTTTTAAATGGACGTAACCTGCCCACAATATGAAATTCATAATAATTTTTGAGAATGTCCCTAGTAAAGGAACACTCGTACATAAATACACATTTTTGTCTGACAGGGAAAGTATTCTACTTTAAATATCAATACATACCCTCGTACCTTCTACTCAGTTTAACTTTAGGAGAGTGATGTGTGTGTGCCTGTAGTTAACAGCAGACGGCAGGTTATACGTAAGCCAGTTCCCACTCGGCAGTTGTTTAGCCTGAGACTCTTGAAAAGCCCATCAGGGCTCTGCAATCCATATGGAAGAGTAAAGTCAAGAATATTTTTTTTTTGCACCAGACACTATCAGACAAAGTGATTAAAACTACATCAGTCATTTGCTGTAATAGGAATACTGCCTATGGAGCGGATTGCTGCTACAGGATCAATAGCTTCTGTTTTATAACAAAAACCAAATGCCTCGGCTTTGCTTGCAGTTTTTCTAGCAGTGAGGGGCTATTATCCAATGGCTGCACTCAATTCCATTGACATCCGCTCTTAAATGTTATGGATTCCCAAAGAGTTCATGCAAATTCAAGTTACATCTGTCATTAAAAGACTCTGCTCAAGTCTCTTTGGGAGTCAGGGCAATCGTGGTTGCGTATGTGCAAAGCCAGCGCAGTTTCACAGCCAGTTTGGGCTTCTGACAGCTTACGCTGCAACCCTCCCGCCGCAAAAATACCAGCCCCGCAGCCGGCCGCGGGATCGGAGGGACCTGCGCACCGACGGGCCGGGCAGGTCGGGGGGCGGCTGGCAGACAGACCCACCGCCCTGGCTCCGTGTCCCCCAGTAGGGTGGGGATAATGGCACTTCTCCATGGTGTCCCTCGGGAAACTGCGGAGATCAGCCAGTTAACGTGTGTTAAGTGCCCTGGAGATGGAATATGTTCAGCAAGAGGAAAGCAGGGTGATCAGCCGATCCCTCTCCGCCCGAGCAGGATTGGTCCCCACAGCCCCTTCCTCAGCCCCTTCCTCAGCTCCATTCCTCCTTTGCTCCATCCGCTCCCGCATGCGCTGCTGGAGCCCGACCTCTCCTCATGGGAGGGCGAGATGCCGCCTAATAGACATCCCTGCCCGGAAGCCATCTCTGATATTAAACCTCAATATTCTTGACTTAATTCCAGCCCATATTTCCTTGCTCTGCCCTCATGTTTAGCATTTGCATTTTATTTGTCATTAATAACACATACCATAATATATAGCGGTAATAACATAATAGCGCATGATATTGTTCTTCTTTTGACTTGGGACTTCCTCGCGCTTTGCTGATTTGTATTGCAGCTCTCCTTAACGTATTTCATGTGTGTGAGGGGGAATTTGTACTGCAGTGAACCAAGGCGCTGCCTTTAATGCATCTCTTCCCCTCGCCTCCTCCGAGTGCATGAATCTTCCACCTCCCTGGTGCCGCACAGATATTAAACACATTATTCTGGTTTGATTGAATACTAGTGAAATTAAATTTCTTCAGTGACTTACTCCTTTCCGCCGAAGCTGAGCAGGGAATATGCATTCAGGAAAGTGGAGAGGAAAGAGGGAAAAAAGGAGAGGATCAAGCACTGAACGAAAGAGTGGCCATTTTCACCTCCATTAGCAGTTTTATGCTAGATAAGATAAATTTTAGCTTCAGTGGTGCAAATTCCAACATCTGCTCCATCTCTGCGTCACAGACGTGTTGACAGGTGTAGTCTCCTGTTCAGTTTTGCTTGGGAGCTGGCAGATGGACTGTCAGCAGTAAATAAAGGGTAAATCCCACCGGCAGTGCCAAGGGGCTCCTGAACTTTTCCTTTGTTTTCACTCATTTGATTTCACGTCTCTAGACTCTGTACTCATTGTCTTAGCAGCATTTAGCAAGGAATTTCCTTCTTTTTAATCCTTTCTCTTATCTCCCTTGAGAAGATGAAAGCTAAATGATGTTAATCTGCCAAATATTTCTGATCATTAAGAGTGCAGTAGAAATTACCACCCCGACTGGAAATTAATTGCAAAATAAAATGAGGTTGGAGGGGAATGTCAACACCTGAACGTCGCTTCCTCTCACGCATTGAAGGCCAGCACTCTGCAGGTCTAGAATTCCGTGTTCAACCAGACCTGGTGAAATGAGGCATGGACCAGCCCTCTCCAGAGCCAGCCACCCCATGGTGCTCACCTCCAGGTGCTCAGTCCGGACTACTTGGCACTAAGGACATGTGCCAATGTCCTAGCACTGTCCCCGGAATTCTGCTCTATTTTAGCATACAGTAGCTGCTGTGATTATGCTGGGACTACACTGACATCTGGGTTTGCCAGTATTTCAGCAAGGCTGAGATGTCACCACCAGTTTCCCCTCCTGGCTTTATCCCCACTCCGTAGCTTTGGCCCATCCAGTTCAACTATTGGTGCCTGCTGTATCCCCTGGGAAGAGGAACACGTTTCAGGTCCTTCACAGTAACTGAAGAAAAGCATTTAGGCACAAGACGAATGAAGTGTTTGTACAAAGAGAGGTGACAAGTATTTTCCCGAGCCAGACCGTTCCAGGTAAGCATCTTCGTGTGTTGAAAAGTACTGCTATTAGCTCAAAAGGATGGCCACCAAACGCCACCCTACGCAGGTAAGGATAATATGTCCAGAAAGGGCCAAATCCATGGCTGATGGGACACTGACAGCCAAGATCTTTGCAACTTTTTCATAGAATCATTTAGATTGGAAAAGATCTTTAAGATCATCTAGTTCAACCATTGACCCTACTCTACCAGGTCCACCACTAAACCATGTCTCTGAGCGTGTCTCCTTTTAAAGGCTTTGTGTAATTGTCAATAATTAGTACTCGATAATAACTGAATCCATGGGAGACTCATTAATTGTATACCCTCACAAAAAACTCCAGCAGATGCCCTGCACATTTCTGTGTTATTATTTAACAGTATTGGTACAACGGGGATTTGTGCACAGCCACACGGCAACAGAGAAGGATGGCTAATATACAGCAGCTCCCTCCCCCTGTCGCAGTTTATCTTCCTCATAAACTTGTGACTTGACAGACAACCTTTGTTAAACAGGAATTATGAAGCCAGCATAAGATTCTTAGGGGATTAGAGATTTAATTATTTGAAAGTCTGGTTGCTCACAAGGTTTAGTTGTAACAAGAATAAAGAAACTCCGGTACTTTTTCTGCAGCTGTCAGGAATACAAAAATTCTTACTTGAAGAGAAGATCCAGAGCCACTGAAGCCAGTGGTGAGAATCTCATTTGCTCCCGTCTATTTTCACTTGGGTCTGAATACATGGAATAAAATAGCAGGAGGCAAATCCTGATTTTTTTGTTTCTCTCTTTTTCACGCAAAACTCCTGCTAATGTCAGCTGGAGCTCTAGGGGAACAAAGGCAGCGCCATGTGTGAACAAACTCATCTAACGTGTCTTTATTCAAAGCTTTCCGCCTACCCGTATCTCCCCAGACAATGGGTGACTCTGTCCCCTCAGGGGCAGAAGAAACATCTCTGGGATTTGGTCATAACAATGCAGGAAAGTTTGTTGCTTCCTAACAGAGCAAGTTTTTCTTGGATTTCATAATTCTTCTTCAGCTGCTGTTGATATTTATAATACTCGAGCATTACAAGTAGAAAGAAAGAGAACCCTGGACATTCTTCGACAAGAATGAGGTTACCCGCTGGGAAATAAAAACATGCAAAAGCCACTTTGCTGTTCTTATTTTTCTGATGAAAGAAGCTAACATAGCGAGGAATTTGCTGGCTTTCCTGTTGGCCACATCAACAGTCTTCCTGTATTAGAAATCACATTTTGTTGCCTTTTTTTTTTTTTTTACATTAGTTGTGCCACTCCCCTTAGCTTAAAACATTCCCTACTTAGGAAGGCTACGATAACCTGTCTGTCTCCTGGGAGCAAGGCAGCACAAAGGCATTTTTGGGGTGACACAAGCCGTTCTGCCCCAGGCAGTGGCAGTCGCCCGGGTGGCTCCGCAGAGGTACCCGTGACGCTGGGGCGCAGGCAGAGCACTCCGGGCTGGCTCCGGGGACCAGGGGGACCTTTGTTCTCAAGCCGGGTGAGGGACAGGCAGCCTCACGGCGCCGGGGGTGTTCCAGCGGAGCAGAAGTGAGTCCCGCGGCACTAAAATCAAGGAGGGGGACAGCCGAGTCCCCGAGGCTTCACCGATGTGGGGTGAGCGTCCGGTCTGCGCATCGGTCCTGAGCCACCGCTGTGAGCACCCAGCAATCCGCAATCCTGACCCCAGCCCGCTCCGGCTGCCTTGAAAGAAAGGAGCAGGACACAGAGGCTGCATTAGCTTCCGTCGGCGCTCACCCGTCAAAACCAAACCGAACAGGAATAAAATACTCTGCTGTAACTTAGGCAAACATTCAGAACTGCTTATAATACACACGGAAATGACAGACCCAGGGAAAAACTGTACCACATTTGAACTTCAAAGCCTTTTCTCTCCCTTAGTTCCTAGCTGCTTGCCAAACCTGTTGAGTCCATAGATCTGGGTTTTTTCTGTAAGAGCTGGTGATAGTTACTAGCACTTAAAACTATTTAGGGAGATGGTGTCTCTGCAGTCATTAGACTCATTAGGCTGCTTTTTGGGCTGAGAAGCAGCTCTCCAGAGTAAAACTGTCTGAACACAAAACTTAGACCAGAAATGCTATAATACTTGGCTTAAAAATATTAATTTGGGGAGTGGGGAGGGGAGTTAATGAATTTCACACTCCTGAAGTGCTATCAGATTTTGGTGCCATCTGCTTATGCTTAAGACAGTTTCCAAGGCAGCTCTCCTGCTCTGCGTCAAGCCTCCTCTGGTGAGAGACCATGCACGAGGGAGAGGGGCAACCTCCCTGCTCGGCCTCCCAGGGGAGCGTTACAGTCTGACACTGAATATCTGTGAGTCAATTTATAAATAGCAACAGCTTTTAACTGCTTTGTTGAAGGAAAGGGTGAAATGAAAGAGAATCAGAAAAAAATGGTACATCATGCGGCGGAACAGATTCACACTCTTCTAAAGACAATTTTGCATTTGTTCTGCACTGTATTCATTTACTCTCTATTAATCCTAAAGCATAACAAATTCATAGAGGAATTACTTCACTCGCCAGAGAGAAAGCAATAGAACAAGCAAAATCCTAACACCAACATAAGGTGGAAAGAAGCAAGCACATAAGGAAAGTCACTGCACATTTTGGAAGGAAGGAGAATATAATTGCTCTTATTAGAGACTACTCAGGACAACAGACCCGGCTCCCAGAATGGCCATGAGGCGCTGCGTGCATGAAGCCATGGGACACACGTCCTGGCTGTCTGTCTGCATCAAAAGCCAGAGCATCTCTTTGAACAGAAAAAAGCACCGACTCAGGGGGGAGTCATTTTCTGAATGGTGAGAATTACAACAGGGTACCTCGGAGATCTTCTGTGCAAATCGTCACCCCCCCTGGCACCGCTAAGCTTGTGAAATCTGACGAGATCACACAGCACAACGTGGGCTGAACAGGGGTTAAGGTCCTTTGAAGAGACACGGCTGAAAACACGGGTCGGATGTCAACAGCAAACCCAGTAACGGCATTTGTAAACTCGCATTTACTGTGATGACGCTGGAATGCAGAAGCCTTCTGCTTGGGGAGATTTTGTGCGTATTTTCCTACAGTTCCAACTGACAGCCAGATGACACTACACTACGTAGGTTGGCTGTATCTGCTTTTGCTCGGGCACTTCTCTTTTGCTCTGGTCACTTCATATACACACCTTCTGGCCCTCTGCAAGAGTCTGTCTCAGCACTATATCCTGGGTGTTGCAGATGTGCTACTAACCGAAAGTTACATATCTTCACAGAACTAATGGAACAAAAGACATAAACATATCCGACTTCACTATTAATGACATCAAACGTCCCTCAAAAGTCAAAGGATCCTGTCTGATCATTCACCCTTCCTTAAGTCCCAAGAAATCTG
Source organism: Chionis minor (assembly GCA_013398295.1). NCBI lineage: Eukaryota > Metazoa > Chordata > Aves > Charadriiformes > Chionidae > Chionis > Chionis minor. The sequence goes on from VZSF01002819.1 coordinate 484,369, forward strand.
CTCCTTGAGACTCAGGCTGCGTAGCTGTTCCAAGTTTAACACGCAAGTGGCAATGGGGTCCCAGTTCCAGAACTAAACCAGTAATCCTTGCCCTAGACAGCTGAGAGTGCAAGGGGGTTTGTTAAAAACACAGCCCTGGCTCATGCAAAAATGACAAGAGAAAGAACTTGGGGTGCCCTGCACCAGTGGGGCGCCAACGTTACATGTTATGTCGTGTCCTTCCCATGTTTTTGGAAGGTGGAAGTGAGAATGCCCATTTCTGGGAGAGATGGAAAAGAAGCAATAGCTCTGCAGAGATTTGCTTGGAATTTTGTGCACGATGATTTCACAGAGAGCTTTCTGCTGTTGACCCCAGGTGGTACATACATAACTCCTCCAGCACAGAATACACACAAACCTTATCTAGAGACATTAAAGAAAGCTGCTTGACATTGAAAATCAAATTGATTTCTTGCCAAGATTTCACAAGGGCATGTGTGACAGCAAATGACATGCTTAAGCCTTGCAAGAAGAAAATAAACATGTCCAATGCAAAACCCATCAGTTTCTGTGCCAGCTTGAATTATGCACATCTGTACTGATTTGACACCCAGCTTGCTTGGCAGCAGAGGCAAAGTGTGTGTTGCCACAAGCTGAAATAGATAAATAGGGTAGAACAGGGCTTGCTGCCTTATATAAAGCTGCAGAGAAAGCAGCTCACTGTTCTAAGGAAATAGTGTCCAGTCTCTTTGTTCCTCACTTTCCTATTTGACAACAGTATCCTGGAAAGCCACCGCTGCTGCCTTTGGACTTTCTTTTTTACTTCCTTTTCCTTTCGTGCTACGTACGGAACAATAAGCCATCAGAAAAGTGTTGACCACCTTCTTTCTTACAACTAGGATAGAATTTCAAGTCAGGCAGAAACAGCCTTTTCCAAAACGCCAGTGATTTAGTGTTTAAGGTGCTTTGACAGGTAAGAATACCTGAGGCTCACGTCCTCGTTCCCAACCTGACTGAGCAGGCGCTTGAACATAAGGCTGCCATATCCAGAGGGGTTTCCCACCACGAAACTCTCAGCATTTGGGGGTCCCTCTCACCGACTGCCTTCTCATTTCTGGGAAATTTGTGTTCCTGAGTGAAATGAGGTCAGCCATCTGAATGCCAATTTTTAAACAAAAGCAATGGAAACAGAATTGCTCGCTATTGCCCTGCTGTGTGACACAGGATCTCTTACCTCTCTGATGCTGTTTTCTTGAATTCTTTGTCAAATCAGAGTGTAGACTCTTCAGGCCAAGCACCGTCCTTTGACACGAGTGTGTCTCACACGCAGCACTGGCACCACGGGCTGCTGGGGCGCTGCGAATAACACTTCCGATTTCATTACCTGGTGAACAGAAACCAATGTTTGTTTAAGTCCCTGCACACTTCCATCCACCAGAGATTAATGTTACTGCCACCTCCTGCCGTGCCTTTTGCTATATTAACATAAAGTTTCTATTGCACAGCAGTTTGATCCATTTGTGTTTATTTAACTCCTGTGTTCTGACAGAAGAAGATGGAGAATCTGCATAATTAATAATGACCCAAGCAATCTCACTTAATGCCTGTTCTGAAACCCTTGACTATCCTTGTTAACTAACGACATCTATAATAGTGTCAGACAGGTAAAAGACTCCTTTAGTCTGTTGAGATATTATTCACCTGGGATTATCAATGGGTGTTTTTCAGCTCTAGCCATTAGCTGGAATTGCTCAGGTCATTCATAAAACTTCTTTTACTTTTCAGGAAGGGAGCACAAAAGCAGGGCTGGAGCAAAAAGCCCTGCATCGGGATGAGTCTCCTGTTCATAGAGATGTTGCCATGGTCCTCCTTTTCCATCACCAAGGTAGAAATAGGGATAGTAAGAGTTCTCCCCATAATAAGCTGCTCTCCCAGCAGCTTTGGAAACATCAATGGCTCGTTAAATGATCAGAACATGCCAGGCTTGCTGCAGAGGGTTCTCTTGGTCCTCAGGACCTCCCTCTGCCCCTTCCAAAGACGACAAAGCGTTCTGGCTGCCTGCCGGGTCCCCGCGCGGCGCTGGGGGAGCATCCACGGCATCTCCAGACTTCCAGGTCTGCTGAGACAAGTCCTGAGCTCGAAGCCCAGTCCCTGTGATCTCAGCCCAGACTGCCCATCAAGCCGCCCGATTTGGCTCAGCTTCCCTCTGAACTAAAAATACTCTTCTGCACACCAAACACTGGCTCTGCCAGCCAGGCCCCCAGCTGCAGCCGGCGCGTCAGGAGCAATGCTGCTTAACTCATCCCAGCTTATCACCCAGGGAGCCTCAGCTGCCCTTAAGCAGTTAGTCTGTACCAACACTATTTCTATTTTCATTTACTAGCAGTTTTGAAGGGATTTAAGGACCATGCTCCTTGTGTGTCTGCATCAGAGCATCAAGAAACAGGGAAACTGTGAATTTTAAGCTCAGAAAGCTGAAGGAGACCGGGTTTATCTTTCCGTTTGCTCAAAGAACAGATTCAGTCCAGTCCTTAGGAGCAAAAGCTTCACAGGTTTCTCCTCACCGCGACGCTCCCGGCCTGAGCACACCTTTGGGCACACGGACGGTGGGTTTGGGCTTCTGTCCCCTGCGGCAGCCTGGGCCACCAGCCCCCAACTATCCCAAGCCCGGCTGCAGTGCAGTGAGGAGCATCACGGCTCCTCGGCGCTCCCCACGCGGAGCCGCTGCCCTGAGCAAACCCCCGGCGTGGGCAGGAGTGCAGGCAGGAGGACAGGCAGGAGAGCAGGCAGGAGGAGAGGCAGGAGGACAGGCAGGAGTGCAGGCAGGAGGAGAGACAGGAGGACAGGCAGGAGTGCAGGCAGGAGTACAACTCCCGATTTGCAGCAGGCAACAACCCCCTGGCCACAAGGTTCTTATTAAAGAGGCCACGGGAGATGTGGGGCTCTGAGCGGGCAAAGGCTTTATTTCCTCCAACGAAGTAAACTTGTAATTCCTAATATCAGAACAATCCTGTCTGCCAAATCAGATGAAATGCTTGTAACAGGGGCTAATCAGATTCTACATTAATGAGAGAAAATATGAAGCTAATCAACACCCAGGCAGGTCTCTAGGCTGCAGGCCTATTAAACTTCATAAAAAATTAATGACTGAAAGAGCAAAATCGTTTGTAAGGGGTCTCCAGTGGCAGTGGAAGCGTCTTGAGTACCGTTCACCTCTCATTACACTGAATTAGCCTCACTTTCCAACCCCAAACACCATCCGCTGAGCAGTGGTTTCGCTCAGCCCTGGATAGCTCAGTTTCAAGAGTCCGGACATATTTATCCAACCTCACTCCCTCCCTCACACCTTCTGCTCCGCTTCCATGATGGCTTTTTCCATTTTAATTAAGGAAATTTGTACTCCAGCAGCTCCTGGGAAATACCTTTGTTCCTCGAAGGCTGCGGGTGCACGGGGTGAGCAGGGCACGGGGTTGCTCCGTCGGCGGCTCCCGGGAAAGACTGCAAAAGAGAGAGGAGCTGGGGTAAGGACAGAGACCGCCAGAAAACCTGCCACCCCTCCACCAGGATTTTTGGCTTCAAGATATTCTCCTGCTTGGAAATGGATTTTCATTTGGAAACGTGAGCGGGGGGAAACCTCCTTTGTGGTGTCTGCAAGATGGCTCCTGTCCCAGCTACCGGAATTTAGTCTCAGCGCTGGCAGTTTCACTGTGCCACCTCCAGCAGGTTATGAATTACTAATAACATGCAAAAACGTAAATCATAATACAAGGACGGTACAAGAGTGGAAACAAGGCAGGTTCTGCTGGCTTACCTCTGCTGAACAGAATGGATACTCCACTGATTTCAGCTGTTCTAGTCAAGTACAAATAAGACAAGCTAAACCTGCCCGGTCCAGTCCTTTTTCTCACATGCATTGTTCGAGCTCTCACATAATTGAAGGTTGTGCGCAACAGATCACTTAAAGTGATCTTCTGTATTCACTGTTGTGGAGGTAAAACAATCATTTCTTAGATTTTTTTGGCTGGGAAAACAAAAGACCATTAGAGCAAATCTTAAATATTTAATGCACTATGTAAATTAGATGTTTAAGTACATATCTATCTCAGTGAAAGAGGAGCAGAGGAGGTACATTAAAAAGTANTGCAGGCAGGAGGAGAGACAGGAGGACAGGCAGGAGTGCAGGCAGGAGTACAACTCCCGATTTGCAGCAGGCAACAACCCCCTGGCCACAAGGTTCTTATTAAAGAGGCCACGGGAGATGTGGGGCTCTGAGCGGGCAAAGGCTTTATTTCCTCCAACGAAGTAAACTTGTAATTCCTAATATCAGAACAATCCTGTCTGCCAAATCAGATGAAATGCTTGTAACAGGGGCTAATCAGATTCTACATTAATGAGAGAAAATATGAAGCTAATCAACACCCAGGCAGGTCTCTAGGCTGCAGGCCTATTAAACTTCATAAAAAATTAATGACTGAAAGAGCAAAATCGTTTGTAAGGGGTCTCCAGTGGCAGTGGAAGCGTCTTGAGTACCGTTCACCTCTCATTACACTGAATTAGCCTCACTTTCCAACCCCAAACACCATCCGCTGAGCAGTGGTTTCGCTCAGCCCTGGATAGCTCAGTTTCAAGAGTCCGGACATATTTATCCAACCTCACTCCCTCCCTCACACCTTCTGCTCCGCTTCCATGATGGCTTTTTCCATTTTAATTAAGGAAATTTGTACTCCAGCAGCTCCTGGGAAATACCTTTGTTCCTCGAAGGCTGCGGGTGCACGGGGTGAGCAGGGCACGGGGTTGCTCCGTCGGCGGCTCCCGGGAAAGACTGCAAAAGAGAGAGGAGCTGGGGTAAGGACAGAGACCGCCAGAAAACCTGCCACCCCTCCACCAGGATTTTTGGCTTCAAGATATTCTCCTGCTTGGAAATGGATTTTCATTTGGAAACGTGAGCGGGGGGAAACCTCCTTTGTGGTGTCTGCAAGATGGCTCCTGTCCCAGCTACCGGAATTTAGTCTCAGCGCTGGCAGTTTCACTGTGCCACCTCCAGCAGGTTATGAATTACTAATAACATGCAAAAACGTAAATCATAATACAAGGACGGTACAAGAGTGGAAACAAGGCAGGTTCTGCTGGCTTACCTCTGCTGAACAGAATGGATACTCCACTGATTTCAGCTGTTCTAGTCAAGTACAAATAAGACAAGCTAAACCTGCCCGGTCCAGTCCTTTTTCTCACATGCATTGTTCGAGCTCTCACATAATTGAAGGTTGTGCGCAACAGATCACTTAAAGTGATCTTCTGTATTCACTGTTGTGGAGGTAAAACAATCATTTCTTAGATTTTTTTGGCTGGGAAAACAAAAGACCATTAGAGCAAATCTTAAATATTTAATGCACTATGTAAATTAGATGTTTAAGTACATATCTATCTCAGTGAAAGAGGAGCAGAGGAGGTACATTAAAAAGTATGAGAAAGACATCTGGAGGATTCAATAATCATTGTTTCAGTACATGTGTCTCAGAAGACCCAGAGGTTTTGATCTGAAATATCTTCATGCCCGAATGGTTGTCAGGGGCGTAGTCCCACTCCTATTTATAACCTGGTGCAGCTGAATTAAGCACCTCTTGTTTCTTAATCAGGCTACAAGAGACTGTCATTTATGTCTTCAGTATTGAGACGTTTCATTTTCGCTCCTTATGGGGTGTTGCAGTACATTAGTGGGAACTCATTGCCAGTAATGAGCCTGCTCTGAGAATGGAAGTCCCACAGCTTATCAAGGCTTAATCTTCGCACATTGCACCAGAGACAAGGGCACATTCTCTGCTGCCTTGGACTTCGCGACATCATTTACCTCTGCGCAAATAAGGGCACGTTTCTGCCATTTTGGTGCAGCGGCAGCGGAGATCCACTTTGCTCGCAACGGTGCACGAAGCCGCGTGAGATGCGGAGCGACGCAAAGGTGGGTTCTGTGGCACGGTCACGCTGCAGTGACGCCGACTGGCTTCAGGAGCAGCACGGTAGAGCAGTGAGTAACTACCCAGCGTTATGGCAGTTCGAGCTGTAGGATCCCATGTAGCTCCCATCTGAGCTGTAGGATCCATATTGTGTCTATATATTTATACAGACAAATAAGCTGCGGTTGCAGTTTGAGCAATGCCTGGGTGAGACACAAACCAAACTGGAATCATGGATACACCCTTCCTCTAAAAGGTTTGGGACAAATTCTCACCTGGCAGATGAGAGCTCTCAGCAACGTAGTTCAGACTTTGCGAGTCTGAAGAGTTGAATTTCACAGCTCAGCACACAGACAGAGGGGAAGCGACTTCTCTAAGTCAATGGCAAAGCCAGAGCTAAAATTCATCTTTCCTGACTACCAGCTTAAAGTGTTTGCATTTTAAAAAGCCTCACAAGCCGCTTTGGAGATGCAGGTTTACATTTGTAAGACCTTACTCCTGCAGAAGATACACACCCAAGACCAAAAATTTATTTGAACACAAACTATGTCGGTGAAATGCTGGCGACATGCTCCAAATGCTGGCTCCAGCTCCACAGCAATAAACCTGCTCTTAATGTCTGCATCATCTGTTCCACATCCCTCAAACAAAATACTCTGGGATATTCAGCAGCCATCAGCCTAACTCACCTGAACCTGCCGGCTCCAAGCGCTGCAGAACAACTGCGGTATCTCATGGCAGCTTTTTAAAAAAAATAATTCTCACTTTCTTTTTTTTCTTTGCTGCTTAACATAGGAGAAAGTGATAAAGCTGCCCCAACTTAAATATAAAGTTGTCATCCACGCTGCCAAATAGTCTCACCTTGCAAAAAGCTGCGATATGACAAAAATGCATGACCATCTCAGCAAAAACAGGGCAAGAAGAAGTAGAAAGCAACTGGTCTGGACTCTTCAAGCACCACAGTTTTCTTGGGCAGTGTGCACGGAAAAACACTGTGATCCCTATGGACACCAACGGCCACCTGCTTTGGAGTGTCAGCTGAGAAGACAGGCTGAAGTGGGGGCAATGAAGAATCAGTTCCTGATAATAATTCATTCTCCTGTAACTGCCTCGTGGTGCACATGGAAAAGACACTGGGAAGGGTTCTATGCTGCCAGTGCCTACACGGTGTCTGCGGATAAAGCGAGACTGGCTTTCAAGAGCTATCAGTCCATTACCCCTGTTCCAGAATTCCAGTGCAGCGATTACTGGAGATCCGATGAATACTCTAGGGATTTCCCAGATGAGCCTGGCGATGCTGTCCTGCCATTCGGCACAGCCAGCACAAACTCCTCGGCCTTCTCTGCTATTCTTCACATTTCCTGGCTATCTTTGTAACCAACCTCCCCTTGTGCAGTGTTGGAAGTTCTGGCATCACCAGAATTTCCCTGGCTCCTGCAATTCCTTTAACTGCACTGCTATGTAAAGTTATTATATACCTGTGCCATTGAGGCGTTCCTCCAGCGCTCATTTACTTTAAAATATTTTGGCTTTTACTGAGTAAGAGAGGTGGGATCCACCTGTCCACTGAAATACTAAGAAAACTCTCCTTTAAAAAAATACAACTGCAACTTATCATCCGCTGTGGCTGGACTGACGCTGAGGGTGGGAAGCTGGATGTGCTGGATACAAAACCGATAGAATAAAGCAGGTGGGAACAGGTGGAAGGAGCTTTTGATGACCACACAGAGAATACAACATCGTTAAGAAGATAGATGCAGCTCTTCCTCTAATTTATTATCTACATTGTCTCTTCCAGGACCACATTGTCTGCCAGGCAGAGGAAGGGGCCGTGTGATCTCGCAGGAGGAAAGAAGGCAGAACTGGTGCAAAAAGCTCTGAAAAAAAGGAAATAAATCAATTTCTTTGGTACCTTGGATTCTTAACTTTTTCAGGCAGAGCATATTTATTGCTGAATCTCATCTTGTTACTAATATTCAGTTAGAATGCAATAAGTGAAATCAGCTCGTTAGAAATCCAGGCAATGTATTCATGTGGTTTTTTATTCTCTTTTGGGAATCCTCTCCTGTGTAAATAAGACACATAATAACCCTTCTCTACATTTTACACATGTGTGCTGCTTTTCAGCCATAAATGTCACAGTGCTAGCATAATTATCCCCGTTTTCCAGAAGAAAAAAAGAAGCACAGAAGGGTCTGATCCACAAATATTAGATGTGACAGCTAAATTTGGATGCCCATGTAGACTGCAATTTTCAGTCCTCCCACCATCTCCTGTGAAACAAGGAGGAATTGCTCAGGCAAGAGCATCAAAAGACCAAATCCCTACAGTTCGGCTCAGATTTCCAGACTAACCCAGAAGCCTGGCTACAACTGGATGCTTCTGCATCTGAAAACACCGAAACTTGGTACCCACGACAGTGTCTGAAGGGGCATCTGGGTTCTTCAGAAGATCTGATCTTCATCTTCATCTTGGGGAAATCCTGGCACACGCACCCTCAGGAATAAAACACTGAAAGGCGACCCAGTTCTTGGAAAGCTGGATCACAAGGTATTTTCTACGGAGGTTTGGGACGAGGGCTCTCAATGTGCAGAAACCTGAAAAGGACATTCTAAGCTGTAACTGTTTCAGGGAGCATAAGAAAGGGACTTTTTATTTGTATTTCGGCACTGTTTTGCTAAGTCTATCAGCTCTTACTGGGCATATACAAGCACTCACACTGCACAGAGTTTAAATGCATTAAGTTTAAGTGTATTCTCAGGATACACCAGCCACTGCAGCAAACTAGAGCCACTGAAGCGCTGCTCCAACCTGCGCCAGTCCCGCTCGTGCCGCTGAGTGCCACCAGCCGGGCTGGGCTGGGACCTGCCTCTGCTGTCATCTCCCCTTTGACGCCGGGAGGGACCCAGCCACGGCCGTGCAGAAAGACCTGAGCACGGGTGAAAATCAGGCTCCAGAGAAGACACAGCGGCCGAAACACTAATCCCGCACAGGGAAATCTGACAATGCTTTTTTTTTCAAAATCGACCCACAGGATGACAGAGCACATGAAGCCCGTGAGACACAACAGAGCCCGGAAACTACTCAGTCCCTCTGCGCCCCATCTATCCTTCAAGGACCTACCAATTTTCAGCTGACAGTGCCATAGATTTAGCTCCATTTCAGTTCTGAATTTACACAAAGACACTGTACTGTAAGTGATTGTGATTTTCCAGTGGAAAAATAGGGTCTCACTATATCTAACCCTCTGAGTATTTTAATCTTTAAATCAATAAAATCCATTAAACAAATTGCTCTCCCCCCTTCTCCCTGCATCCTATCCAAACTGAACCATTCTGCCATTATTTATTTATTTTGGAGCATGTTTCAGAGCTCTGATGATGGATTGAGCACTTCTGCTGGTGCGGTTCAGCTGTCGAAGGGTTGCAGCAAAATCACAGTTTCAAACTTTGAATGGAAACAAATGGCCTGTAAATGCAGTGCTCGAGAGGAAAAGACACTCCACAAAAAGCCTGAAATGTTTATAGATTTTAGGCTTCATGCTCTGTATGTGCAAATCAGAAGTAATGATTAAAAACAGCTCTTCTCTTTGGAAAGGTTAAGTGTCTCATCTCATACAAAGGAACTCTGTGTACCAGCACTCTTAAATCCTGGAGTGAGATCAAGTGCGTGTAGTCTTGATAGCAGAATATTTAGTGATAAGGAATGAATATCAGGGAGGATTGAAAATATGGAGAGCAGGCAGATGTGCTGCAGCACTTGGAACTGTGTTGACAAGAGTGAGTCGGAAATTCACCCAACAGAAAACACCAAAAACCAGAAAAATAGTTGGAGATTCGCGTGTTTAGGTGAGGGTGCATCTTTACCACGCTGAGGAGGTAAAGGGAGGAAAAGATTTCCCACCTCCTCTTGCTAGGAATTCCTGCTCAGTCTGGGTATGGACTGAGAAACAGGCAAAATCTCTTGGAAAAGCACATGTTAATATAACAGGGGTTAGGGACTTGATTTTTCTCGGGTTTTGGGAAGCAGGAAGAGCCCCTTCATTTGCCGAGGCCGGGGTGAAGCTCAGGGGTGGCTTTCGCAGACACAGCCTTCGGAGCCAGGCTCACTGATGAACTTTGCCCCATCGTAAGAGGTTAGCAAATTGTGAACCGCGTATTTCGTAATATACTTTAAAAGGATTGTGGGTCTGGGACATACAGGCTGATCTCACTGAAACTGCAGAAAGACACTATGCGCAGATTCCACTACTACTGGAACCAGATTTTCCTCTCTGTGTATCAGCCCATTTCACACTCGGCAAAGAATGAACTGGGTAGAGCCCTGTAAGTCTAGTGAGAAATATTCTTCTTACTGGTCTGATGGAGCTAATGAGATAGTTTTCTAAATTAAGTCTCTAAACATGACATTAAGCAGAATGGGGAGGAGAGTAAAGGGGCTGGCAGGACTCCATAATTAATTTTCTGACATTTGGAGAACTGTGACATTGGGTCTTATCTGTCTGTGATGAAATACTCCACAGGCCTAAGGCAACCGATAGTATTTAACTAGTCTTCTGATACCCAGACAAATAACAACTTATTATGTCTCAGACTCAACAGAAGGACGCACACCAGAAAAAAAAAAAAAAAAAAAAAAAAAAACANGGCTTAAAATTAAAGCATTCAAGTATTGTTATGACTGAGCTTCTCAGGCAATGAAAATCCATTTTTGGCATACCGGCATTATAAAACGCAGGGTTAAAACATTAAGTTCTGGCTCATTTACAGGCCAGCACTCTGTGTCTCCTGCTTGGGATGGCAGGAACATGTCCGAAGAGATGCTCTGCTGGCATGAGAAGAGGGAAGTGATGGGAAGGCAGCAGGAGCTGCTGCGGAATACGAAGAGTCAGCAAGAGTCTGGAGCCCGGGGCTGTGGATCCCTGGGGTTTGCTGCTGGAGAGGGACTTGTTTGTGTTGGCTGCATTTAGGGTCCTGGGGAAACGAACCCGAAGAAGGGCACGAGCCAAGCGCATCTCTCCATAGTGGCTCGTCCGGCATTCGCTCCAGAGATTTCACACACGCAGCACAACTTGCCAGTGGAATTGGCCATGCCACTTGATTTCTCTGTTTCCTGGTAAGAAGAGGGGAGTCACAGGATAATGCTTTCTTTGTCAGTCTTGTCTATACAGATTAAGATCTCTTTGAGAGCGGATCTTCTCTTAATGAGTTTAACACAAAGGCATCTTGCACCAGCAATAATGCTAAACCACATAGGAACAGTTTGGGTTCCTGTTTAATAGGAAAAAAAATAAAAGAAGAAAAGTGCAAGTGCCAAGAGTTTGCAATGGGCAGCTCCGTGCAGTCAGAACTCCATGACGAGTAGCAGGCTCCGAACTGTCCCTCCTCTGGCCACAGGACAGCTGCCAACACACGAGAAACAAGAAGAGGTTTTGTGAAGGATCCTTCATTTTGACTTCCTGAACGCGCAAAAAGCAGAAAATCTAGGAGTACAGCGAACCCATTTAAAGAGTGTTTAGCAAGATAATTGCAGCAGCTAATTGCCAAATAATAATAATAATAATAAAACATCTTGAAGTTTGCTAATGGATGGGTTGAAATACTGTAATTCTTAACAGATAGCAATTAATACAGGCTTGAGTATCCAATAAATTAAGAGACCTCATCTATTCTGCACTGGAAGCACATGATGACATATTAAATGATGGCAGCTCTGGCTTAGAAATCAGATATGTCTGGAATTCTTTTATTTTTATGAGGACAGACAGACATTCTCTAGTGGAAGCTAAATGAAGTTGAAGCCCTTTTGTAAACAGTTTGCAATCCCTGAATTCATTAAAGTCAAAAGAAATTGTGCTGTTAATCAAGTCTTCATTTTAAAAGGATCAGAACTGGACCTGTCCTACAGCCGTCTCTCTCTCCCCACTTTTCCAATAATCACAGATCAAGCTTGTATAAATTAAAGCCTAAATCTGGCTTTCTGTTTCATTTAGTTCTGTTCAGCTCTGGCCTTTTTAGCCACAGTGTCTTTTGCAAAGTGTGACCAGGAGATTCGAGAGTAAATTTTTTGCTGGTTTTCCTTTGGTCCGTGCTGCAGGGCATAAAGCTTTTCTTCCCACAAAGTTCTATTTGCATAAAATATATATATTTTCTTGTACCATCTGAAGCTGACAGCATATGAGCACACTCCACACTGAAATAATTTTACTGCAAACTGAAAATCATGACTATCTCAGGGCTGGGGGTGTTTGGCTTTCAAGGCCGTTGTTTCAGGCAGTGTCACGCACCTTCTTCAGTCTGAAGCAAAATGGAAAAGCAGGCTACTGCAAGTTACAGATTTCTGGAATTTCTCAGTCTCAGGGTCCTCGACATCACGCTGTGTTACAGCTGACACGATCTCACATGGCACACCACTTACAAACATTTGAACAAGGTTCTTTTTTCATGCTAAAGATAGAGCTTTTTTTTTTCTTCTTCTTCAAAGAAAAGAATGCTGCTACAGAAATGGTGCGTGGACACAGCGCTGAAGGAAAGCATCAGTCCCTGAACGACGAAGAGCAGTGCCGTGCCATCAGGACTGGGTTCTGTTCCGCTGTCTGCAGCACACACACATATGCCTTTCCCCGAGATGCAGAATGAACCGTCAAAACCATCTGAAACCACGGAAAGTCTATGAATGGGTTTGGAACTGTCACTACTATCATTTCTCTACTGTCACTGCTCTAAAAATGAGTATTTTCGTAACAAAGCCAAAGTATGGTTGTAATTTGCTAATAGCTGAGATGGAAGCTTGGCCCTTGCTCTGCACGGCGCTAAGTGTCGTCTCTGACCCCAGCCTGGTGCTGCCGCCTGTGAGCGCCGAGAAGGTCTGGAGATGGTCCATCGCTGGTTCCAGAAGGCAGGTTCCTGCTGCTCCCCCTTCAGCCCTGCCAGCTCACACGGTCCGTTTATTTTTTGAAAATGTGTCCACTTCACTACAAGGGCACCAGTGAGGCATCCCGATGGCAGGCGGCTGGACCTGAAGACCTTTGCTCCTGAAACGTCTTCTGTATATTTCCATCCTCTTCATCGTCCACATTCCAAACGTCTCATTTGAGCTGCTCCAAGTTATAACCTCAAACGTGCCTGTGTTTGACACGAATCCAAATCTAATCTCCAAAACACCAAACATGCTAGACATTATCAAGTTGCTGGGTCTTTTGAAAAGTGAGGCATAGGAAGAGATTTTCAAAGAGATAGTCTCTCTCTGAAAGGTTGGAGCAAGCTCAGTTAGGCTCAGTTGCTGCCACTCTCCAAAATTAAAGGTTAAATTTAGCCAAAAAAGGGAAGTGGTGTCTTCCATCAGTGAGCATTCAATTGCAGTGACATAACAATGCCACAAGAGCAATTTAATTCTTGGCATATTTAGAGGTGGCATTAGGGAGTCTACCAAGGTAGCAATTTTCTAGATAATCAACCTAATGTCTTCATTCTAAGTGCATTTATATGTGTAAGTTAATTAGGGGAGTTAATTCTCACAAATGGCAGAAAATCTGCATTTTCCAGTAAGCTTTGTTTCATGCCAGTTCATGAGTCAAGGTAGCTGCAGCAGATAACCTGACGCTCCGATCTGTGGCGATAACCAGCCCGCGCCACGAGCAGACTTCATCTGTCAGCCTGACGGCTGCACTGGCGCCGCTGCTGCTCACGCTGCCGAGTCCAAGTACTCGCTGGGGGGCAAAAGGACAACTTCCCCCACACCAGATTGCCTCCTCGTACAGAGAGAACTCATCGCGGCCCCGAAATACGGCAGTGACCATCCGCATCACCCAGCGCGATCCGAGGGCAGAGAGAAACTTTTGCCGGTGAAAATAAGACGATGGAAAGAGAAGCTAAGCCACCTTATTTCTTTTCTTCTCAGTTCAAAACAGTTAAAGCGTGCCACATTTCTGCAGGACCAGTGCGAATCACTAGGGAACCAGGATGAATATGGATCAAAATTACTGGCAGTAAATACGGAATTGAAAAAACGCATCTCGAGGGGTAGCAAAACCTCTCCATTGTTTAAACATCAGTTTCCCACTGCAACCCCATTACAGGACACTGTGCCGGAGGGAAAAATGCTAGAAAGTAGCTCTGCGGATGACTTCACAATTGTCTCAAACCTTTATGCTAAAATTCTGTAAAAAGGATAAAAGCAGACAGTGGTATCTGGCTTCAGTGAAGCAAAAGGGAATTTTACCACGCGCTTTAAAAGGCCCAGAATTTCAAACAGAGTCTGTAAAAGTTAAATTGCTCTGAATAGCCATGCCGTATCTCTAAATTTAGCAGGGCTATCTGAGTCCACAGCAAGTACACATGTATTAAAATAATGACTACTTTCCACTTTTTAAAAGCGTTATTGCCTTCAGTTAAGAAAAAACAGCAAGCATTTTTGTTGATTGCTTTTACACTTGTCCCTCTGAGGAGCTCTCGGCACCGCTCTCTCCTGGCCTCCTTTCTGCTCGGCTTCCGCACACCTTCCCCCATGTGCCCCCTCCAGCCCCGCTCCCATATTCCGTTTTATCCTACTGAGTCCAGGCCAACTTGGAGCAAAGGCAGAGGGCACAGGACAACGGGGCCACTGGCACACGAGGCAACGCTGCGAGAGCAAGTATGGCTTTTGACGCACAGCTGGAACACCAGCCATTTTCTATCCCTGGTGTGGGGCCAAAAATCCACTTCTCTGCTCCCCAAATCCTTCCACCCAAACAGGCTGAACCCCAGAGCGGGGAGGAAGGAGTTTTCTCTTCATGCGCCAGATGAAAGATGCAAACGTGCAAACTCACACAAAGGCAGGAGGAAGCGGGGAGAAAAAAACGTATTTCTCGCTGGTTTGTGTGAATGGAAACTGCTGGTCTCTACACAGTAGTACAGACACGCCGGATTTTGTGTTGTGACATGCTGATCTGCCATTATGTTTTGTGGAGGCAATAGTGGAAGAAAGGAACATATGGAAACTTTGATTTCCACATTTACACTACTCTTGCTACCACGGTTTTACATCCAACTATTCTTTTCAACATGGAATTTAATTATCTTCTAGGCATTTATAATCCACCCATCACTGCAGTACCCAGGTGCCAAACACAACAATTAAAAAGAACAATTGCTTCCCATGAAAGGGCCAGTTTCCCGGTCCTTCTCCCAAGGAGCGGTTCTTGCCGCACCTACAGCAGGGTAAGGGTTTACAGGGAGGGAGCTCTGCTGGCACGCGGGCGGCACGGGAACGTCACCAGCTCAGTGCGATGCATTGGGTGGAGAGAGATGCTGGAAAAGGGTCTGCACACAGAAAGCAAATGTTTCACTGGTAAAAGACTGTGGCTGGGAGTAAACTGCTAGTAAAATGTTTTTAACTCACTTGCACACCCGTGCTGAGCTGCACAGCTACCGTCGCGTCACAGAAACCAACACCTGGAAGAGACGGAAAGACAATAACTTTAGATTTTGCTGAATCTTACAGGGGAAAATTTCATGTGCTTTGGCAACCTCAAACCCCACACATATTTGCCTCCTAATTAGTCAGCTACCGCCTGTGCGCAATAACAGCCGTATGGATCGGGGGAAGAATAGTCTGGGTGGAAAGCAAGCAGCAGAGCAGCCAGCACCTGATTTAAAGGAGTTATTACACCTTCAGGTGATCACTCGGCCGTTGCCTCAGACACGCTGGAGGAGAGGAACGGGAGCTGGCAGCACAGCCAGCAGCCCCGCAGCCAGCACAGCTTTCCCTGCCCTCCTGCCCCTCCGGTTTCTCGAACGTGGTTTCCTACCAAGCAAAATGGAAACCATGACAAGAGGGGAAAGAAAAGAAGAGCCTGACACCTTCAGCAAGAGACTGAGAGCTGCTGCTTTCTTACAGCGACGTGAAACAGGAGGGATTGAAGTACAGAGCTAGGCTATTTTATATATGAAATATACATTTTTAAGCTATCTATTAACCTATGTTAGCCTTCAATTAGATCAGTAATGCTTTGAGGGAAGAACTGTTTCTGATGCATGCTTATACCGAATAATGAAAGATTGGCCCCCAGGTACTACAGCCCTATCAATAATAAACATTATTACCAAATAATAGCAATGAAGACTTGGAGTTAATATTTAAAATGGGCATGAGACCAAGAGCATGCCCAAGCACATTTCACGCTTATTTTAATTGCCACAAGACAAATAGAATGAGGATGGATGTTCACTCAAAAGGGTGTGATTCTGTTTTGCTGAAGCACTCAGATTTTAGTGTGCTATTGTCAAGCCTATTTGGAGTAAATTGTGGGTAGAATTGCAATGAGAGATGTAGTTGCCTAGCAAAGGTCTAAGATTTCCATTTAAAATTAATGTGAACTGTTTCTCTGAATCTGACATATGGGCTTTGAGAACCCCTGCCAAGATGTCAAGAGCTAGAATGCTCCCCCTCTAACTCCGAAAAAATGCTGGAGGCAACTTACTCCTGGTATTTTGGCATTTGGCTCAAATGCAAAACAAAGAGACACAGAAACCCCCCTGTGGCGGAGCTGCACAATTCGGTCAGTTTACGGAGTCACAAGTAACGCGACGGCTCCGAGGAAACGTCAGCTCTGCTGAACCTGCCCTCGGGGTGTCCACCTGGGAGAGGCGGGTTTGGGACCCTTCTCATCTCTGCCCTGCGGCGATCTCATCCTCCAGGGTAACATCCCGTACCGTCTCCAGCGCAACAGTGCTATGAGGAAAGCTCTTTGTCCCTTCAGATCAGTGAACTGGAGACTCAGCCGCGCTGGAAGCCCCGTGACACACCACAAAGGCAGGAAGTCAACGGCTTTTTGAGCAACCTAAGGCCCTGTCGGAGGGACGGTGGTCAGAGACCATCAGACAGATCAGGGTGGCACAAGCGCCACCAGAGGTTCTGGCTCTTCTGAAACTCGGATCACACTCATTGCCTTCCTCTGTGACCAGAAAAGAAAGATTTGTCACACCAATTGCCGTGGTGGTGTGACAGATGCGTGGTCTCTGGTTAAAGCACTGGCATAAAACTGGTGCCAAAAGAAGATTTGGGAAGTGCTCAATTCTTACGGGAATGGCAGCCATTAAGTACCTCACTGGGCAGATAGATGGAGGAAAATTAGAGTCCCATTTAGTCCCTTTCCAAACCTCTCAGCTGTTTCAAAGGCTTCTTATTAAGACCTTTTGGAGCCCCCAGGTTTTGCTCTGAACACGGGCTTGGCTGCCAAGTGATGCTCTCCTGACCCAGGCAGGCCGGTGCGGTCCCCAGCCAGGTCCCCCTGCCGCTCCCTGCGTGGCTGCTCCCACCATCTTCCCGAATCCTTCGTCCTGCTCCACCCTGGGCACAGCAAAGGCTTTTCAAATCCTCCAACCCCCCATCTCCCGGATTTACCTCCCCCTCCATCAGATCAGCCTCTGATCTAGAAGTTCTT
Organism: Chionis minor; assembly: GCA_013398295.1. NCBI lineage: Eukaryota > Metazoa > Chordata > Aves > Charadriiformes > Chionidae > Chionis > Chionis minor. The sequence continues at coordinate 501,721 of VZSF01002819.1, forward strand.
GGGTACCTGAGCCTGCTCAGCACTTCAGAAACTAAATTTCCCTTTAAATAAATTCCCCTTCTACTCCACTAGAAAGAATATACACCTCTCCCTGGTTTGCTTTTGTCATCTTCGGTTTTTTTTTCCCCACATTTACCAAATTATACCCTTACTAATAAGTTTCTACAGTGAAACATGGTGGCAATAAGGGTGAAACTGCCAAGGGGTACACAGAATCAAAGGTTAAAGTGTCTCAGAAGGCAGCATGGGGAAGGGGAGCTGTGGGAGGGAGGGGAGGAAGGAGAAAATAAGCATCAAGGTGTATGGAGGATAAACAATCAGTTCTAAAAAGTGAGAAAAAAAGATAAAGATACTAAAACCGGCTCCAGAAAGACAGAAACAAATGCTCAGCTTCCCACACCACCTCTAGGATGCTGGAGGAAGCTCACAGACAGACGAGAGAAGATGGCGTCTGGATGGAGAAACCTCCCGTAAGGGACAGGCCAGGCCATTCCGTGCCGCTTTCCCCGTCCCCAAACACCCTCGTTTCCCCTGGAGTTTCTGGACGGGCTTAAGACGCATTCCTGGCTGGAAAGGCACAGGAGCCAGCTGCGCAAGAGCACGGGCAGTTTTGTACTGCTGCAGCTACAAACAGCATCCCTGATGTAGATTCTAAACTATATGGGACAAAAAAAATCTTTTCACTTTATTCTCTACAAACGCAGGCTGTTCAGGGTGATCTCTTCGGTACCCGTAGGAGAGCAGTAAAACACAAGCACAAACACGTCCAGTTTCCAACCATTCCTTCTGATGAAATGCAAACATCGCCTTTTGCAGCTGAATCCACTGGAGAAGTGGGAGGAGAGAGAAAACTTAAATAAACAGAAAGATGAATCACGAGAAGAAAACCCCAGTAACGCCTCTCCCGTGCGGGCTGGACGCAGTACACCTCCTCTTCCTTCCCGGCCACGGGCAGAGCACGGCGATGCCAGCGCACGGGGCTTGGAGAAGGAAACCTTGAGGAGCTTCAGATTCCTGTGAAAACAGGGTAGCAGCTGGCACGGGGCTTCTTTTGCTCCGGTTTGGCTGCTGCAGGAAGGGACGGTGCGGAGCCACCAGCTCTCACGCCAGCGTCAGCCACGGGCTCCCCAGCCCCTCCGCACCGTTCGCTTCTCTCCGCTGAAAGCCACGCTCCGTGGCTCCATGGCAGTGACGCTGCCACCGCCAGGTGCGATATAAACGGGATGGTGTGCGAGGCTTGTTGTCACTTTAACTGTATCTTAATTACACCGCGTAGTTCTGGGACCAAATTCCCTGGCTTTCAGCTGGAGAAGCGCAGCCGAGTGACACAAACACCGCACCAGAGACAATGTTCCCCACAGAGAGACGCAGCCTGTTCTGGCCACACCAGGAAAATATTTTCTGGTGATGGAAATAGTCTGGAAGAAGAAACAAAACATGCACACACACACACACACAAAGATGTTGGCTTTTTTTGTTTAATCTGACTTGGAATATGTTGAATTGGTTCATTGTTTGCAGAGGAATCTGAGCAGAATTAATGATTGGCGCAGGCAGGAAGAGGCACTGTTTTGCAAATGCAGTGGCCAGACATTCTCCAAGATCTGTAATCTAATTTAGCTTGGAGAGTTAATGATTTTAATGATTTGTTGTGATCTCAAAACAACTGTTAGGAGATAAATCTACATCATTAAACCTATTATGGTGTTTTGCTTCATTTAGCAAATGGTGTTTTTTTGTTCAGAAGACGCCCACATTTTAAACAAGCAGAGAGGTCAGCTGCTGATGGTAAGGAACAATTTATTCCCAGCTCCCTCGGAGACTGAAATGAAAGGTGTCCTTGGGAAAAAAAATAATTCTTCACAAACATTATCGACTCTTTTATAAACAGAAAGCTTCGCTTGCGCTGTGACGTGTGTCATTGTGTGAGTGTCTGTTACAAACCAGACAAGTTTCCTGAAAGCAGCCATCGAGCTGATGGTTCAGGATCACTTGGTTTAAGATCCAGGCACTTCCCAAGGAGCCACGCGGGGCTGCCGAGCTCCGGCAGCAGAGCTCGCTTTTAAGTTTAAGGCAGCCAGAGAGTAAGAACGAGAGAGAGATGTCAACGTCGAGAGGCTTTTTAGCAGCTGTTTAGCTCTGGACGGGGTGTTTCGCTTCTGGTTTTGGAAAGACAGGTCCGCATCCCAAAGCGCAGCGGGCAACGATCCGTCCTCTTGCAGGACACCCCCATGGAGAAAGCAAAGTGCCACTAACAAAGCCCACGTCCTCCGGCCGTCGTTCCGGCACCCCCCGTCTGCCCTGCACCTCTCCCGCGCACCACACCCGGCTCAGGAGGAAACATTTGTGTAAGTCTGATGCAAGGTTTAGCCCTCAAAATGTGCACTTAATTCTCCCGAGACTGAGGAAGCACGTCGCCGTTCTCTTACAAATACGGTGATAACCCTTCTGTGCGCGCAATCGAACAGTAACGAGTGCCTGACACCACGGACGCGAATGCCTCGATTTGCATCACTTGTGACATTCTTCACATCATCAGGGATGAAGTTTATGAAGACACAAGGGCAAAGAGATGAAGCTCTGGGCAGTAATTTCAGCGGCATGAGGAAGACGGAGACGCGTTCCGGCAGTCAGACACGGGCGCCCAGCCACAGCCATGGCCACGGCCCAGCATGCTACGATGCTGATGCAGCTCCACTAAAGGGATGGATTTCAACTATGGTTTCATCGTGTTCTCCCATCACAAGCTTCATCCAACCTATTCTATTAAAAAGGCCTTTTGCTGACTGAGAAGCTGAATGCTGAGAAGAGCAGAGGACAACGTACGTTTTCTTACTTTTTGTGTCAGTTGTTTACAGAGGAGAGAGCAAACAACCAACCTCCTTTCCGTCTAAGTTTGAGAAGTCTATTATGATTTGACTACGTTTGCCTAAGCTAAATATTTCATAAACTGAAAATATGACAGCAAGAAAAAAAAACCAACCCAAACCTGTAAACAGCAATGACTATTTTCTTGCGCAGCTCCCTTACAAGCCCCGGGCCGGGAGAAGTACTGCAATTCCTCAGCTGTTTTTCAGGAATGCCTCCCGGGACCCCACGCTTCCTGCCCGCCGCACAGCAACCGGAGCGATGCGGAGGAGGAGAAACGCATTTGTTGTGTTGTGGAAGTTGAGCACCCACCGGGGTCTGCGCTCCGTCCTTGGAGCCTTGTAATCCCCTGCACTGCATGGAGAGCACAGACTTGTCACTTTAATAACCCAATGCAAATAAAACCCAAAGAAAATTCCTTTCAGTTGTGTTTATTTTGGGGAAGCTTCTTTCTTCAGCTCCCAACACGGGGAATATATATTATTACCCACTGTGACATCTCAAAAGGCAACAATTGAGCTTAACTGGAAAAGAAAGTCATGTTCTGCCCTTCCGCACGGCTTCCATTCCCAGAGATTCCTAGTTCTTCTCTGAGAGAAAAGCCAGGAGGGTCTGCAGCTGCGCAGGCTGCCGCACACCCGGGTGCAGCTCCACGGGCACCGTACTCCAACCACCCTGGAAACGCTGTAAAGAACTGGAGAGAGCCACCACCTGGGGGGAGCCTGCTGTCTAACACCGTCTCTTACATGCCAGGCTCTGCCCTGGATCTAAATTAGTTCCTAATTTATACTTGCTAGTCAACCATATAACTCAAATCAATAAATTCACATTTTTAATTATTGAATCATGACATGGAATTTTTTTCCTAAGTTGTTGATAGTAGCAGTAGTAACAATAATGATCCCAAGGAATTACACCACTCCCACCCCTACACACACCTCCTGCCATTGCAAAATCTCTCAGAGCATCGTCTCTTCCAGGGTCCTGCCCCAGTTCCAGTGCTGGCACCAGTGCTGCCCCCAGAGCACAAACTGGCCAGCAGCTCAGGCGAGCTTTGCATTCAGTATTTTAAGAGGAAAACCTGAAAGTCCAAAACAACTGTGGATGTGGGCATTTACATTTTGCACTGGAGACGGGGGAGAATAAATAGTAAATAAATAACCATTTCAAAGAAACAGAACTTTTCAAACTTAGGTGGGAAAAATATAGTTATCTCAGGGTTTTCTCTAATTTGAAGCTTAGCTGAAAGTCCAAGGTCATTTGTTGCATTCAAGCCTGTTCAGCCTTTACTCCGCACTGAGTCATTTGAGCTCGCTCTTTGTGAGCGTTTTGGTACAGAAAACATCTGGTATTATACTCTAAGTCAATATATGTAAATGATACAAATACAGTTGAAAATGTGATGGCTTCAGGATGATTGTGCCTGCCCAGGAGAATCATAGCAAAAGACGCAGTGCTTTATTTTGTGGGGTTACTCGCATGATTTTACTTTTTCCTCTCTGAAGTGAGACACTCCGTTCATCATTTTGACCACTATTCTCGTGCCAACTGTTGCAGCCATGCCTGGCTGTGCTGTGATATTTGGAAACTACCCTCCAGGTAGAACAAATGTTGTTTTATTTGCTGGGTGGAAATTTGTTAAATAAATCATAGATTCATAGTGGCATAGGAAATTAGCAATAAGCTGTGCCTGGAAGGTTAGACATATTGTACTTCAAAATAAGCAGGAGGCCACTTTGCAATTCAAAAGAGATATATTGGGAAATGGGAAGACACATCTGTTAATCATTTTTCCCAATACCCGAAAGGTTGTTAGCTGGAGTCCCAGCAGAGCCCTGCACTGACACCAAGTGCCTCTTTTAAATTAGCTTCAATGACTTCTGTGCCCGGATCCGGCCTCCAGAAGAAAAGCTGGGGACCGCTTTCTCGGGAAGCTCTGATGTCCTTGGCTGTTTCGGGAGCAGTGCTGTGGGTTTCCGTACTGGTGGGAGTCCCATATTATTATTGCATTACGCTTTCTGTTTTGAAACACCGCAGGGCGTTATTAGTCTGGAAGGCTGACATTTAGTAGGGGTTACAGCCTGGGGCGCTCTTTATTTGACAGTTACTTACGAGTTTCCCTTAGAAAAGAATACATATAAAGACTGTTTCCAAAAGCTTCCTTCCAAGTGACATCTGATGAATTTAAATAATGGGTTTTAGCACTGCTAACACTTCCAAACATTTTTACATTTATTGTAACCTTTACAAACCCTTTGTTCCTCTTCTTGATCATTTCATAACCGCTATCTACCTGGATATTTCAAGCAAGCATTCGGAAAAGATGCTGAGAGCCTATATATCTCTTTACTGTGTCCTGAATCGCTGTTAATATCAAATGTTTTTTCTCAACGAGAGATACAGGATATGAACTGTTTCCTGAACAGATTATGGGTCAGGCAATGGATTTGCTTTTTCTCACCTACAAGAAGAACCGACGAACTTCAGCTTCTCAGCTTTTATTTTATGGAGGGAAAGAGTTTAACAACTTAGATTGAGATAAAAAATCACTCCCGAGCTTTTAAAATTCTGAAATTTTAGACGAGTACAGCTATTTTCCATGAAGTTTCACACTGTGCCAAAAAAAGAACTTTTTTTCCCCTATAAATGTACGTCTACATTAAAAAATCTCTACCTACAGGTCACAGCTGCTGAGAGGGGCTGTGGAGCAAAGGCCTCCAGAGACACCTTCACTCACCCTTACCAGAGAGGAGCAGCTTGACTGCGATTTCAAAGAGGCAGAGAGATGCTGCAGCCCGGCACCGCCAAAGCCCGAGGCTGATGCCAGCCGAGCCTTCATCTTCCCAGCAGCGGGGCAGGCTCCCAGCCGGAGACCCCTCGGCTCCCAGGGAAGGTCCGGGCAGTCCAACCTCCGCCGCCCGGCCAGGTCAGCCCTGTGTCCCCGGGTGAGTGACAGGCTGAGTTCAGGCAGCCAGAGATCTGACCGCTAGTTGCGTTTCTTTGCCTAAATTCTACCAATTCCCTCGGTCTCCGCAGGCCTTCCGAAACCTTTCCTGAGGGTTTTCCAGAGCCCACGGCAGATCTGGGCACAAAGCCCCGGCTGCTCGGCCTCGTGCAGGGCTTGCGCAGGGGTTTGGCGTTCTCCTTCTCCGATAACAGCTAGCAGCTATTGTTGATTTTTCACCCTTAAACTACCCACAGAAATAAAAAAAAAATGGTGAAAGAAAGGCCAGCAAAAGTTCAGATACAGCAGAAGTGATGCCCATTGCTGCAGGGCAGTTTAGACTGAACTGCAATGTCGTTTAGATAAACAAGAATCAATTATCTTTCTGTTAGTGTGTGAGGCAACTGATATCACATATAATTAAATTATTTTGCAATTATTACTTGCTGAGTGCTTAACCAAGGAGGAGAATAAAGGTAGGATTCTTTTTTTTCATATCTTGCAAAATAGTCTCATATTCAGAATATTTTGTTTTACTGTATTAGCTTGTGTAAACCGTGGTAGCACATGTTTCCCTTTTCTTTTATTTGCCCATTGGGTTGTTTACTTATTGGAATTGAAGTCAGAAGTGGTTTGCTCTCACAAGCAGTACTGAATTTCTAATAAATATGTAAATAATATATCTCTGAGCTGTTGCCTTTGGCATTTGTTCATACATTATCCTCTGCAGTAGTTAGTCTGCTGTGAACACACACTTGCTTTAGTTGGAAGAAATATCCATGATCCAAACACAGCCCCAGAACACGGAGTCGCGGGTGTTTTTCCTCCCTTTGCTGCCAATTGCATGCAGAAGGTACTACTTAAAATGTATTAGGAGAGAAAATAGGATCCCAGAGGGTAGCAGAGGTCAAGGCCGCGCAGAGGCTCTGCCGGCGGCGCAGGGCAGCCCCGAGCCTGGTGCCGCTCACGTCCCTGGGAAACCCTGATCACTCCCACCACCAGGGAAACCTGAGGATCTTGAAATGAAGTGAAGTTGCCACAGGGTGAAGGGGAATTTGAGCGAGCCCTGCACTGAATTTCACCCTGTGAGTGCAGAGTGTGCCCCCTGCGACACCCTCAGCCAGGAGGGGCTGCCGGGAGCGGGAGCCTGGGGGGGCGCAGGCAACGGGGACCAGGCTGGGGCCAGGAGGGAGCAGAGCCGAGCAGGGAGAGGGACAGCGGATGCGACAGAGCAGAGATTAGGAAAATCAGCAGCAGGGGATGGGGGAAGAAGCTGATCTTTCAGGGCATGGTGGGACCTGGGGGTAAATGAGATGCCCAGAGATTAAAACCGAGCGGTGCAGAAATTGTACCCGTAGAAAGGAGGGAGAGCATCACTCGTAATGCAGAAGTGCAAGTGCTCCAGCAAACTCCTCACGGTACCTTCGCTCCAGGCATGTACTGATGCAGGCTGATGCAAAAAGCAAAGTCTCTAAGCACAGTGTCCTGCCCAGGGGACTCCAGTCAGCTCCTGCCTTGGAGGCCCCTTTCTATTTCCATCCAGCTCCAAGGAGGAAAAATGTTTCCTCTGGCTCCTGGCACTGGGACAAGAGCTCTGCGAGGGGGGACAGGGGAGAGGGGAAGGCTCTGGGGACCGTCACCGCTCTGCGTGTCCTTGGAGAGACAGGACCCGGAGGGAGCGGCTGCGTTTGAGCTCAGCCTCCGTCCCCGACGCCCGCGTGTGAACCGCCAGCAGCTCACGTGTCCCTGTGCTGAGCTGCAGCAGCAGCTTTCCCAAATAAGCCTCCATTTTTCTGATTTTTGCTTTTCTGCTTGCTGCCTTCACGTCCCAAAGTGAGAAGCCAAGAAGGGTGGGCTCTGGCCTTCCTAAGGTTTGGAAATCTCCATGCCCTCAGAAAGCTCCCACCCCAGCTGTGCCCGTGGCTGGTCGGTGTCTGCCATAACCCTTTATTGTCCCTTTACGCCTTCGCTTTCCAGCACGGAGAAACCCCCTTGTGCTCACGGGGGAAGCTGAACGACACGCGCAGGTCTGCAGACATAAATAGATCCTTAATTGCTTTCCTGGGCTGCGGCTTAAATAGATAGGACAAAGAGGATGGAGAAAAGAAAGTGTTATTTATTTGGGGGAGACCAGAAGGTTATGAAATTTTCTTGCATTTAACCAATGAGATAATGAATCTCTGAGCTCGCAAAGAGCAGCAGATCCATAGGTACTTAGGACATAATGTAATTCCACCCATATAAGCACTTTCACATCTAATGGCAGAAGAATGTTTTGCGCCTCTGGTGCTTTATCAACAAAATGCCCTACTGTAGCTACTTGGCCTTTGGAGATTATTTTCTCAGGGAAGCTGTCATCACACAGCTGATTAATTACTCTAATAATCATAATTTTTTTCTAATAAAAAAACCCTCTTCCCATTCATTAACTACATTGCAGGTAGGTGACAGTGGTAATTATTCTCTGGAAGTACTTCTGAATTATCTTTTCTAATCCAGCCTGTGCTGACATTTTTGAGAGAAAAAAACATTTTGTCTTTCTTTCATGAGTGGGGTGACATTTGAATATGCAAACAGTGTCAAAGCATGCCCTCCGGATGTTTTCCTGAACTATGATTTATGAGGTTTGGCTATTGTATTTGCTATCATAGACCTAGAAAGGTCATTAGACAAAGAGGCTTTCCCTGCAGGGGTCCCTTGCCGTCTTTATCTTCTGATATTTTAATTTTTTTCTCGAACATCAAGCGGGAGATGTGCTGCAAGTTCTCCCATATGCCTCTGCTATTTATTATTTATTTATTCATGAGTGTAAAAGTCCCGTGCGATGCTCTAGGTGCAGAAATCCACATCCACATCCACTTGGAGCCTAACGGGTCAGGGAGTCGCGGTCCGGGCTCCAGGATGTGCCCCACACACCCAGCCTCGAGCCTCTGCAGCTTCCGCCTTCCCGGTGAGGATTCCCACCCAAGGGATTGGGGCACCCAGAATTCCAGCGCCTCCTCGCACGCAGTCGGCGACGATGTCGGGGGGCAGCAAACCCAGCTCTCCCACACCCACTCCGGCTCCCAGCCAAGAGCAGGTCACCGTGCCCAGCGTTCACATTTGGTAATCAGGGACAGATTTTCAAAACGTCCCGAGTGCTGAAATGTTCCGACTTTTGTTCTTTCCTCGCTGAGTCACTGTTTGAGGAAATGACTGCGCACCCATAAAGGATTGCATCCCCCCAAGAGGCGAGACGGCGAGACGGAGTCACCTCGTGCTGGCCACTGACAGTGGCCCAGAGGAACATCTCTCCCAGCCCCTCGGCTCCTCCCGGGGCGCGGGACCCCCGGGGTGCACATCCCACCCTGCCGGCTGCACTGAGCCATTCACTGCCCGCAACGGGGGAATGTTTGGGCCCATAATTAGAAAAGCTGGGTAAACACTGCAACAGCTGCTCTGTAAATATTAGTCTGCATGTTTAAATTAACTTTTGATTGCCCCTGCCCTTTCCCCCTTTGTTCCTCATTCCCTGTAAGTGGTTACTGGGATGGGATTTACTTGTGCAAACATTTCCAGAAAGCCATTTTAAGTCGCAGGTAGAAATATTCAGGAAAAGAGAAATACATATCCATGAGTGTCTTCACGCACAGTTGAGAAGTCAGTCGCAAACAACATCATGTGTTGTTTGATATCATTAAAACCCCTCGACTGGAAGGGACCTCTGGGGATTATCTAGTCCAACCACCTGCTCAAAGAGGGGCGAACTTCAAAGTTAAATCAGGTTTGTCCAATTACAATTTATTAAAACTCAGTGAAATAGAAGCAGCCAGCTTCCAGTGAAGAGGAACAGCTGCCAAAATGATCAAAATAGAGGACTTTAGCCACTGAAATAACTTTCTCTGTTCTGCTCTTATGGCTGTTTTCTGCAGCTGCCTGTCCCGCACAGACTCCTCTCTGTGTCTGCCCGATACCTCTCGTCACTGTAATCTTGTGTTATCATCCAACATGCTTGACAAAATACAGCAACACAACATTGTTTTCCGTCTAACTGGAGAGCTAACACACGGAAGGATGCTGTGGATACTGGTCACCGTAAACAAAACGCTGGTTTGCGCTTTGTGTCTGGCTGGTACAGCGTTCCAGGCACTCCTGCTTCAACAGAGCTCCCCGAATCTAGTGTTGAGTGCCTAAAGACAAAACAGCACTGCTCCTGTGTTTATTAAAGGTACAAGGTTTGAGCTAGCCTAGGGAAAATGAGGATAAATTGATATCTTTATGTTAAAGCTGGAAGCCAGCCTAGGCTCTTACAATTCCTCTGGTGTGCTTTGAACAAGACTCCCAACCCTCCCACCGCACAGCCCTGCTGTATCGCACCGGCGCAGACTTCACCTGAGGCTGGATTCTGCCCCGCGTGCCCGAGGAACAGCAGCTCGACAGCTTCAGCCGAGTAAAGGACAAGGAAGAATCGCAAGGAAAATAACATGCAGCTCTGCCCAAAGAGCGGGATGGCTTTTCTGCAGCTGTGCTAATAGGCAGCAGATACATCTACGGGAATTACTGCTCAAGTGACAAGCGACGTGAGATTCAGGTGTCGGATTAAGAACGGCCCCAAAATGAAAAACGAAAGGTGTAGAAAGGCAGGCTTGATCTGAATGCCTGCTGTGAGCTCTTCACCAAAGCTACCAACACCCACATTCAGTACAAATCTATGATTCCTGCGAGGGTAATTACCACAATGGGCTTGGCTTCACTCTGCAACACAGCTGAGCAAGGTGGTGACCGTCCTGGCGGCTTTTCGGCAGCACGGAGCTGTGCTCCGGCCATAATAAATGCCTTCCTAGGACAGGCTGCACTCTGATGGTGCTCGAAATGGTCCTTGCGAACTTCCACTGTGGTACAGCATGAAATTAAGCTACCAAACATTTGTAAAACACTTATGGATTATCATGTGAAAAGAATTACTACATTAAGTTAATATTAAAGAACATTAAATTAGCCTAGCGTATTCCAGTGCTGTGAACTCCATGTTCTCACCTCTCCAACCCCTGTGCCAAGACCGAAATCCCCCGTGCCAGGAAACCCCGCGCTAAGAAATTTGCACAAAGGACGTTTAACTCATCACAGGCCAAGCAGAGCGGGGTGAAAGCTGAAGCGCATGTGCGAGGCTGCTGTCCCACCGGAACAGCTTTGCTCCCTGCGGAGTGTTCCCACCTCCGCACCAGTGACTCCAGTTACTCCCTCCTATCCTAGTAAGAGCCGTCACACATCATCATGGCTAACACATATTTGGCCATTTCTTTGATTGTCAGTAACAGGAATAGCTATAGCTTTACATATTAAAATTGGAAGAACAGATGAACTACCCCCATTCAGATCTTATGCTGCCAGTAGGCTCATTACTTTCTACATTGTTTTTCAGCTGTATTAGTTTAAAAAAAAGTAGAAAAAGAAAAGCAGGTGCTGGAATTTGGTTGCAGTCCTGTGCTGTGCTCCATTATTTTATTATTCATATCATTTACTTGGAAAGTAGTGCCGACCCTGACCAGCTGAGATAAGTATTATCTTTAAGACCGAGACGCTGCTAAGGAGACCCAGCACTCCCAGAAAAAGCCAAAGCACTCAAAATCAATGTTAATCCTTTTTCCTTAAGGACCTTGGGAGTCAGTGCTCTCTGGTCCCCGCTTTACTTTATGGGAAGTCACCATCAAATCTACAAGTAAGATTTCTCTGAAAACTTAAAACTGTCTCCAAGTGAAACACTTCACGCCTTGTTTATACGTGTGCCTTTATAACTAGCCATTAATAATACAGTCGTAATGCTAAAAGGTCATATTTTATCAAAGTATTGGCCCCGTGAAAGTGTCACCTTGTGGCACTCTTGTTGAGATAACCATTTGCTGGCACATTGACTCCTCTGTTGTCATTGTGGCTGAGCTCACGAGTCAGGAGCAGCACAGTTCCCAATAGAACCTGCTTTACAGCTTAAATAGGAAAAAAAAAATAAAAACAAACAAACAAAATAAAATACCTGCATGATTGCTCTTAGTTCCATTGCCAAAAATAGAAAGAGAAAGCTATTTTATAGGAAGAGCTACAAAAGAGCAGGATCATTTAGGGTTACCCTGGCTTTACGGCCGCCCTTTGAGAGGGACGCTTTCCACTCCAGGGGAGCATTCCAATTCCCCACGCAATTTTCAAACGCTTATTAGTTACATCTGTTGAAACTGAGATTCAAATGCCTAAAATACCTTTTCTGTGTTTGTTTTTGCTCTCCTACAGCCTACCATCTCCCCGCGCACACAGCGCCTCTGAAGCTCACAGATAATAGATTTGGGTTGAACTGTTTGCACAGCGAAAAGCCCGAGCTCTTCCGGAGACGCTGATGCGTTCAGGGCTGTATTTCTTAATAGAACAAGAATCTGTCAGGATTGCAAATCCAAGGCATACGCAGCCCTGTCGTGCCATCACCACAATTTCAGCTTTCACTCAGTACAGGCCTAAGGGCAAATTCAGAAGTTGAGAACTCATTTGAACTTGGGAAGTATTTCTGCATCTGGAGAACTGAGCCGAGACACACGATAACAGACAACTGCTACAGAGCAGCGTGACCTCCTTAGCAGCTCATTTTGCACTCCTGGGGTAATGTAGGATGGCTGGTGTCCTCCTGACAGCTTGAGCATGAATTTTCATTATTAGTTTTGCAATTTGTACGTATTTTGTCAGCATTTGACTTCATCACTCTGACTTTCCACCTGCAATCTCATTTTGCCAGTTCTACCTGCTTCCCCTGCGTAATTGAGACCGTTGCTGCATCCTCCCGAATTGAGGCTGCTGTGCAGCCCCCCCTCAGGATTCCGAATATCGTCAATTATCAGGTGTGTTTCCTCTGCCGTCAATGCCAAATAAGGACCACTCGCCCACAGTAACTGGGAAAGCTGCCATGTCTTCAAGCAGACTTTGATTATTCATATACACCTACACCGATTCCCCTGTGCTGAAAGACACACTGGGAAGCGTTTATCAGATTTCAGAATTATTAAGGACAGAGGCATTTTACATACCAGCTATATGTCTATACAGGTACAGAATGGACAACGGTCATTCTCAGTAGGCAAAGAATATGGCTCGAATCTTGTCTCGCCTCGTAAAGAAAAAGAATAAGCTTTGTGTATGTAGTACTATACCTAGAAATGTTTACACATGTGTATGCGAAGGAAATATTATCTGTAATACCCTTGGCATCCACAGCGGCACCCACACGCGCAAGCTCAGAGAGAGAGCGAGCATGGGAACTCAGGCACAGCAGTTTCAAGAAATGTTTGTGCTTTGGATCCATCAGAGTCAATTGGAAACACCTGAATATTACATTCAAAAAATTAACTGAAAAGAACAGTGGATGTGAGTGGGGTTGAGGGCAACGCTCATACAGTCAACCCTTCTAGGCACCTTTTTATCCAACTGATCTTTCTTTTCCAGTGGATCAGTAACGTCTGACAAAAGATCTGTCCTTTTCAATCATGCTCTTCCCTCCTCATTCCGTCCTCTCTACATACACAACCACGTTTCATTTGTTGATCCCATTGCAGAAGCCTCAGGGCTTTAGAAAAGTCTTTTTCAGCATGATTATATACATCTCTTCAACCTTTCTTGCCCCTTTCCTTTTTACTGCCATTCACCATTACAGAGCTCCAGTGCACTGCAAATTGAATGTGACAACAATGTTTATACGCGTTTATATATATATAAAAAAATAAAATAGCCAGAATATATGTATCTCTATATCTGTATTTTTTTAAATGGTAATAAAGAATTCCATCGTTTGCACAGTTCTTCCTGTAACTGATTACTACACTTACTTTGCTCTGGATGATCAGAACAGGTGACCAGCACAGATCACAGAAGGCTACAAATATTTGGTATGGCAGATTGTTTTCTGCAAAAGCCAGAAATCAGGTAACCTGCAAAGCTTTCTGTCTGCAAATTGTTTGATGCTTAACTCTCGTTTGTGATTGTTCAGTCTGAATGTTCGGGCAGGTGAAGCTGCACAAAGCAGTATCTACTGGCTGTAAAAAGTCTTTTTCTTTCTTCTACTCCTTTATATTTTTTTTTTTAATTTTTTTTCTTGAGATCAGGACACACTTTACTCACTTTGCTTTCTTTTTTGCTACAAGCTCTGGCTCCGTGAAAAGTCAACAGGAACTTTCCCACTGAGGGCAAAGGAGCTGCTTTTACACTAAATTTAGGCCAAACCCAAGTAAACCCCTTTTGATGAAAACAAAATATGCATCAGGTACACCACAGGTCTGAATTCTGCTTTTGGCAGAAAGGTGGTACCCTCTGCGTGATCCTAGATATCGAAGCCTACGTAACTGTTGTTTCAGAATTACTGTCTTTATATTCCCAAAACTGTGATTGGGATGTTATTTATGCTCACGCCTCTGGAAATGGAGCCAATCAATAAGAGAATAATTAACTATAATAGTATATATGATAGATGATGTAATAAACATATAATAGTCAGTTATATAACAAGTAGTAAAAATACTACAAGGTACGTAAAATGTCAGCTGTAAAATGAGAACTACATGCGAATGCAATAAAAATCCAGACGTTGTTCCGGTTCTGTATCTCTGTCACTTCATCCCAAAGTCCCGCGTAACCCTGAAGCAGCTCTCTAAGATTTTGTTTGTCGTGTTTGGAAAAGCAATTGAAAAAGCCCTGGGAAGCACCGTACCAGAGCGCTGCTCCTTTCCCTGCTCAGCTGTACTGACACGGGAGAGAGACGAGGCCTAATTAGCAGAATGACCCTCTGCGCTGAGATGGAGGAGCGCCGGTACGAAGTAGCTCAGGGCCACGCTCCTTCGAGATCCGTGTCCTTCGTGGCCTCCTCCTCCTGCTGCGCTGCCCGCAGACAGTGTCCCTCGCGTCAGATCACGCCACGCGAGCACGTTGGGTGAAGCCCTGGAAATACTACACGGAATGACGGCTCTTTGCCTGGTTACACCGTGGCTATTTCTGTTTTGTCTTAGTTGCAAAAATACTGCGGATTGAAAACTTCTTATGGGGCACCTGAACGGAGAAAGACAGGGTCTCTCAAACCAGCGTGGTACACGTGTGTTATGTCACCGTTCGGGACTCACCAGAGACTCCTGGGACAGCTCAGGTCTCCCACCAGGGACCTCCCTGTGTAATACATATCGGTTTATATCTTGCGTTAGGGAAGGGACAGCTGGTGTTTGCTCGTTGACTTTGCAAAATACCTGTTCAGGTATGAGTTATCCCTCGGCAGAGGGAAGAGGAAAGACACTCAGGAAACTCCCTACCACATGGTGGGCCAAGGGGAGACCTGCTTGAGCTCCACTGCGCAAAGCCCAGTCCCAGCCAGCCGATAGAAACTGGCGCCTTAGAAACACACTAATAAAATCTGACATTTTGATCTCCTCGTTTGCAGCGCCCAAGGACTCGGAAGACCCAAAGAGTGAATTTCCCGAAAGCTCCCGGATGCCTTGCACATCAGGAGGAGCATGTCCTGGCGAGGCAGATGGACTCACAGTATCGGGCAGATCAAAATTCCCTTCTGGTACAAAAATATGCTGTTCCTGTCCAGTTTACACCAACAACTTGCTCTCTGGTGCCTGAACCTGCCCATCTGTCACGTTTTACCACCTCACTGAGGAGGGTGTACATGGTGTAAAACAGTCCCCAAACAGCCCAATTCAGTCGGGGCCTGAAAACACCCAACGACCACACGCTTATTAGTATTAACGCTCAGAGAAACGACCGGCGTGGGAGGGGAGAAAGCAAAAATGCAAATTATCTCCTGTCAGGTTTCCCAGTTAGGCTTGGTGCTCCAAAATCCCCTCCGCTTCCTACCGCGGCAAGAACACCTTGTTATCCTCCTGGCCCGCTGCTCTCCGCGAGCAAGCGCTCTTCCGCACCGACAGATGGAGAGCACTGGCACAGAAGACAACCATGTCTGTACATTAATTATGTCAAGGGCAGGATTCCCAGATGAGAGCGTTACAGCATCTATCTCGATGAAGTTTACTAGCCCACGGCTAGAAAGATTTGCCATCAGTAACCCTGTTCTGGACTAGATACACTCTTCCTCTCCTTCCTTTTCGCAGTGCGCTCTATAACCGCATCCTACGGAGTTTTTGACACAGCGACAATTAGCACAGCATCGTTATAGTCTCCTTTGGTTCATGCTTTCTGTGTTTCCCATCCTCAAATGACTGATTTCTGCACCTCCATTACATTTTCTAACCCATTTGTTAAACTTCCCGGGGAAACATCAGAGAACGGACACGCGCTCGGCACCGCAGCAGGCACCTCACAGCTGGGTGTAGCAGGAGAGCTCCAAAACACAAGGGCAGTTTGCAATCTCAAAAGCAAGGAGAAAGAAAGGGGCCTGGAGGTGAAGCCAGGTGAGCACAAAGTCTGAAATCCAAGGTGGAGCCGGCCAAGCGGCACCCAAACCATCCGCTGGCTGATGTCCCGGCGGCGCCCGACAGTCCCCTGGGCTGCGGCGAAGGGGAGGAATCCCGCACAGCCCGCGGAAACCATGGTTTTGTTTTGTGCACAAAAGCAATAGGAAAATACTCTCATTTTCATCAGAGCAGCAGCTGGCAGAAGGCTGCAGCTCCTCACCGCTCTGGCGGGGCTGCACTGATGCAGGCTGCACTGATGCAGTGCCCAACGCAGGCTCCGCGGGCTGGGAGGATCCGCGATGGGGCACTGCCGGGCAGCTGGGTTTGGTCCCCACCGAAATCACGGTGGTCCCGAATGCAACTTAAATCCCACGTGAAGCCCAAGCAGCACTTTGACTTCACTCTAAGCACTTGTGCTGCACTCACTGCACGCCAAATCCAGGGTGCGCTGGAGTCCCAATACTGATGTCCGTAGGGGCTGAATTAAAACAGTCTCCGAGGTTTCTCTCCCTGCGATTCCCAGAGGAACACACCTATCAGCAGTGCCCGGCGCTGCGCGCGCTGCAAAGGGCTCCTGCACCCAAGCACTTGCCCGTTTTTCCTAACCACTCATTAGGCTAATAAAAGATATTATCTCTACCTACAAACCCGGTCTCCTGTATACATCATATCGCTCACACCATGAAAAGATTTATGTGCGTGCTTCACTCTAAGCGCGTGAACAGTCCCATTAGCATTAATAATTATGATGGCTGTATAGTCCTCTCGGAGTCAATGTCAGGGGCGCGTCAGAGAGGCACGTCCCCCATAGTTACAACAGGCAGCTCATACATTTCCACCTCTCTGCTGCCGCCACCAACTATCACACAGACCTCCCAGTCGGGCAAACAAGAGGACTGCGGCTATAAAAGTGCGCGGTAAACACCGAGAGAGCAGGAGGTCTCCATGTGTCGGGAAGAGTTTCACCTCCCTCCTGAAGAGGAGGAGGATGACACGCCGCCACCGGCCTATGAAAAACCCTGCCTGGCTCTGCGTCACGACCCAACGGTCACGCAGCGGGCAGGACGGGGGGCTGGCTACGGGCTGCTGCCAGTTGCCTGCCCGGGCCACGTTCCAACCTGCAAAATATTTCTCTCCACTGCAATTAGGTCTGGCCACATTTTACTGCCTGCAGATTTACCGTTAAATCTTTCTTTGTGCACCTGCCACGGCAATAACTGCTCCACCTTACAGTGCTCCTTTCCAACCCTTCACCTCCCTGGCCCGGGCTGGCTCGGAGCCGGAGCATCCCTGTCCCCACCAGCGGGGACGGGCGGGCGCGCGAGAGCAGAAAGGCAAAATGGGACCCGTTTCCTCCTAGTTTAATACCAGGAGGATGTTGGGTGCCACAGGCACCTCCCAAAGCACAGGCCGGCATTTGGCAAAAGGTGTTTTGTAGGCAGAGGGATTTCTTGCACGGTTTCCCCGCAGGACCGGGACCGTCCTGTTCTGCTGGATAGGATATCCTGGAGGATAACTCCCGGCCAGACCCGCACGTGGGGCGGCGAGTAGCAGTAGGTGACTTGCTGATATTTGGGGTAGGAGAGACTCACAGCCACCCTGATAAATGTGCGTTTCTCTCACTAACAAAAGGTTATTGTAAGAAGTCAAATAAAAATGTATTTGTGTTTAACAATTAAATGTAATTGGCAAGTGCTAATGGCTCTGTGATCGCAAAACTGGGGGAAAAAGCAAAGAGGAAGAAACTAGTTTGAAGGGATTTTATCTAATTTCATTTTAATTAGATCCTTTTTCTAACTGAGTTTCTAATTTTTCAATTAGCAATTAGCAGCTGCAACTCATTCTGAGCGTCACGAGGTGCCAGAGACACTAATTACACCACAGGAGTAGGAGGCTGAAAATGAGAAATAAAATTATCCATGAATGTTATTAGAAGAAAGGAATGATTACATTCTGTAATAATATACTGATGTGAGCCTAATTAGATTGAAGGATTGGGGGGAAAATAGGAGATTTTGAAATGGATTTTGTTTGGAAGCCTATAGGTCACTTTTTTGTCATTAATAATGATTAGGTATACTGCTTGGAAAAAAGCCAGTTGGGAGAGATGTTGTGTCTCCATCAGTCACCCCGCAAAGGTCCCCGGAACGCGGAGAGGTGGGCAGTGCCAGCACGACGGGACAGGACCTTGCTGGAGATCTCCAGATCTGCAGGAACATAACGCTATCACCTAACGTCCTTCTGCGCCTTTCCTCCGCCATCTGTAAACCGGCAAGGAAAACTTACACATCTTATTTTGACAATGTTTTGAGATCCACAGCTGAAAGGAAATCCAAACGTTTGCTTATTTTCATATTTTACAAGCTACGGCGCGTCCCCACTTGTCTGCCAGCAAACCTCTACCCAGGCCCTGAACTTCGTTTGCCCAGGGAAAAGCAGAAAGTAGAGTCTCCAAGGGATAAAGCTATTTAATTATACCAACGGGGCACCACAGGGGACCAAGTGCAAACCTATAAAGAGCCACTTGATAGCAAAGAGGGAATGCTGCACCAAGTCCATTTATTTCCACTTTTAAAACACACCAATTTTTCTTTGTGAATCAATAATCTCTTACATTTGATTTACTAATGGGAGTGACCTCTCTCCTGCTCCAGTGTGCACAACCTGCGTTTTGGAATCACTTCAAGGGACCCCCTGTAATAAATGATTACATCAAAATGTGGTTCTCAATAAAATTTATGAGCTCCCGTTCATCCCACTCCCCTATTTGTCTTTCTATATCTCACAGCATTCACCACTAATTATATTCCTCTTTATAATCTGTGCTCCCCAGTTAAGGGACGTAATTGATAGCTTCTGAAAATCATTAATTCCAAAATGGACCAGAAGTGTTTTGTCACGCTGTTTCACCCCCTTTTCCCATTACTGCTTTTCCTCCCAGCATCCCCAGTCCTGGCACTAAGACTCTTCACAGCTCACAGAAGATCCAATAACAGTGCTATCGTGAGAGAGGAAAAAGAACAGTGAATTGAACCTAAATTCTTTCCCATTAGTTGATAGTAAACCATGGCTAAAGGATGAGTGCTACAGGGAAGCAGCCCAAGGGGCTGTAAAGCAGCCCGCCGCCTTCCCTTTTAGCCTCCCCACTAATTCCTGGTGATGACTCCCTGCCAGGGTGAAAGATTAGTGCAGAATGACGACAGAGGTTGGGGAAAAAAGGGAAAAAAAAAAATCCCTTCATTTGAAATTCAGCTGTTGTAGCATATGGTCCTCTTGAGCTGGAAATTGTCTTTGCAAGCAGCTCTGCTTTGTTGTTGTGCGACACGAGCATTTGGTGATTTAGGGGCAGTGGGGTGCAGCCTTGAATAAATAAAACAGACATTTATTGCAGGGGAAAGGAGGGAGAGAGGCAACAAAGGTAAATAAGGAAGTCTGAAGTAGTCAGGGTTTTCAATTCTGCTGAACAATCTGGAGCTAGTCTGTCTGGGGAGTGAAACGGAGAACGAGGAGAGACGCCCAGCTGTCTGCACCATCAGCAGCGGCTGCACCACGCTCCCGCTCACCCCGAGCCGTTCCCCGCCGAGCGGGCTCTGGGCTGGCCCGTCCTGCTGCCAAATCTGCAACCTCAAGTTGTTTTGCTGCTTCCAAACCCAATCTTGTCATTCTCTCTCCCTGTCTCCCTCTTGTTGCTACCACAGTTTCACCACAAAGCCCTCAAGAGCCAGGACAAGGGAGGGCAGCGCCCTGGGGTGACGCGTGGTGATGACGAGCAGGTTCTCCTGCTGCTGAGCGCAGTGAGACCGCAGGGTTTTATTTTCTTTCCATGGTGAAGTTTCACTGCAAACCGTGAGGCTGCTGTCAGCAGCGCTGCGGGTTTCACAGTTGTGCTGCTCACAGTGATTTCCGAATAGTCTGCTTCATATAAGTCAACAAACCAGCCAAGGTCGACCATCATCCGTGGTCCAAAAGGGACCCTCTCCCCGCCGGCAGATGGAGCTGCACCAGCTCCCCCAGGCCACAGGTCTCATCAGCTCTGCTCACATCTGGGTGAGAGCATCGCATCAGAGACTCAGAGGGTGGTTTAGGTTGGAAGGGACCTTGAGGACCCTCTAGTCCCAACCCCTCCCACTGGACCAGGCTGCTCCAAGCCCCGACCAACCTGGCCTTGAACCTCCAGGGATGGGGCAGCCACAGCTTCTCTGGGCAACCCCAGCCAGGGGCTCACCACCCTCAGAGTGAAGAATTTCTAAATCTCCCCTCTTCCAGTTTGAAGCCATCACCCCTCATCCTATCCCTACATGCCCTTCTAAAAAGTCCTTCTCCAGATTTCTTGCGGGCCCCTTCCAGGTGCCGGAAAGCTGCTCCAAGGTCTCCCTGCAACCTTCTCCTCTCCAGGCTGAGCACCCCCGACACTCTCAGCCCGTCTTCACAGGAGAGGTGCTCTCACCCTCTGATCTTCGTGTCGCTCTTCATTTCTGACGGTCTATTATTTCCCACGGAGAGCCAGCAGCCGCCTTGCACGGGCAGTTGAGTCACGGTGGGGATTGTCCCTGTTGCAGCTCGTCCTGCTCCACCATGGCCCTGCCCGTGGGCTGCAACATGGACAATCCCCATCGGGTCCAAGGACCAGACAGGGCTCTGCAGCCACAGCCAAAGTTTGGATCAAACCCTGATGACCAGCAAGGCTGTTCCACAGTCTCTTGAGCAGCGCCATGTATAGAACTGACTTATAATTAATTAATCTTGCATTTAGAAGCTGGTTAGCAGTTCTGGCCCATCATCTCCTGCCAGAAAACTGCTGCATCTGCAGAGCTTAAGGGAGTAAGAAAGAAATAAAAAGGAGGAATGTAGTACTCAGAAGAACTCTGCTCCCCTTCATAGCTGCAAAGGCAATATTTCCAAGAGCACCACAATCATTTTGAAAGCCTAACTCCTAAAAAAAGCCCGTCAATCACTTTAGGCACTTTTAACATTTTACTTCACAGTCATTTAAGACTTTCTTAAAAAAGGCAAAAAATCCAGACGTTAGCTTTTCAAAGCAAGGCTATTTCTTTCTCTGTTCCGATTTTATTCCTCTGCCAGGAGAAGGCTGACTATTCAATCAAGGCCCTTCTTACTTGTGGCCATCAGAACCTCTTGCCTACTCATCTTTCCATTTTACTGGTTGAAAACCTTGTGGGTTTTGGCATGTGTGCCAATAAAAGCCTGGGAGTTAATATTTATTCATGGGAGCATCACAAGGCTTAGTGCCTACGGAGTCAGTCCAGAAGAATTTTTTAAGAAAAATCGTCACTTCAGATATGATTCAAATGGCCTCCAAATCTCCAGGAGGCTGCACTTGTCACACAAATAAAACATGTAAATAAACAGATGCTTGCCTGGTGTGCTGCTTTGCAAAATAAACAAAAGCTTTTTTAGAAATGCCCTTCAGAAGTCAATATTGCCATGAATTCAGATCAGGTCCAGCCCGTGGAAGCCACCCCAGTGCTCCCATCAAGCGGACACTCCAGGCAAGCAGATCCCCTCGCTCCAGGCTCTCGGCAGCAGGCTGGCAGCTCTCCACTCGCTCCCGGGATAGCTTCCACCCGCCAGCCCCAGACCTGTATCTGTTTTCTTTATGGTAAAGCTTACAGAGAGCCACACATTTTCAACAAATATTCTACCATCTCATTTGACACTGAACAAGCAGGAAAAATATGGCCCATCACGAGAAATATCAGTATAATGTTCCAATTTTCCACCATTTGACAGCAATCAAGTAGAGACTAATGGCTTTCCTCTGTGACTAAATCATTTAGCGACCAAGGTATTCTGTCTCATTCTCATTAAAAAAAAAAAATATTCCAATAATCTCATTATCCCAATGTGAATAACAGCAAAAATACACCAAGACTAATGGCTCCTTCAGCACTCTCGCTCGGCAAGATCGCTCGGGCAGGGTTTTATGGCTTGTGCCAGGGTCCGCGGGGCGGCACAGCGCACCGGCTCGCCTCCCCTCCCGGCGCGGTCCTGCTGCTGAGGCTTTGTCTCGAGCGAGACTTACGCTCCTTCCGCACACTGAGGACTTTTATGTACTATTTTTAACTAACTTCAATAGAAAAAGAATGTGTCATGGAGTGTTAAACTTTATGGAAATTCTCCTGGAGAATAACATAATTTCACGGTGCATTACTCTACAATGACCTGGTACTTGAACAATTAATTTTTAAGGTATAGCCTTTTTCTTCCTGTGCTCTATTTAGCTTTCTCCTAAACCATCAACAATACCAGAATTCCTTTTCTGTCCCTTTATGATCTGAGACAGTTAAAACCTCACAGCACGTGCTGCATTTTCACAATTCATCATGCAGAATATTCTGTTTGAAAACATAGTGAAGAAGGGGAACCGAAATGCTCCAGGATTTACCTTAATTATTTCTAGCTCATGAATCTATTGCCATTTCTCAGCCTACCTTATTTTCTGCTGAAAGTCTTCCAGAGTTTCCCAGAATGCACTGAAACCCATCTTTTTATCACAGACTGGCACCACTCTGCAGATCCTCACTTCTACATCTGGCAAAAACTATCCGAAACAGCCTGGAGCTGGGAGACCAGCGGGGTGAAGAGGTGCTGCGTCAGCTCCAAACACAGAACACACGGGGGTCACCAAAGAAACGCCAGCCAGGAAAATGGCTGTGTTTTTTGGAGGTATCAATGGCTCATACCTGCCAGACTCAGCACCCGAAGCAGGATTTGCTCCATGCTCCATTAGGAAACACACCCTTCCACCGGCATCTCCTGCGCCATACAGCTGGCGTTCACGGAGGATCTCGCAGCGGTGCCCTCACACGGAGCACGAAGTGGTGACACCTCTTCTTTCCCAACCCACCCGCTAATTTCAGCAGCCACCTGCCATCAAAGTCCCTGTGTGACATGTGCAAACCTGCCTCCACTGAAGGAAACGGCCATTTCCAGCTTGCTTTTTTTGTTCTTCCTGTCACCCAGTAACATGTTGACTCTCTAATTTGGGCATGTCTGCAATTTCTATGGAACCGTGCAAAACAAGGATCAGCAAGTCATTAGAGCACATCTCTTCCAATCCATATGCTTTCATGGTAATATTAATCAGGCTAAGAGAGAACTCCCTTAATGATAGACGTTATTCTCTTCTGCTACACTAATCTAGTGGATTAACTCTGCCATCTGCATATTAAAGTTAGATATTTTGGTCTTTATTCCTTCCAGGGCCCCACTTGCCATCCTTCCTTCACAACAAATTAGCTCCGGGATGCATTTCAAAACTTTTGCGAGTGACCAAGGCAGAGTCACAGAGCGGAAGGCAGGAGGACTGCGGGGCCAGACCCTGGAAGGTGTAAAACTGCTTTTGCTGTTACTTGCCCCCGCGCCACGCCAAAGAGCTGCTCCAGGTCTGCCCTGCACCAGCTGGAGCAGAATCAGGAATAACCCTGGTGTGTGAGGGCTGTGCAGGGCCAGGGATATCCCCCGTCCCCAAGGGCTCCACGCTCCTGCTAGAGATGAGATTTATTCCAGGGCTGGGGAAGAGCTGGGTGGTTTCCAGCCTTTCAAGCAGCTGCAATGCCAAGGAAGGCGGCAGAGCCTGGGAGCATCCGAGAGTGTCACTGTCACTCCAGACGCACCGCTGTTAGCGGTGGTGACAGTCACACAGAGGAAATTGGAGTATCTGACACCGCTGCCGAGCACCGGAGGACTGAGACCCAGGCGGCTCCTCCTTCCCCGGCAGGTGCCCCTGAGCCGCGCAGCCCCGTGGGCTCTGTCAGCCGTTCACCGGGAATTCCGGGAGACCGAGCGATGCGTTAAACAGGGCTCCACAGTCCGGCCCGGGCAAGGCTGGAGGGGGAGCTGGAGTTTCCCAGGCCGCTTCCTTCCGCTCCCGCGCTGGCAAAGTAGCGGGGTCCAGCCCCAAAGCAAGCTCCGAGGAGCAGAGAGAGGAGAGGGAGTAAATGTCCCATTATGGAAAGGAAGAGACAGGACTCCGGAGAAACAGCATTCTTAAAGCAACTTTTCCTGTAAGATGAAGATGTTGTCTGTCACCCACCAAACGTGTTAGTCTATGTAATTATTCTCTAGCGCTACCGGCCAAAACATTCACATCAAACTGGAACACATAAAGCCTGTCAGTCACAAGTAATTTTTCAGTCTCAGTGAGTTTTGATGGAAAATGCAATTTACAAAAAGGAATCAACATTTTCCTTGCAAGACATCAATAAATGACACTTTTCTGAGATGCTCCAGTACCTTGTAAGTGCTGTAGCTTAGATCCCTTAACCTTAAGCATTTTCCTCATCTACCAGGGTTTTGGCTTGAACAGTTTCCCGACGCGTGCCTTCTCCTCTCCCAGAGCAGAGTCACAGGACTGAGTTCATGTACAAGGGAATTGTTCCTATCCAAGAGACCTACTGACAGGGGCAGTTTTAACTTGAATTGAATTATGGCCCTGTTTCAATTCTAGAGCTGCTGAACTCCTCTTCCCCTCTACGTTGGTTGCTCCAAAAAACTGGATGCTTGTACCTAAAAGACAGCAAAACAAATCCCTGCCGATCGATCCCCTTGGATGGATTGGCATGGTTTGTTTTGTTTAATTGGACAGCTGTTTGGAATCAATACAGTCCTTCCAATGCGATCGCAACTTCCCCTGAAGAGCCCTTACCATCTCCATGGAAATAAAGGTGATAGAAACAGCATTATCCGGAGATCATGGTCACAACAGAGCTAACTGTCTCCATTTGAGACCTTAGGGTTGACTGTGTCAATACACCATTAGAGGCCCGGATCTGCTGACGATTGCCACTTCACTTTTCTTCAAAGCCATTACGGGCTTCTGTGACAATTAGTGCTTGGCAGGGGACTGCGGGATGGGAGAGGCAGCGCTCCAGCAAAGTTGGTGCTCGGAGCATCGCTGGGTGAAGCTCTGCGCGGAGAGTCACAGCAGCACGTCTCATTTCCATGGCAGTGGGGTTTGCATCCTTGTGTCCTGGCTGAATTCCAGCACGGACAACGATGTTATACCTGCCCAGACATCCTCTGTATTTTCAAATGCATACCTACTCCATAGCCTTTTCTGGCTCAGAGCTCTTTAATAGTGCTGTTACGTCCTGTTAAACAGATGGTATATTTCGCTTCAAAGATGGCTGGGTTTGTCTTTCATAGACAGTGATGATGTACAGGTTGCGAAGTGCTTTAGGATCTACTGGGGCAAAAGTGATTCTATTTCAATTGATGGTTTCAAGAAAACAATTTACTGTTGCATCTTGGGAGCTTAAATTTAGAGTTTTAAAGCATTTGAAGTCCTACATGTAAGCAGACGAATACAGGACGTGCAGCTAATGCTGTCCTAAATTGGAGTCCTACATAGACACATAACCAAAACGTCCGAACAGTCGTTCTCTAATAGAGCTGACCTTGGGGCAATTGTACCTTGTACCACATATTCCTCCTGGGAAAACTACTCTTGCAACAACAGCCAAAAAAATTGTAACAATAACGTTTACTTCCATGGCCAGTCTGCATTGTTCTGTTAATTGCCACAGAGAGAGACTTACTTCTGTCTGCCCTAGGCTGGGCCACCTCCTTTTACCAGGGTACTGTTTTCCTCTGTGAGAAGCGCAGGCTGTGGAAAACACGAAGCAAAAATTTCAAAGTTTTAAGCAGAAAAAGCAGCTGCTCCAGGAAAGGGTAAACCCCATTTGTCCTCTTCAAGTCACTTTAACTATTCAATCCCATCGGCGGTTGTGTCATTTTTCACTATCTGCTGCCGTATGCTCTCGCTATATATAGAAATCCCATAGTGTTGCATCTTGACTTGGTGTGATGCATAATGATTAGGTGGCAGCCAGGTTTATTTTGAAGTAAGCGTTAGGTCACACTATTATCTTATGTCTGAGAGATGAGTTTGCTTTGCCTTTGAAGAGAGATGAGAATGAAACTGCAGCTTACCATCTCATAAAGAAATACTGGACAAATTACCCAGCGATGCTGTATTGGCTGGGATTGTTAGTTAAAAGTGACAACCAGGACTATAATTTACACGCAGACTCTGAATTTAAACAAAGTCCCCAGCACTAAATCTTACATTGTAAGCTTTCTTTTGTATTTCTGACTCATTTTGTGCTGGGAATCGTTTAACCGTAGACTTTAACTGCTAATACAGTTCCATGAAATGCAAAGTATAAATCAAAATTACTGGATCATTCAAACTCTGTCTGAGTAGTTGTTTATATGGCATTTTTCTTCTACTGCTTTTGTATGGCTGCAGAGACGCTATAAAATTATGATATACTGTACACATCTCGCTACAATCTTGGCAAACTCTGCTGCAAATAAAAACCAGTACGCTTAATTATTTTCTTAGTTATACAAAGCATAAACGCTAATGATAATAAAAGACACTAAGAAAGGGCAGGTACAGTTATTCATCAGATCACGTTGAATGATGAGTAAGTGAAATAACTTTTATTTTCTTCTTTTAATTAAAACATATCTCAAAAATCCCTTTGTCTCCACCAGAGAAGATCACAGTCTCCCCTCAAACAACACTTGAGCTGCGACAGGAGCCGTCGAGCCGGTGATCAGGACGGGGCATGGGAAGAGACAGGTCGGGATGTGCTGCTTGCGGCCAGGCACTTAACCTCAGTGCATGTTTTCGTGAATTCAAAACAACTATCTACCCCATCGCTTCACTCTGAAGTGCTGAATAAGTGCTCACAGGCACATTCTGTACTGGTTTATCGGAGAAAGGATGCAAACTCAGAGTTACTTCATCTTGTTCTCTCCGTAAGACCTCCAATTGCTCAAACAGCAGAGGTTGCCTGGGGTGAGGGAGGGACACCAAGAGTAGATGTTTTCTCCCTGCCGGTAGCTTGGAGTGGAAGCTGGAAATGAAGCTGTTATTCCAGCATTGATACGCTAACAGGTTGGAAAGGGGAGACTCTGCCATCCTCATCACCATTTACTAGGCCTCAACAATTCAATGAAAGAGTTAAGGTTCTTTTTTTGGTCAAAAAACTTTAAAACAGGCTATTTTTTTAAGTTATATTATTAGGTAATCAGTGATGAGAATTTCTGTTAAGACCAAAAACCACATTAGTGAGAAATGTTTCACAACAAAGAGACAGTCTGACTCTGAGAGAGACAATCAAAAGGAACAATCAAAACTACTGAAAAGAAACCTTTCCATACCAAGGACAAAAAGTTTCCCACTGGGAAGCAATCCTAATTCAGCTTTTCACCAGGCCTGACCCAGACATAAACTGAACTTCCATCAGCAGCAGATTGGAGAGAGCCAGAAGGGACCATCTGTCCCCAGGACGCGGCGCTTTGGAATCCCGGGAATCCTGTATGCGCTATGGAGGTTATGCAGGCAGCTCCAGCCTGGCCTACTTCCCCAAAGCCTCCCAAGTCTTCCCGCAGGGTGAGCACAGGTCACAGCCCAGGTCTATCACCTCCAACCTCCCCCGAGTCAGGAAAACGCCTCCAGTCCCATGAGAATGTGCGTTGTGCTCCCCTGCCCTGTGCAACACAGCCCTGCGAGCGCCCAGAGCCCCAACGCCCGCAGGTCTGTCTGTTCCTGCTGTGTTTCTGCGGTATCTGAACCCAGCTGCCACCCTGGAAGGTGCATTTCTGAACCACTCGGGTTTAGAGACAGACCTTCTTGGTGACATTCTCACCAAAAGTTCATCCTGCTTTCTCCTGCCGACTGCCTGCCTCACAGGACCCTGCCTTCAGAGTTTATTTACGCAAGCAACCAAACGGAGCCATCAGTGGAGATCCCAGCGGCGGGGAACCTCTGAAGAATCCATCTCGCCCCCCCAGAGAGGCCAGAGCCATCGCGGGCGCTGCAGTGGGCTGGCAGGGGCTGTGCAGGCATCCCACACTGCTGCCTGCAAACTCCTTGTCCCGGCACCTGCGTCTCCGTTTGCTGTCACGGCTCTGCTCAGGTCCCAGAGCTTCCCCGAAAAAGGCTTTTCCATGCCAAGCACCAAACTCCCTCCAGCTGCAGTCACAGCATTCCGCTCCGTGCGGAAACCCAGAAGCGGCCAAGGGCCATCACCACAACTGGGGACACGTCCCCCATAGTGCCATATGGGGTGGGCAAAAGGAAGAGAGATGTTTCCAGAGGGAATTAACTAATACTGCTCAGTCTGCGACTGTAATCTGGCTGGAGTTCTATGGCAAAAGAAAATGGAAGGGAAGGTACAATGGAAGCTACAAATCAAAGACCTCTCAGTAAATCAAGCCTTTATGTTCATTAATCCCAAATTAGCACACTAAAATAAAGCAGCAGTTGATTAATATCCCTAAGTAACACTTACAGTTGAGTGAGAACTTGATGCTAATATACTTGATATTACAGTGCATTAATAAAGACACAGTCTCCCTTCACCAGAGATGCTCTTGGAATTCAGCTCGCAGAAGAACAAACAAGCACGAGCAGAAACTCAGGGCAGGGAAGAGTAAAAGCTGTACGTTCCCCTTTGCCCTGATGGCAGCAAGGAAAGCACAAGGGAGCATTTCTTTGGGAGGAAACTGTAAGCACTAGGAGGACAGCTGGGAGTTTTTCAGAGAAACGGTTCCGCATTTGGAGAACACCAGTTACTGCAGAAGTTGTACTCGGAGAAGTTCCTGTTCCAGAAAAATCTGCTAAACATGAGGGTGAGGCAGCAAAGACAGTGGAGGGGTGAAAACCTTGGAAAGAGAACTGGGGAGTCCAGACGTGGGAACACTGAATGGGAATCTGGCAGATTCCCAGGTGTGGAGCCCCAGAGCTGCTGGACCCTGCGTGGGAGCCCGTGGGACAGAGCCAACACCAGCCCCCCCAGAGAGCAGTGCTGCTGCCCCGGGGCAGGGCTGTGCTCAGCTGTGAGGCTTTCAGGAGAGCTCCAAGTATTTTAACTAACACTGGGGTGGTTTTCCTTGTGGTTTTTTGGTTTGTTTTGTTCTTACCAACCACTGACATTCACCTTGTTCAAAAACACTGATGTTCTTCTAAGCTCAGAACGTATCGCAAGATACACGTCTGTAAGACACATCATTGGATGATATGTATAATTATCCCTCGTTTGAGCTCAATAGAGAATAATTTCTACACAGCACCTAGCAGTGAATAAACAGACTGTTGCAGCAACATATACATCAGGAAACAAAGGTGTAAGAGCGATTTAGGCCAACTGAGCAACACGCACGGCTATTAAAGATATTGGACCTGACTCTGGCAGGGGTCTAACCCTAAGGTTAGAGGACTAACGAGAGTGAATTACACGAGCAGCTGCTTTACACCACGCTGGCTGCGTGGAGTGGCCTGAGGAAAAAGGAAAATACAGACCAACGTGTCATCGTTAGTTTAGAATTTCTGCCTTTTTACCTGTTATATACATTTCACAGTGCCAATATTCTTTCTGCCGGCATGTTAGACAAATTAAAATGACAAAACTCAATATGGAAATTAAGATCATTAACATATTAATCAAACTGTCAATATTATAAAAATTAGCACAAGCCTGCCAAATAATCATCTTACTAATGACTTCAGGCCATGCCTTTTGCCAATTAGCGTCGCAGCCTGCCCCACTGCCCCTTGCCCACTTCCAGATGTCGTGAATGATGAGACGGGTTCACTGTGGCCAAGACCATCTTGTTATTCTTTGTGCGATGATTACTTTGGTATTTAATTGCTTTGTTTTCTTATGAAAACTCTGTTCCTTAATTATACTGAGTTGGCAATTAGTACAACAGAGAAATCTTGAATTGCAGATTCCAAGTCCAGATTCTTAATCATGCCCAGAAAAGGTTTTTCCAGTTTCCCAAGCGTTACGTGCTCCTTGTACATACTTCATTGCACCCATCACATACAAGCAGACTCCTTTTTTCTGAAAAGGGATTTTCCACAAATCTGTGGGTGTCAAAGTTCAACATAATCACCATTTTCAAATTAATTTTGATATTTCTCTGAATGTTACAGCTTGAAAATTTGCAACTGAGCTATAGTTATCAAAACAAAACTTCCAGTAAGAAAATGTGATTGTGAGGAAAAATTTGACAGTGATTCTAACAAAAGATGATCATTAAGCATTTCCAATAACAATGCAGTAAAACGTTTTCTTGTAAAATGGGTACTAGCAAATTTGAAGCAACTTTTACTTTACAAAGGGAAATTGGATGATTACCATGTGCTCCTCTATGAATTGATATTTACGTGTTTATTTGTGAGACGGTTTTACAAGTGGGGCAGTAAGTTATTCAATTACAACTGCAAAAACACTGATTTAGGGTTTGCATGCCCAGCTCCTGACCTAGGGATGCTCAGCACTACTTTTATGGCTGAGCTATAAAATCTTTGAAAACAGGGGTTTCGCCTGGAGCCCGGCACACCATGGCGAGCGAGGATGGCACGGGACTAAGCACACGTTCTTTGTCACTGACATTTCCTCCAGTGACGCAAGGTCATGCAATTAATGAACGGCAAAGCAAAGCCATGGAAAATGGATATTAATGAAGTGAAACTCTGAGTAATAATGCCATAAGCAATCTCTGATAACAAACACATTCTCCTAATAACATCTTCAATTATCTTCATTAAGGTCTGTCCATGGCAAGATGTGCAATCTAGCCCTTCAGGACCACAGACCCAGCAGATTTGGAACACACTTCCAGCGCTTCCTCCAGCTTATTCAGGAAAGTGTTTACTGCTGGATAGCTTAAATGATGATAATATGCATTTATCATAATTTTTTCAGTAGCGTATGCCTTCTTCATGTCATCAAGAACTTGAAATTTGAGTAAGATTGCTTGCACTGCTCGGGAGATGTGCGGGCTCTGAGGAGATATGAAACGCTGCATGTCAAATATGCGCGTGTTTCATTAATGACATTGCCGGTTTCGCTGACGATGGCCTGGGTCCATCACAAGTGCTCTTCTCCCTGCCATGCGCTGGAGTTCGGTGCTGGTCCACCTGTTTCTGGCAAATATGCACATCACATTCCTGCTCTTCCTTTTTAGAATGAGTCCTGAGCTTCTGAAAGATGCCAGACAGCAGTTTGAGGAAATTAAATCCTTTATTCAGAATTTAGCTCAGCATGGCACTGACATCTTCCTCAAATTGGCTCTCAAGTATTTGAGTCCTATTTTGGAAAGGAAAATTTCCAAGGAGAAGAGATGTTATCAGTCAGCAAACCCTGGTGAGGCTTGTGACAAAGGAGGAATAATTAGTGCTTTCTGTAAAAGCGTGTTTTAGGATATGGCCATTATCTCTATTCGAAGAATGAAAGTGAGAGTAGAATGTCAGATAATACTTGGAGCCATTTACTGTGAGTGAAAGATGCTGAAGTACCAACAATCTACTCTCTTCTTAAGAACAGCTCTAGGCCATTTATGCCTCACTCAGGATGATATGAGGGACAAAACAAAACTAATTATTTTGTGTATTTACTTACATTTGTTTCAGGTTTAGGTTTTTATTGTCTTGAACTTCTGCATTGGGACATTTTGAGTGCAGGGACCTAACATTAGCAAAGCTTCCTAAGAAGTCCTTTGCTGGTTATTTTCCAAGCTATTTTTCATTGATGCACACACAAAAATCCCAAATTTTAGTGTTTACAAATTCAGTCAAAACTTGTGTAAAATCGAGTCAAAGTATGAAGGGAGGGAAGCTATGCAATCACTTCTCATCGATCTTGCTTGGAATCCTGTGTAATGAGAAGGAAAATCTGAAAGAGATTTTCGTGTCATCACTAAAGCCTCGCCGAGATATTTTTTATAGTAATTTAAATTTAATAAAGTCATCATCTGTAAATTTCCTCTCCTCTCCTTTGAATTGAAAAACATTTAGTCTCAAGCCCTGCAGCCCCATTGTGATCATACCGAAATGCTAATGAGGTTACGTCTCAATCTAGTCCTCCCTGGTGCAAACCGAGTGAGCGAGTCTTTTCAACTCAGGAACCTCATTTATCTTCTCCGAGTTATTCTGTTGTTATTATTACTACTACTATTTGCCAGAGCAGTGACAGCTGCGAAGGAAGGTGGTGAGGAGAAAGGAACAGCGCTTTCGTGGCAAGGGAGTTTGTGGTAGTTTCATTAAAGTTTACCCACGTACTGAGCCTATAGTAACAATAATTAAAGACATTAAGTATAGTAAAGGTGGAAAATAACAGTCAGCGCAGCAAGGAATTAGCAAGCTTTCAGTGGAGGGGTGAACCCTACATTTAGGCCAAATCGGAGGAATATGGGAGGAATTAACATGAGTAATCATAGATTTAAGGGATCAAGATTTAAGGACCTAGCTGTAGTAGGGGAGATGTGAGGAAAACTAAGCACTTCCTAATAGTAGACCATAATAATAGACCGGGCCTGCAGAAGTGCGTTATCCACATGCCTCTATGGTTCCCCAAGAGGCAGCTTTTAAACTTGCCCAGATTGAACCTCTACCAAAACGCTTGCATACGAAGAAAAGAAATGGTAGCAGTTCTTGATGTGGCGTCACGCTCCAGACCTCGGCTCCCCATCACGCCGGCAGCACCGGTACTGGCCCAGCTCCGTGTCCCTGCGTGCCCCAGCACCCCATGCTGCGGCGCGCTGGTCCCCCTGTGCTGCCGGGGCAGCCTCAGCACTGCACAAGGAGTGGGGGGTCAGCAATGTACCCAAAATATTTCCCACAGACACAGGGTTTAGCTCCCCGGGCTGCCTTCAGCCCGCACGGGGCGGTGCGGAGGGAGGGCAGCCAGCGGCCGGGGCAGCTCACAGGGACCCACAGCTCGTGGGAGAAGGTGGCACAATTCCTGGGGGGCAGCTTTGCTTCCAGGGGTGAGGAAATCTGCTATGGCCGTGACAAAGGACAGTTCTGCAGAAGCCGTGGTGAACCCTGCCACCTCCCCAGCCATCGCACCCTGCTGCGATGCCTCCTGCGGCTCCGGGAAGGACATTCCCTGAGGTGCGGTGGACCAGGGGAGTAGGAGGTGTGAGGGGCTGGACATCAGCTCCTCGAGCCAGACTGCTTTACGGGCTTTGCAAAGGCATTTCCAGAGAACAAGGAACAAAAGGATTAGAAAAAGGTGTGAATAATGCACTTCTACCCCTGTCTATCCCCGCTTGCTGTAACAGATTGGTAAAATAACTTCATCCACCAGTTTATTAACAGCTTGCCCTCTCTGGTATCTCACCTCCATAATGAGATAGAGCAGATATGATGGATTACATTTTGCCTCCTGCTTCCATCCCGAATGAATTATCATTTCGCTCCTCTCGCAGCCTCGTGGTTTGGCTGCCTACAGCCCATTAAGTGGTGGGAAGTAGGAGGGGGAGGATGAAGCTATGTGGTGTAAAAGGTAAAGGTTCCACTGAGAAAGCAGTTTTAATTTTCAGACTGGAAGATATGAAATTAAGAGAGAATGAGGAGATGCTCTCTCTTATATTTCATCTGGTGGTACCATGATAGCAAACAGAAAAATCCTGTTGCGGGGACTATCTGAGCGTGCAGCTCTTGCTTGCAAAACGCCCTCCCTCAGCCGCCGAGGGCTCGGAGCCCAGCCACACTCCAGCACGACCAGTCCAGCTAGTTTTTGCCCCCACCCCGACCAAAAATGCCTTATTCTGCAGCTCTGCCCCAGCCAAAGCCCTCGACGGGCCAAGTATTCCCAGAGCCGTAATTCTTGCCCCGCTCTGACAAGCACTTTATGCCTCTTCATAAGAGCGTAGGAGTTTTACACGCACACACCAGAACAATCACCTGAAATGTAACATACACTTTTGTGCACCCTCCTTAAGCAACCCCCTGAATGACAGAAATCAGTGTTTTTTCAAGCATATTGAAGGCTTCAACTGTCTCAGCTGCATTAGAAAAATCAAGATGCTTCAAGATTACTGATCTATCACAATGCCACTAAATACCTGGTTTGTTTTCCACAGAAATAAGGTACTGCCCGACTCCAGTCATTATCTCATCAGCCCTGATACTTCAAGGAAACAGCACTCACAGTTCTTGCCCTGGCCACTGCTTAAAAAAAAAAATAAATAAAAATTGGTAAGGATGATAATACAGAGCCATGCCGGAACCCAAGTAGTTCTGTATGTCCCGTTTCATGCAGCAGCTGTTGGTTTGAAACGTCCTTGGAGCACAACCAAGCCTTTGCCAACAGAAGGAAGAGTCGCACATTCCAGCTCCGAGCATTTTATCTTTGTTGTATCTTTCAGCAGTAAGTTTGCTTAATTATACGTTGGGTAAAGACATGACAATTGCCTCTTCACTTTAAAGTCAATTTAGCACTATGAAAATTCATGAAGCAAAAATTAATAAGCTTCATGCAGCTTCAGCACTGACCTCTGCTTTTTTCTTTCTCTGTGCCAAGAATTTGTTACAGGTTCTACTACCAAGAGCTGATTCTTCCCCACAGCCAGGAAAAAGAATCAGAAAACTCATCGCATCTTGTAGCAGCAAAAAATCGGCACTGCAGCCTAAACAGCTCCCTAGTATTTTCTCCTCACACGATCCTTCCATACAGGGTTTGTTTTACAGCATATTTTAGTCTAATGTGAACAACGGGTCCGGCCACCATTAGCAAAATACGGTACGTGAATATCTGAAGGGTAACAGAGTCTTGATAGCAACTATATCTAAATGGGCAAATTAAATCATAAAACAATTTTAGCTTTTGATAAACTTGATGAGTCGCTCACTACAAACTCAGTTAAAGAGAGGAGA
This sequence comes from Chionis minor, assembly GCA_013398295.1. NCBI lineage: Eukaryota > Metazoa > Chordata > Aves > Charadriiformes > Chionidae > Chionis > Chionis minor. The sequence goes on from VZSF01002819.1 coordinate 536,651, forward strand.
GACTCGGCTGACTTAGCAGCTTATCAGACACCTTTAATTTCCACCTTCAGAATTTCATGCTGCGGTGAGAATATGAAAGTTATTGATTTTGCTCGTACCTACGATGCAGGACAAGATCTAAATCTGATTTCAGTCACCCTATGTTCTATGCAGTAAGGCAAGTTAAAAACAAGAGAAAAGCCTGCCCCGGTGGACATTAATCTTTACCACAGCCATTGCGCAACCCCTGAAGGCACCGGCTGGGCAGGTGCTGGGTGCGCACGGCGCCTGCTGGGCACCTACGTGCAGAAGGGGGTTTATGCCCCTTTTTTGGGGGTGGGTTGGTTTTGGGTCTTTTTGCAGACTATAACACGAGCTCCAACCTGCTGCTGTTCAGGTCAGTTACCGAGGTCTCCTCTGCTGGCTCGACGCTGGTGCCTGCTGCCCAGGAGGTGGGTCACCACTGAAAACGCAGCTCTGAGCCTACCACAAGGTCACACGGGACTGTGCCGCCGTGAGGGACGAGTCCTGCAGCTCATCCTCAGCCCTTCCTTCTGCGGAGCCCATGTCCCCCTCGGCCATCCCCTCCTCTCCCCCGGGACACACAGCCATCGCCCTCACTCGCCGAACACCCCGCACTCACCCAGTGGCCTCCGTGCCACCGGGCCAGGTGCTGCTCCTCACCCACACCAAGCTCCCCGCGGGCAGATATCAAATGATTTCTAATGTCATGAACCCAGCTTTGTAGCCGGGGCTTTAGCTTACGGGGATTAAAGCTTAAACACTCAGATCCTACGTTCTGTGTCTAATAATCCTGTAATAATACCTCCCTAAGACTCAGAAGAAGAAAGAAAATAAAGGGGTGAAAACAAAAAAAAAGGGAAAACCCCCTAGATTTTTGCTGCAAGTTCTTGAAAAACATGGGTGGGCTGGCGGAGTCTGCTCCAAACTCGCCCCCATGAACACAGCATGGGATGAAACAAGAGCGGAGGAACTCTGAAAAGACAAGGAACCGACTTTGACAGATGGATGTAAATGTGCCTTTCAGTGCAGGAGAACAGTTGATTCTAAGGCATGAAATCAAATTAGTGCATCTGCAGCTGCCTATGTGTCATCCAGCTTCATATTTTACACACTAAAGACATTTTTTAACCTCATGTTAGCTACACTTTTTTTTTTTTTTAAAATATTACACTCCAGGATTTGCAAAATGGTATTGGCAGGTATTAAAATGAAAGCTGAAGCAATGGTGCAATCTGTCTCGTTTTCTATTGTAACATGACAGCAATCTTTTTTGGACTCATTTACTATCAGGTAGGAGAAGACTTGGAAAAAATAAAATCCCAGCCTCAACTTCATCAAGAAATGCAAAACTCTTCAAAAACTGTAAGCAAATGGCTCTGTGTTTCTCGATGAAGTTGAGGCTGGTTGTCCTCCAGCTATCTTACCTCCCCCGGCTCCTCATCTCCCTGCCACAGACACCAAAGAGCCTCCTCCACCACCGAGCCTTAGCAAAGCTGGCACTTGGACAAGTTCCCCGAGGACGTGAAGTGCTTTCTGACACACCTGGGTGAAAGGAGGCACTTTTAGCAGAAGTGTTGGAAGGGTTCAGGGCACTTTTCACAGGAAACAGGTCTTGACGGTGCCTCAAGAGCTGCGCATCACCGGGGACGCGGCAAGTAAAGGTGCAAACCCCAACGCCCATCGGGCTTACTGAAAAAAGGTCCCCTTTTCTCACACGCTCTGTGGATGCTCATTCTTCCTCTCCCACTCCTCTAAGCCCGACTCAGGGTGGTTGGAGAGGAAGCCCAGGAGCAAAGCGGAGCCGTGCTGGTCCCCCCACCCCAGAGCTGCTCACACCTCGTCCAGCGTCACTCCTCTGGGCAGCTTTGATGACTTGGCAGCTACAGCACTTTGCAAGACTTGGGGTGGAGGACATTCATGTCCTCAGGCACCTGTCCCACCCACACAGCGCTGAAGGGTCTCTTGCGGGGAATCAAAGCCTATGACCCGTTTTAGAAGACCTCTGGGGGTTTTCCCTAAGTTGGCTGGGTTGATGAACTTCCTTATTTTTATGCTAATGTGGCTGGAGGACCAGTGCAGGATCGCACGTCTATACATGCAGAAAAAACATTCTCCTTATTAAAGACCAATTAAAGTTGTTAGTAAATGTCCATATATAATGTAACCGTATTGCACTGTAGCCATATGGAAGTTAATTGATAAATAATTTAAAAATGAAGATTATTTTAAAATAAGAGTCTTGTTTGCACTCTTGAAAACTTTCATACTCAGTGCTTTCAACTTACAAGTTACTCGGTATTTCAAAAATTGGGAACAATGCAGACAGCACAGATGACTAAAAATTTGTTGTCTGATTTTCAACATAAAAATTACTGTACTACACTTCAGCTATCCATGAGCAATGATTACACTGCAGAATACCTGCCTACAGCCCTCAGAATTGATCAAAATAAAAAGCTGAACTTGTATAGTTTTTATAAGCAATTCCTGAGGGTTTGGTCAAATTCAGTACAGGATAAAATTAAACAGAGATTGATTTACGTAGAAGGAACTGTAGTTGCAAGGTTGGTGAATTGTATATACTGCAAGTGGGAATGGCTATTGCCTGAACACAAATCAGATTGATTGTAACAGAAATAGGAAGACACAAGGTACAACTTTTCCCCTGTTTTCTTTGTAGTGCAAGTAACAGACTAATCTGTGAGGGGAAAAAAAAAAAAAGGCAAATACAGGAAGGGTGATTGTTTTCTTGTAACACAATGAGACAGCAGAACGAAATGAGAGTTTCACAACTCCTAATCATTTAATTCTCATCTCTGATCCTTCATTTGTCATCCCCTGCATAGCAGAAAGTCAAGACTTAATATGTTACCAAGTGAAGAATTTTTATCAAATAAGAGAATCAGCGTGCTGGATCCGGCACTGGAACGATTTCTTCATGCTCCCCTTAAAAATGAGAACTCATCTCTGCTGAGGGATTCAGAGGGGAAAAAAAAAAAAAAAAAGACGAAAGCTTTTGCTACCTGCTAAGGAGGATTAATCTGGTAGTATGGCATTTTTCTGTCATTTCCTCTGGAAAAGAAGTGGGATAACAAACACTTCCAAAAGGTGCTGCAGAAGCCAGCGGTGTAAGCGCGGGCGATGAGAAGGTGCAAGGGCAAAGCCAGCCTGGCAGCGGGGCCGCGAGGGGTCTGCGCCCCAAGCCCCACCGGGGAGCTCCGACTCGGGTACGGACCGCATCACCGCAGCGCCCGCCTGGGGACCAGCTTCCCCGCAGCCAGGCTGGGTCCCCGAGCACAAATCTACCGGCGCTACTTGTGAGGTTTGTGGCAGGATGCTCCGAGATGACGCCGCAGCACCTGGAGAACGCGGCTCGGGAGGGAAGGTTCGGGCTCTGGGGGAGGCACCCTGGGCACTCTTCTAAAGGCCTCTCAGCAGCCAAAAGAAAAATCCAGGAAGAAAGTCATTAGAAGTTTTATCGGCCAACTACCCGGAGCTCACACATTACTAGGATACTACATCCTAACCCCACCCTGAAAAATCAGGGCCCAGATCATTGTTTATTTTTATCATAGGGAAAATCCCCGTTGGGCACCGAGAACCCTCCTTGCAAAATCAAGTTACTACCGTGAAGACTTCATAACTGAAATAATTTCATCACTGGGTTTCCTATGTGAACAGCTGTACCTTCACTAGTGGTGTTCCTTGATGAGCACCAGTACAAAAAAAAAAGTCTGGTAGGAAATTTCTGCATTAAGACGTGATCCAAAAGCAGCTCTTTTTATGTAGATCTTTCTTCTCTGACTCAGCAATACCACTGATGAATAATACTGCTTGCAAAGCACCTCTGACTTTCTTGAGCCTTCAGCCTACTGCAGTACTGGATCATTTCTGCCCCCTCCCCCCTGCCATTCCACTTTCCTTTCCCTTGAAAACCCAGCGATGACTCTGTCATGTCACCATTTAAAACCCCCTGTTCTTACATGCATGTTACACCCATGATGCCTGCTGCGGTTGCACACCGAAAACAAAGTGCCAAACAATGCAGGGAGAAGGAGGGGAAATCAAAGCACTGTAGAAATCTTAAGCTGGCAAAAGCTGTGTGTAATTTTGCTTAGGCTGCAAGTTGGCTGGAGGAGACAGTATCAAAGCACCATCTTTTCCAATTGCTTGAGCTTTACTTTTTAAGTTTATTTTTCCTGCTTATTGCAGATCCCAGACTGACAGCTCTGAAAACTGCATATTTTCCATTTACGCCAGAGTAAGAAGCAACAGCTCAGCAACAGCTCAGGCATCTGATACATCTTTCCTACTAATGAACCCAAACTGTGGGCCCAGGAGCGTCCCTCAGAGGCATTGTGAGCCCACAGTCCAGTCCTGCCCTTCATTTTCTTCAAACCGACTACTTGCGGAAGCGTTTGTGAAAGACACAGCCAGAACTATAAATTGACAGTCCAGTAATGAACAACTGATGAAAATTTCACAACCAATCTGCTCAAAGTCCATGAGGCTGCATACAAATGAAAGCGGAATATAATAAACCGTCACGTCTCTTGGAAGACCAGTCCTCCAAAAAGCCTCTGCTCTAGCTGTGAAAGCTTCTTTAATAGAAATCCGCAACGCACAGGTATCTGTTGCATTCCAATGCCAATGTAAAATTCCCATTTGGGTTGATTTTACAGCGCTCTGACTTCATTCACTAGTGGCAAAGAGACCTTTCTTGTGTTCCTGGAGATGAGGAAGGTAAGAATGGAAAACTCTTCCCAGCTCTGCGATCCTGAGTCTGCAATTGGACCGTTCCCCCTGTTTACCGGCGGGTCCAACCGAAGCGTTTGAAATTCCCAGTGTTCTTAATTCATAGGCTAAAGAAGAAAGTTGCTACTTCTATAGCAATCTTTTAAAATAAAAACATTCCTACCTGTAAGTCTGTTGGTATAAGTGATTTCTGTGGGTTCATCCCTGGCAGTAGATGAGAAGTTCTCATAACGCATCGCTCCTTGGTATCCGCATGCAAATTACAGGAGCCATACTTCCTGAAATCAGCATTAAAAAGTTGAAAATGCATTAGGTTTGGGAGCAAGCTTGACTGTCGGTATAATATTTCTATTACAGCAGCTACCCAATTGGAAAAAAACAGTTCATCCTCACATATGATAAAAATAAGCAGATAAGTTTGCTGCTATGATTTTGGAAACCTTTCACGCTTGCATTATTTACATGTGGTATGAAGTTTATTATAAGCTAGCAATTAAGACTCTTCCTTTTCATATCCCAGGTGAAGGCGGTTTTGGTCGCAGTGACGGGGAGCGCTGCGCACGCTGCCTGGCCGAGGGACGGAGGCGCAGCTCCCGGCTCCCGAATCACCGGGGCCTCTCCCCTCTGCTCCGATTTCCGCTTGGCCCATTGGCTTGGCCAGAAATCTTCATTCCTGATCTACTTTCCCCTTTTACGTGCCTGAAAAACCCCCTTTCTGTGGAGCTGATGGTGTCGGGGTTTGCATCGCTGGCTGGCGAGGAAGTGCCATGCCACCCCCTCCCGCTCCTCGGGGGCGTTGTGACTCACGCTGCGCAAAGTGGGTTGGAAAACAATCCCAGAAGCAGCTGGACCTTTTTTGATCTGCTGCCTTGTGATGCGCTGTCAAAGAGGGAGTGCTCCTCCAAACCCGTAAACACGTGGCCATAGTGCTGCAGCGAGCTTTTGATGCAGCCCCGTCTGCACTGAGAGCAAATCCCTTTGAGGACTCTCGGCCCTTCGGGCAGGGGAGCGAGAAACCCCACCGCCCCGGGAACTCAGGCTCACGGAAGCAGCAAGTACCTCCATTTCTCTTCTATACAGAAAAGTAACTAATTATTTAGATTAGCTATTAGAAGGAAATTCCTGCCCATGAGGGTGGTGAGCCCCTGGCCGGGGTTGCCCAGAGAAGCTGTGGCTGCCCCATCCCTGGAGGTTCAAGGTTGGACGGGGCTGGGAGCAGCCTGGTGCGGTGGGAGGTGTCCCTGCCCAGGGCAGGGGGTGGCACCTTTACGGCCCTTTCCAACCCAAACCATTCTGTGATTCTATGATCAATACAAAACCACACCCACACTGCGGAAAACATCCTAACCGGCGCTCTGGCACGTACACCAGCCACAAACCGGCTCTACCCCCCAGACCAAAATGCAGAACTAAGTGAATTAATTTCCTGAGCCAGGTTGGTGCAGCCGGTTGGGCTGAGGGGACTCTGGGGGCAGGGAGAAGAATGGCACAGCCCAGCCATGCAGCATTCCCGTCTGCCCCCAGCCCCCACGGGAACCAGCTAAAACCCTGCCCGGGCTCCCCGGGAGCCAAAGTGAGTCTGCTCCGGAGCGACTCCGACACAGCACTGCTCCATTTCCGATTTCAAATCCTAGGATGCATCAGATAATTGCATTTACTTAAGTTTTCAGATCTGGGAAGTGTTTTAGGACACCATGTGATGAAAGGCTGCCAGTAAGCACCGTCATTAGTTTTAATGATTATTGTGACTAAATTACTGGAGCGACCTGACTTCCCACAGCAAAACGAACCTCTCCAGAACAGCTTGGTTCACCCCAGAAAAGGACAGATACAGCGTGCACGGAGCCGCGCAGTAAGCACGTGGGAAACCCACCCGAAGAAAAGGCAGGAACCCGTTTACAGACAGTTTTATCTGCTTTTTCCATCAGGGGCTACGTAAAGACATGAAGAAACGGAGATTTTGGAACCTAAATTTTTAACCGAAGTGCTGGAGGGCAGCGTGGAAAGGCGCTCAGGCGAGCGTTGCCAAAGCCTGCAGCACGAGGCGACGGGCTGAGAGCCCCCTCTAGCGCGGTTCCCGGCCAGGCGATGCCACGGAGCCGCCGTCCCGCGGCCTCTCCAGCCATCCCAAGGGTTTCCGTGCAACCGCCTCGGCGTTGGGGGCTACTGTCGGGACAGGGGGAAAAACCAGCCCGGGGGAGCTGAGCGCCAGCTTGTCTGCACGGCGCGTGGGGCTGAGCCCTGCGCCCAGACCTCTCGCTGTCCGACATGCCGAGAAACTGGATAAAGATCTTTCCCGTCATTATACAGGCCAAATCTCATTTGGAAGGACTGCAGAGAGAATGGTAAAGATTCCACCCAATCGCGGTAAACAAGTTTACATCCTTAATTTTCCGATGCAGTTCATCTGTCAGGCTAGACATTTAGCTCTGCAGTCCAAAGGCAGGTTAATCAAACTTGTTTAAAAATATAAATAAAATGTTGCAATGAATAATATTTGTAGATAGACTGATCTGAATGTTACCAAATGAAAGGAATGACTTTAGGACTTAGAAGTGTTTCTGTTATCAGATCACACTGTCATATTTTTATAGAACTGTGAGGGGGTTTTTTGAATCTCAGTAAATTATATTCAGCTCTTAAAGTCTCTTTGAGCCCCAGCTTATCCAGGACAGAATATAACCCGGGTTTAAGGATTTACTGAGGAAACAACTGGGTGTGATTCAAAGTTATCAAGTATCTATCAATTCTACCAACAAAGAATGAAATGCAAAAATAAAATAACACTAAAAATAAGTAGGGAAATTGTGTCTTCCAGCAGAAGAGCACTGGTCTTCCCAAGAAGTCTCTCCACAACACCTCGTCCCTGAGGAACTTCCCGTCTCCACCCCATCAGGTCGAACAAGCCCCTCGCTTGCTGCACCCCCAAGTAACTCAGACCGCTGCCTCCTGAATTGCTCCAGCAAGAGAGTCGGCAGCAGAGACCTCTGCTCTCATCACAGGGGTGGGGGCCGCAGTCCTCAGGCACCCCATGTCCTTCACAACAGTTGCTGACCCCCCACATCTCAGTGTCACCCAAGACACTCCCAGCAGGCAGCAGAGGCGCTGTGCGAAGGACAGCGGCCGTGGCTCAGTACCCTCAGCTCTTCAATTCACGGAGCAGCAACAAGAAACCACCCCAGGCTTCTGCTCTTCACATTTAGGGCCCTTTTTTTGTGGCCCACAGTAGCAAGGGACGTAACAGCTGGCACTCCTGCAACTAGTGAAAGATGCCTTAAGAGGGCTGTCTAACCAAAAAACTCGTCTGCGCGTTTCTAGTAGAGCTAATAAAAAAGTGTTATCTCTCCCTGAAAACCTTTCCTTCCCCAGGACTTTCTCAGAGGCTCTTCAGCTGAGAAGAGCTGGTCCCAAGAGTGTTCTCCATCACTGTCCTCATCACAGTGCACGCAAAAACCTCCCCATGAACTCAGACAAATTGTCCTTTTGATTTGTGAGGCTCACAAAAGCATCAAGGTTTCAAGCTGCTGAGAAGGGGAGGATCAGGTTATGATTTCTCCTCTTTTTCTGCTGCTGGAAAAAATATTTTATACGCCTCTGAGTCTCACATCCAATCTTTTTTCTTTTTCTTTTTTTTGTTTTTTTACCATTATGCCAATGAATAACTATTAACATCTTAGAGACATCTGAGACCCCCAGAGGTCACTGAGACAAATGACTTGTGCAAGCACAGCTCTGTCATGTTCTCTATCTGTTCTCCTCATTTTTATGGCACTTTATTTACTTGCCACCTGTTGTCTACATACTAAAACGTAACCTCTCAGCAGCAGAAGCTTAGTGCTTTGCTTTAACAACCTACAACAAGGCCCTGACCTGAGGCCCGAGACACAACAGCACTAAACTCGCACCGTTACTGGGAATGAAGCGGATATTTCTGCATCTGAAGCGGGTTTGGAGTGCTGTGCCTTCCACCGCGTCCATACCCCATCGCATTGACCTGGCGAGGAACACAGCAGCGCTTAGGAGCAAAGACCCAGACAGAGCACGTTCTTCACCGCTGACCTCCCAAAGCCCAGACGGGGCTCGTCATCTCTCCTGATGGTCCATCCAACCGCACACACTTAGTAGCTGCCATTCAGCAGCCTCAGCCCTAACCTGCAGGGCAGCTCCATTACCCTGAACAACGTTGACATTGGTACCTCCGTGTCACAGCATATCATGAGGTCTAAAGATGAGATTCACTGGAACCAGGCAGGTGTCGGCTCATCGTCAGAGGAGGTCCTGAATGTCACGGTGCCAGAGATCCCCTCCCAGGGCTTGGAGAAGCACCACCAGTTGTCTGAGGCTAACCACAAGGACACAGATGCCAAATCTGCAATTTAGAGTTGTCCCTCAGCCAAACTCTCAGGTCCCTGGTACGGTTTGTTGTGGTTTTTGGTTTGTGTTGTGTTGGTTTTTTGCCCCCAGTGGGGCTTCACGGGAATAACAAAGACCCAGATCTGCTTTCCGTAGTGGGAAGCATTCATCTTCTGGAATATCCAGCCGTTACAGAGGTCACATCAGTCATTTGTACAACTGGCATCAGCTCTACAGCCCAGCCCAGAGGACGGCTGTGTACCTCCTCCAACGAGGTAGTTTGTGATGCTGGGATTTGCCTGACACTTCGCCATAGGGAGCTGAAGAGGACTTTTCCCTTCTGCTCCCATTTGTTTCAGACACTTCCCATTCACATCTCATGTGGAAAGTTACAGACTTCAGAGTCTATGTCCATGGATCAGAAGCAGGAGGCAGGAGACATTGCAAAGATGGTTAAATAAAAAGTCTTTGTTTTTTTCTCCTTAGACAGTTCTGTATAGTGCAAATGTGAAAAAAACCACCCACAGCAATATGGGTTAAGGAACATTTGTCAATAAGAGAATAAAAGCAGGCACTAAAACAACAGAAATAATGACTCTACTTTCCAGATTTTGATTCTAAAATGTCTGATGCCTCAGGCAGTTATCTGAAAAACTCTTCTTCTGCACAGAACCTCACTGTTTTGCCTCAAATAGTTAACAAATATTCTGTGTGTGTGTGTATGAGAGCCTCTGACAGACAGCCTATAGCTATATGGAAAGATGGAACTGCCAAGAGGGAATAGAAGCAAAAGAAAAAGAAATATTAGAGCAATATATCTTAGGCTTGGAAAAAAAATATTTCCTCTTTCTTTCTCCCCGTGTCTGAGGGAGCCACAACCTTGAACTGTACCTAAACCACTGCCGTGTGCAGGGAACACCACGGAAATCGCCTCCTCCACGAGGCTGGTCTCATCACACTCAGAAGTCACCGTCCAACCTGCCCACATTTATCTTCCGCAGCACAAAACACAGGGAGATTTTTCTCAGTGGTCTTCATTACACCACTGTGCCAGTCACTACATATCTTCCATGAGAGACCATTACCAAGAGAAATGGGAAGATGTTACCACACTGGTGAGAAAAGTGCATCCAACTGGGGTTACCGCAGTCTTTTTCTTTCCTCTTGTTGCTTATGATTTTGCCCCACTGCCTGAGCCACGCAGTCCAGCTACAGCTCCAAACTCCGTCGGCGCACTGTCACCATGACGGTTACAAAACCAGATCATCAATATTTAAAGAATAACTGTTTGACAGCATGCTTCCAGATGTTCTTGCTTTCATTATCGCCTTATTACTTAAAAAGTCAACAGTATGTGATATATTAAATATATAATCTACTCCGACACTCATCTACGTGCTCTTGTCTGGTGGGAGCATCCTATAAGAGACAAGTACATTCGTTTTTGCACAATTACTGAAATGAAATTTGGGTCTAAGAGCTGTCAGAATGCAGCCAGCCAACAGGCTCAGGCTGAACGGAATCCCTCTGCCCAGGCACAAGGTGCACGAGGGGCCGTGGTAGAGCCAGCCCCTTGCCACGGCCAGTCCACGGGGGACATGAGCCAGCCACAGCCACCTGCAGGAATCAACTGTGCCGATGCTGACACTTTTTATTTAGTGCTATAAATATTGTCCTTCTCTCCAGTTTCAAGTGACAGAGAAAGTGACTATCAACAGAAAAGATGTCCTAAGGCAGAGCTCAACTTCTTCGGTGCTCAGAGATGCTCCCACATGCTTGTCCAGGGGATCTCTGCTGCTGGGGAACACCAGAGGCTTCTAGAGGACACTAGTGATGCCTCATGAGCAGATAATTTTATTCTAGAACCCAAGAACTCTTGTGCCCCTCAAATACTTCTGGAGAAGAATGCTCTGTACTGTTCAGCCAGCTGAATAACGGCTCGTGTTCTCCTTGTGCCTCCGGGAGGAGAACAACCTCGCATTTCCCCCCGAGATGTGACTCCGGAGAGCAGGGTTCCCTGGCCTGGTAGAAATACTCTGCAATTCCCAGTTTTGTCTCTCCCACCCAGCTATGGCACTTCCCACAGAAGCGCTTTGCCAACAGTGCCAGTGAGGGGGGAAGGAAAGGGGAGGGGGGAAGTGCTTGGCTACAGCCACCTCCATTATCTGGGTAAGCAGATTTCTATCCCTCTATCCCTCAGTCTGGCAATTCACCCTAGCATAAAAAAGGATGTTAAAACCCATTTATTTCCCTCCATTTGGATTTCCCTTGCCTGAACCACATGAATGTCCGTATAAGCCTGTATTTGATTACAAAATTGCTTTGTATTCCATTTAAGACTGTTTCATCTGTTATCCAGGGATGTAGGAGGATGCCGAGTTGTGTCACCTTCTAGTCTCTGCCAATAATGTCATAATTTGATATGGAAACTATGCATACTATTATATTCTAATTTGATATTTAAAACATGCGTTGGCAGACAGCTGAATCCTATTGATGCATTTATCTGATTTCTCTCTGCCTTTTTATTCTGAAAATACTCAGAGGGAATACGCCGTATCACATTTTTGTTATGCACACTGAATCTATATAACTTCCATTTTCTTTTTTTCTAGAGCTCGGTAAATATGTGAGCATATAAAAAAAAAAAGAAAGGAAAATGCCAAGACTGCAAATTGGGTATATCCAGCCACATGCCACAGAGAGAGAACTCCCAGAGCTCTGATCTTACACACTTGATCTTTGTCACCTTCAGTCCTGTCCCTTCTTTCTGCTCTTCCTATTCCACCTCCTTGTCTCCAGATTCCCCGTCACTTCACCTCACTCTACTCAGGTACCCCCAAACACCCTTGTCTCTTCTCCCACCCGTCGTACTGCCCATTTCTGCTGCATCTGAGGAGCTAACGGAGAGATACATCACCCTGGTGAAAAGCCTTTTGCAGGAATATTGGAGTATTTAAAAGGAGAGGAGAACAGTCTTCTACAGGACACTGGTCCTAAAGATGAGGACTCATCCTGACTCCGGACGTTCCTGCTTCTCACAAACAGCCCTCGCCACGCCTGGTGTAAATTGGAATTAATTTCACTGAAAACACTGCAAATATTTAATATTAAGGATGAGGCCATGGAATAGTTGGACAGAAAATTGGGCGACTGCTGCTCACAAGGGATCAATATTTATGAGGAAGTGATAGGACCTGATGAGGAAAGCGAGCGGCGCTGCCGCAGCGAGCCTGTCCACCCAGCAGAAGTGACACAAAGTGACAGGGGAGGTGAAGCCAGCCACTGACATAATGAAAATTACAGCGTAAAAGCAATACCAATTCAGTTGATGAAGCAGTTTGCCAGAGGAGGAAGAAAAACAACCATCCAGTTCAAAAACAGGAGGCCAGTGAATGCGAAGGGATCGGGGAAGAGAGGAGAATCAACAGAAAAAACCAGAGCGAGGAGCTGGCAGGGCGGCAGGAGCGCCCGTGGTGAGCAGCCGGGCAGGGAAACCTCCCTCCTTCCTGGAGAATAAGCAAAACTGTCTTCTCAGAAAGAATATTTCTGCCACTTCTAATTGCTCCTGCATGGGTAACTGCCCTAATTCAATTAAGTTTTATTTCTAATGAAGAGAGCTCAGTTATGAAACCAACAGTATCACGGAATAACGGTGAGCCCATCTGAAGCCAACACATTCCCCCGGATGGGGAAGGCTGTCAGCAAGATGGAAAATTTTGTCTTCAATGTATCAATAAAAAAAAAAGTGACTCAGAATTAAGAAACTCTTTCATCTACTTCTGAAGTATCTTTGTACAAAATGTAAGTGACCTGGTAGTGGTCACACGGCCTTTTGGAAAGCTTTAGCATTCCGAATAATAGGTTCGCTTTTATATCACCTGCTGTTATTATTTGAATTGCCATTTCTCCCCCAGCAGTGGATAGGAATTTTTTTCCTAAGAGCACTGAATTTTTGTATATTTTATGAATTCAATGTGCAGTAGAACCCAAGGAAGATAAAAAAAGTCATTTAAGATCAGAGAGAATGAAGGTTACAAACGGTTTCAATTAAAGCTACACAAACCCCTGGATTCCCTGGATTATGTTTTCCACAATTCAATATTTGTCCATGATGTGCACACAAACAGCCCTCCGAAGAATCCTGCCCTCAGTAATTTTCCCTTTTCTTAATCCTGCTGTACAAAGCCTGGCCTCCCGGGATATTAAGAGGATCTCAGAGGACCATCCAACTTCACATTGATTCTATTTCCCAGATCCATAAACTTTGTTGCCTTAGGAAACATGAGAGTGAAGAAAAAAAAGCAACGCGTGGTTTAATTTAAATACCACTTCTAGCAAAAGGAAAAAAAACACAAATGGGGGGGAAAAAAAAAAAAAAAGCAGAGGATGATGCTTGTTTGCAAAGATTGCACTTGGTGAAAGATGCAATATAAACCGACAAGGGAAGGAGATGATCATTGTTTGAATAACATCAATATCAACAGAGACACATACGAATCTGGCAAGGCACGTGGAAGAGCCAAACTCGGAAAAACACTGATGTACCCGTAAATATTGTTCAGACAGCGAGGGGGAGGGGAGCGGAGCAGAGGGTAGCTGAGGCTGGAGACACCGGGAATAATATTTACTCCAAGTTACTGCTGGGCAGTAAATGCGCAAATCTAATTAAGGCCTTCCCAGCTTCTAGGTTTTTTTTTTTTTCTTTTTTTTTTTTTTCACTCCCTTTTTTCATCTGGACCATCACAATTGTAGATCGCAGTTAATTGGGGCTTCAGGTATTTTCTGCTAATTGTTTCAGCGTAATTAATCCTGCCTCAGAAGAGGAAGGTCAATGCTGCTCCACCGCGGAGCCGAGCCAGTGCCGTGGGAGATGCGGGCAGGCGACGCACGGTGCCTCGGGACACGACATCGTCGCGGCATCAGCACAGCGTCCCGCAGACACAGCCCGGCGTGGGAACAGCTCTGGGGAGAAGGAGCGGGTGTGGGCAGCAAGGGGCACCCCGGCCTTTGCCTTCTGTTCTGCCACCCCTGCAAAAAAAGCATGGCAATCCTTCACTGGATGATCTGGGAGGTCTTTCCTTCCAAAGAAGTTTGACTATCTTCTCCTTTAGGAATTTTGGCGATAAACTTTTAAAGTCTTCTCCTGCCTCTTTCCTTTTTTGGGGGGGGCAAGGGGGTGACAAATGGCTTTTCAGCTCATTTTGTCGTCATTTCTTGTCAGCAGAGCCATCCTGGCTTTCCCGAGACACCCTGCGTTTTGCAGGATGCGGCATCTGCCCGACGCACCTGCACACACGGCCAAGCCAGCCCCGCAGCACCCGCTCCAGGGGACCCCGACGGCACGTGCCACCCTCCTGAACCGCAGCTCCAGCGGATCAACCCCACCACCAACTACCAGCGCGGCCGCGGCGGCAGCGAACGGCGACTACAACCGAGTTCTGTGGCCAGAACTTTCAATTCAAAATACTTAGAGTTGACATTTGAAGAGGCAACATGACAATTCATTGGGCTAAATCAATTACTGATTATCAATATAGCACTTAGTGATGTATAATTAGTATGTAAAAGATATATTTAGCTGTAGATTACAGTAGTAATAAGGGCTACACGAGCAATAGCTGTATAATTACATTTTATGAATACAGGAAACCTTTGAGAAATGCTCCGAGATTTAATTGACATTTAACAAGATAACTACAGCAAGTTAATTAGAAATTATGTGCTAAAAATATGAATTAACTTTTAAATAATATTTAGCTTGCTGCAGTATAACTATAGCAGCTCGTTATATACCACTGAAACACCTAAATGAAATAGTTCTTTCAAATACCATCTTTCTAATTCATTTCCCACAAACTAAAGCCTGTATTATCAGCTTCTCATTCTGAGTCCTTTTCGGTATAAAGAGGCTGAGTTGATCAGCTTAGTGAAAGACTTATTTTTATGGTCCTTTCATACTTTTTGAAAATGAGATTTCTCTTACATTTCTATCAGCATCCAGAGAAAAGATTTCAGTTCAGCTGTGCTTTCAGCTTTGAACCCAGAACAAAAATGCAAAGTAAGGCACTGACAAGCATTTAGGCTCCCCGCGAGGTGATACATCAGGGATTCTGACAGTGCTAATACAGCCAGAAATTTGGAGAATAAAACAACCCTGAACCGGTTCTGATGTGGATGGGTGTAATCACAAAGAAAATATAATAGCAGGTTCTTAGCACAGCTACGTTATTTTTAGATCTAGGTAGGGTAGTGCGAAGATGATGGAAATCTGGCTCAAAATTAAGTTTGCTGCAGGTTCTCGGGGGAGCCGTAGAGCCAACGCACAGACATGGGCCTTTTCCACTGGCCCCCAGTGCGCTGGATGAATGCCATTCCCAGAGCGGAAGCACCGGCAGCCCCGGGGGATCAGAAGGATTTGTGAAGGGGAGCAAGGACTTGCAAGGGAGGCTCCCAGGTGAGTGTTATGAGATCTAAAGTCTCTACAGTTCAGCCACTGGTATGAACAACCATCAGCGATATTCAGAAATACAATAATTCAGAAAAATCATCATATTTTGCATAAGGCTCTTCACAACTACGCACCATTTGGATTTTAGGTTGGGTTTTTTTCATTACTCCCTGCATTACCATACTTTGCCCATAAGCCCCTCGAGCTTCACTCATCTCCTCCAAGAGTTTTGCAGCCCCTCAACTATGCGAGACCCTGACCTCCAGCTGGTCAACAGGCTGCGTGGAGAGGGAACTCCAATATTTGGAGGAGTACATGGACTACCATTAGGAAGAGAAAATGGCGCAATTCCTCCCGCCTCTTGCTCAGTGTGTCCCAGCAGCCTCCAAGGTCTCTCCTGCAATTTCTTTTTGCCAGCACGCCCTCGTTAGCATTCTGGGCCAGATACTCCAGATTATGCATACACAGAGCACACATGATTTAGTGTCCCTGCTCTTGAAAATGTCGCTTACTTCAATATATCACAGGAGGAAATGGAGAAAACAAGATGATAAAACAGTGAGGGATGGGCAAGATGACCTGATCTGCACCTGAGATTGCAGCACTGTGCGGTTAATGTAAATCGAGGGGTTGTTTTTAAATGACGAAAGCCAGGCGCAGGCAGAACACTTTGGACAAGAGATACACCAACTCCAGTCTTGGCCCAAGGCCTGACTCTACATCTGATCAGAAGTTAAGAAAAGCTTCAAAAATGAAAAACAAAGCCAAAAAGTCAAATTGTTGCTGACCTCCCCCCATAATCCAGAAAGGGCAGGAGAGCAGAGTGCCAAGGAGTCACACTCTTAGATGGTGACGAATTTTCCTAGTTATAAACCCTGCCTAACGCTCACGGAACCGAAGGAAAAGAGATAGAAGAAATACAAATAATGTGTCGGGAAAACAGAGGATTTCTGGAAGCCAGGACTCGGAGCAAAGCCTGCCTTTGCACTGCTGTTGCAGACTACGTCGTCTGATGCAGCCACATCCCCGCCGGCGTCTGCTGGAGCCCAGGTTACTGGATGCAGCTTCTGCTGAAAGAGTTTTTCCTGCTGTGAGCACGAGCCACTATAGTTAAAATAGATAAGTTATAAAAAAAAGATAAAGCAACGATAACAGCCTTTCCTGCAGCTAATGCCAAATGCTCCAGCAAGCAGAGGAGCAGCCTAGGCTGCCGCGTTGATCTCCTTCCCGGACCGAGGTGTTGCCGTCCTGCAGTTTTCTTAGACACCTAGGGAGGATCTGTCTACTCTTTCTGCCCAAAAGTCTCCCTCAAAAGTAATGATGGATCCTTTCAGGAAAATGGGGTTTTCTCGCAAGACCTATGAGGAAGTTTTGGATGTTTTGTTAAGCTTCTCTATTAAAAATATTTTAAAGAATATAAAGTACATGTTTATAGTGGTTCCTCATTTTACTTTTCCTTGGTCAGTAGATTAGTCAGGATTGATTTTTCTGCATGAGAGGGAGAGGCCTAATGTTAAAAGATAAAGGGGTAGATTCCTTTTTAAATGTAATTTAGTTTTTCTGGTATTAGCTCCAGTATCAGCACAAAATCACTTCAATTTTCCAGGAGCACCTGAGACCCACCGTACAGCTGCACGCGAGCAGGAACGATCTCCTCTGGCAAATGGAGCAGCTGAGGACCCCCACGGCTGCAGTACCTGCCCCTCTGCCGGGGCACCCCGAGCTCACGCGCTCTAAACATCTGCCAAGCAGGAGAGATCGGTGACAAAGCTTCTGCTGGGGAGTTTGGCTTTGGTTAATATATTTATTTTTGCTGCAGTCAGTGCAGAGTTAGAATTGAAGTCCTCGGAGCTCATCTTTAAAAGATCTCCCCAGTCCCCTGCAGGTGAAGGCTGTGCTACGTGACCAGTGCGTCACTGGCAGGTCTCAAAGAGCTCAGTGATCCAGACTAGCGAAGGATGCACGGGTGGCCCTCGCCACCGCACAGTGCCGTGAGACCTCAGGACTCTCTCCGAAGTCCGTGCTTTTATAAACTCTGCAGTGCCTCCTTCCAACTCTGTCATAGCAGCTTCTGACCATTCGAATTCCCAGGGGGACAACCTGGAGCTGCCCAGTGCTCCCAGTCTGCCATCTCCTCCGCCCCAGAGCCCCAGCACGGGGACCACACTCCTCGGGAGCAATGGCACTGCTCATCCCAGAGCGCGGATAGAGGGACACGTCCTTCGCTGTTCAGAAAAAAAAGGGCAAAGCTCAGTCCTATAGAGAGGATTTCAGGTGATAAAGCTGCTGCTAATAATCACAATAAATAAGGGGTGAAAGAGGCTGATGATATGGAGCTGCCATCACGGTTAGAGTTAGAGCTTGACCTCCAGTTTGAGCTCAAGTTTGAGGACTTTCTTATCCAAACTTCTCATGACCACTCTTGCTGGAGAGCAGAAGATCAAAGTTCCTCACTTGGAGCAAACGCGGGTTCGCTACCTGGAGTTTTCCTTTTGTTGAAAAAAGCATCTTTGTATGACATGTCACAGTGGGCTGGGTAGGAATGGCTGGATTATTCACCAAGAATAATTGAGCTGATACATTTCAGCATTTTTCTTTGAATAAATTTTTTGCAAATAAACATTTTCATTATTCGACCATCTCTGATGTTCCATTAGCATTCAGTGAATTATTTATTCAGCAGCTTTTCCCATCAATCACTGAATAAATTATTCGCAAATAAATTATTCTACCAGCTTTTGCTTTAAAGATGTCCCTTTGAGAACAATAGCTTCCCAGAATAGCAAACAGGCAAAGGGAGCAATTTAAAAGGCCTGATTCTCATCTCGGTTGTCTTGGTAGAAATCTGGAGGATTATTCTGGAAATTCCTGGCCTTTTTCTGTATTCGCACATCTGGAAGTCAGCTCAGACTGTGGCACAATGGTTGCACTTTGCTGAAGCCGGCACAGAGACGTTCAGTGCCCTCAGAACCGGGTCTCTGCCTGTATCCTAACAGGCAGGTTCGTTTCCAGCTGGTGAGACCAAGCTGGATTCAAGTGACCTCTAATGAAACGGCCAGCCAGGCTCCCGTCCGTGTCCGGGGCGAGTCGGGCGCTGCATCCCTGCTCCAGACGGCGCCTTCCCGCTCCCAGTCACCAGGCAGCTCCGTGTCCCACCTTGTGCTGCATCACAATAATGCATTCAGCCCCCGTCAGCACAGCCAGCCCCAGCGCAAGTCGTGTTTGCATCTGGGCCAAGGAGGATGAAAGCCCGTTAGAACTAAATGAAGGCTACATTTATGCCAATTTTAAGGAATAATTGAGGTGCGGCGCAGGGGAATTTGCTGAACTCCTCTGTCCTTCTAAGAAAAAAGAGCCTCTTTTGTTAGGCAGCACAAAAAGTCACCCTCATTAAAACAAGCCATCTTTATCAAAACTGCATGGAGGATTTATCGTCTCACCCATATGTTGGTGCCTTTCAGAGAGATGCAGGAAAAAAGTGGAGGGGAGACCGAGTAGAGCCCTCATTTCAAGAGGGCTAATTATCAAAGCACCATGATCCTCACGTTGATATCAATCATGGCAACACGCACAAGGTTGTGCCAGAGTTTTAATAACACCAACCCTACCTGGGTTGCCTGGTACTATCACTGCAATAAATAATTGCTAATTTGCACAAAATGAACAAATGAGACACAATGTAATTGTACGAGGGGGGACAACCCAACAATAACATTAAGATATATAATTGACTTAATATCAGACGCTCTTCCCCCAGTGAACCTTTCTTCATCCTCAGAGTAATTGTGTAATGACATTTATGTGTAATAGACTTGTGACATTATAAATGACACTTGTGTCAGGATTGTCAGGCTGTGACAGCCTCGGAGACAGCTCCAGTGAGAAATTAATCACTTCTGAGGCTGGAAAGTTGCTCATTTATCGCTGCCAAATAAGATCTCGCAAAAACAAGATCTTGCAATGAAATGTAAGCTCCCTTCCACCTCAGCCTCCAAGATGTGGTTTCCCCCTACAGATCTTCCCGGAGACCCCCGCAGTAACGGTGTCCCTCCCTCATTAACAGCAGCTCTCTGCACGGTCAGCCTGCTCCGAGAACACACCGGAGACGCTACCGTCTTCTCCACGTCTTCCCTTCTCACCATCATCGCCCCTTCTCCCAGCTCCTTGTAGTGTACATACCTCTTTAAATATATGCATGTGTTATGTATGTATATATTAGCATCTACATGTTTCACATTTCCAGGACTGCAGGTCAGGAAAGGGTTAAATTATTTGTTGGGGAGAAGAGGACATTTTGAAATGTACTGTACATAATGAATACCAAAAAAAAAAAAAAAAAAAAAA
>VZSF01002819.1:556673-602782 GCA_013398295.1 Chionis minor
AAAAGGAAATTTTGAAATGTACTGTAAAAAATAAAAACCAAAAAAAAAAAAAAAAAGAAAAGAAAACCTTCTCCGGATCAGTGTAGGGGCTATTATTAGACTATCAAACTGTCATTTTTCAAAGCGTTTCAATTGTCACAATTTTTTCTAATGGCTTCTAAAGCATTATCTAATGCCTGGGCCAAAAAAAAGAAGAGGATCAAAGCTTGTTGAAAAGCAGTAGTCAGACTGCATGACAAATAAGTGTTTGCAGGCTAAACTCTTCGTATCCCATTTGCCTTCAAAAATATTTGTGAACTTCAAACCAAGATGGCTTTATTTGTATATTGTTTTTAAAGATACAAGTGTCCTTAGGGCTTTCCTTTTTCTTTTCTTTTTGTTTTTTTATAATACAGAAACATGTTAAGGGAAAGGATTACCCGGTTGTAGTCCTTCAGCGTCGCTGCTCCAGCTGCCGTAACTGGTGCACCCCAGTGGACATCCTACAGACAGGCAGGGAGATGTGGAAGCTCCACAAGAAAACCCTGGAGGTTGTGGTGGGTGAGGGTGGAAGCGGCAGGATGGTGGAGCAGCAAACACAGAGGAAGATGTGGTGGATGATGCAGGGAGTGTCCTGCTAAACTCTGCAAACTAAGAACATTTGTGTCCCATATTTGATGTGATACACGGTCTGGGTGGGTCGGAGGCACCCGGGAATCGCAGGGGGCTCGTGGTGATTGTCACCAGCTCAGACGGGGAAGTGCTTTTCCTTCTGATAACCTGGTACCCTCCTCCCCTAGCACCTCAACAGACAGAGAAGAGATATTCCAGCCATTGTTGTCAATATCCCTCCTCCTTTACTTTTCCCAGACCATGATGTTGCCTTCTTGTTCTGCATTTTCCAACAAAATAATGAAATTATTATGAGCCTGTACAGAAGGAAACAAAAGAGATTGAAATGATTGGAGTCACGTACAAGTTGCCTACACAAATAAGGAGGGGCTGCCATTTCAGATAAGACTTTCGATCCGTCGAGCTGTCCATCTTTACACTTCTCGCGCTTTACACACACGCTACAATTCTTCTGTTCCTGAACTTCTGTGTGTGTGCACACGTGTGGTTACAGTCACGAAAGCCCACATCATCACAAGTGTGTTAATGGACATCTCCCTGCAGGACTAGAAAATCAAAGTGTTTCCATTTTTCCTTAAAGTTATTGCCTGGATTGTAACTCCCACCTTACCCTTCCAGAGAGGGGCAGGCGATGCTCGCATCCCCCTGGCAGAACCTGCTGGTGGGAGCTCACAACTGGCCACACATTTCGGACACGGAAACCTCTACCCCATCCCTGCAGAGGCCGAAGGCGCCCGCAGAAGGTGGGCAAAGGGCCGGCAGCGCGGGTGTCCCTCTGCTGCAAATCCCTGGCAGCCACTGGGCACGCGGTGTCCCACGCTCCATCGCAGCCAGCCTGCGGGATACGGGGACACCGGTGCGGAGGCTCGCTGCCCGTCTCTGCTGCCTGAAGCAGGCTGCTGGGAATGGCTGCCCACAGCTCCGGGGGCTCTGTCCTCCTCCTCGGACTTTGCTCCCCCCCACCCTGGTGTCCCCCTGCTCCCCACACGCCCGGCGCAGGCAGGAGCGCAGGAATCTGGCTGCCGGAGCGCAGGGATCTGGCTGCTGCTCCCAGCCACTCCGGGCTCGGGGGGCACCAACGCCTTCCCCTGCAGCCCCTCTCCTCCTATGCACCTAAGATTAGGCAGCTAATGTAACGTTTATTTTTTTCAGCCCCAATGACAATGGAATTTACAAACTGATTCAGCTTAACCGAGTGTGACTGCAATAGGCTAATTCCACATTCCTAATTAAATTACATTATTTTCTAGGTGGAGGTTTACGAGCAGAGGTGAAGAGTAATGATACGAGCGAGCCACAGAATCACATGTGCGTGTTAGACCCGAGACTCTGGTCTAGATGCAAAATGAGTTATTCTATTTACATCTTTTTTAAATGTCACAGTATTTTCCCGTGTTTAATCTAGGGCTTGTTTATGCAGACAGTCATTCTCACAAGAGGAACTGGGAGCTGTTCAAAGGGAAAACCACAGACCTGACTGCAGAAAGGAAGCAATAAGTACCTGGATTTTCACAAAACCACCACTTCCCATGTACAAAAATAGTGCTTTAAAAACAGCAGCATCATTGCTGCTGGATGACTTGGGAAGTGATTGAACAGCGGTACGGAACAGGGATGGGAAGAGGAGTCCTGGGGCTGGTCTCTGCCTATACCCACAAGCTGCCTCTGCCGGGAAGAGAGCCCAAGTTCCCCGTCTGCCACCACCTCCAGGCAGCCACACTGCAAACCCAGCCTGCTTTTTTGCTGATCCTTTCCTCGCTGAACAAGTGGAGAAAATCCAGCTCTGCACTGTGGATGTTCAGAGGCAAAATATAGATTGCAGGCTTAGAAATTTTTCTGAAATCGTAAACAAAAAGGGAAGAAATGCAAAAAGTGTACATATAACTTTATGGCCTGTGAAATTGAATTGCCTTTTACACGTCCTCACCTTTGGGTGGACAGTGAGAGGGTTTGTCATCTTACGGGAGACGAGTATTAAAACCTACCAGCAAAAGAGGAGATGTTGTGCTGTCTGATTAAAGGCGCAGACTCCCCGTGAGCTCAGGGAACCTGGATTTCAGAGCCAGCTCTCACTTATTTGGTCTCCACTGAAGAGGTCCCCAAGAAGTTTCAGACACACGGTGATTTCAGCAGGAATGGGCCTTGCTTTGTAGATCACTGGCCCTACAGAGTCATAAATATATGATGGCAAGGAGCAAAAATCTGCACCTTAAATCACTAGAGAGAGCAAGAAAACAGGCCAATGGAAGGAAAAATTTTGAGCCGATCTGAAAGTGCCACTTAACCCTCCAGCACTGCCCCAACCCAGGCTCTCTTCTCTTAATGCAAGTTGTTCTCTGCATTGGCCTGTATTGACAGTGAACCCATCTTACGTGGAAGTATCTGTATTCTGCAGGAGAAAACCCGTGGAGTCCGACGGAACTGGTACTGTGCATAAAGTAAGAAAGCCAGCAACCAAACTTCATCACCTAACGGGGTTTTCAAAACCTGGAGTCTCCAATTGGTTTTTCTAAAGTGGCAAGCAAGTTACGTACCCAAATTCTGTCGCATTTCAGTAAGGACCTGCGGTCCTACTTTGGTCACACAAATAAGAAAGCAACACATCCCATGCCATGCCCCCTCTCAAACTGTGGTTAAATCACCTAGACAGACGAATGACGTGGATATAAAGCTCCCAAGTGATGGTGAATCTGCTCTGTTCCCTTGGGAATTTACTCCAGAGGGCTGTTCTCCTCATTTAAACAGCGTGTCTTACTTCCAAGTTAATTTTTTCTGACTTTACTAGTCAGACATGAGGTTTCATAGCATCTACTTTCCTTGCATTAACTGAGCTTTAAAACCCGCCCGCCTCACTCTCACTTTACCCTTTGGATGTGACAGAGGAGTGAAGGGCTATTCAACATCAGAGACTGCGAGATCGACATTCAAGAGAAAGCACAGCCAAACCCAGCCAAAAATGATGGCTCTGTTGAAGTCAGCCTTGTTTCTGAACTCCTCTGTGAGAGCGAGGAAGTCGGAACCAAGCTTTTAAAAGCCCTAGGAATAAAACATATAGCCCTCAAATTATATATGTAATCATCAGAGAAATGACTCAGAAAAGGAGGTTGTCCCCACATTTCAGCTCCCGGGTATGTAGTCTGTCCTCTGGTAGCTGCTCTTTCATACTTCAAATCATCCTGGCTACCTTCTTTGTAGCATTTGATTCCAATAAATTGATTTTGATGATGTACTGAGAATTAGGCAGATACTTCATTACATTGACTTGAGATCAAACTTAGGGAGACGTAATTGAACCTTTACGAATCCTGCAATCTCATTTAGACGATCAATTATTTTGTTTATCTACTCAAGCATGCTAATGGGAGCCAAGTAGGGTAGCAAGAAAAAACCAAGGCACTTAAGCCGGTGTGTGGAGTTTGTAGGTGTAGCTGAAACAGCATTTTTAAGCCAGGGCAGGTGGGGAAGAGTATGTATGTAAAATGGTATCTAAACCAGAACATCAGAATAGTCACAGCAAGCTTCTCCAGATGCCACAAGCACCACATAAGTGCAGCATCACAGCAGAATAATAAGCATCTTTTCATGCAAAAAAGCACACACCTTAACTTTCGCCGCAAAGGGCCGTTTCACAAAGACACAAATCCAAGGATGCAGATAGGTACTTGGTGGGAAGTACAAAAGCATCTGAGCAGAGCAGGTGCCCAATTCTCATGCAAAGCCCCTGCGCTTTCCAGCGCTTGAAAATTCAATACTTTTAAGATTCTGGCTGCTGTTCTTAAGTGCTGAGAAAGGAAAAGCAGTAATCAGCATAAATGAGGTTTGGCTTTCCCAAGCCCGGATCACAAGGTGAAAAGAGGAGCCGGCTGCAGGTTTGACCAGGGCTGGGAGAAGCTGACCCTGCCGACACTGTGCCCGGACTCCGGGGCTCCGGAGAGCTCGGCCGCGAGGGGACAGCCCGGCGGCTGCGTGTCACCCGCCGGGAGCTCCCTTTGGGCCACGCCAGAGCCCTGCTGCCTCTGGGCTGGGCGCGCAGGAGGACAAGAAAAAACGCCTCTTCCCAAACTCAGCAGCCGTCAAAAACAGGTGGGAAAAGCGTAGCAGGGAATTCCGACTGCAGGGAGCCCACAGGAGGGTGCTCATCACGCACGGTGCGGTGAGCGGTGAGGAGCCAGCCAGTCTCTCCCCGCCATGTCCAGTGACACCTGGGCTGACACCTGGGCTGGCCGCGCTCCGCTCCAGCCCCACGTCTTCCCAACGCTTCCGCCAGACGGCGCCGGGGAAGGTGACCCGACCGGGCAATGCTCTCCCGCACCCCAGAGCTGCTCCACCCCGCCACGTAAGCGCACGGCACTTGGAACCAACATGGACTTTACCAAAAGAGTAACTGGGGACAAGACCCGAAATGAACTGGGCTCTGTGCCGCAGCGCCGGTGCCCGTGTGAGGGTGTTTGTTCCTCTTACGACTGGCAGCTGGAATTTCCAGAAATGTCCAAAAGATGCAACACCCAAAGTGTATCAGAAATTGAGTTAACTCCTTTACACGCTTCAGCTCTTAGCCACAATAATCATTACCATTATACAGTACTCTCATTCCTAAAAATAACAAGACTAATAATTATTACCACTATTAGTTACCATTATTAGTATTACTACTTCCTATAGTATTTGGGGTCGGTTCAGCTAGGAGGCAAATGAGCATCAGGCTAGGGGGGGTAAATGGGAAGGCTAAAGACAGAAAGTGAGAGCTAGAATAAACAATCTTATTCCTTTTTTTTGGCAGCAAATGATAAAAGATATCCAGCTGTCCTAGCTCCAAGGAGGGGTGTTAATATATCACCTGATACAGTTGAAAAGCTTACAAAAATCTGGTTATATTTTTTAATCATCTTGCATTTTAGACCTTTAAAGTACAAATATGGATTTCAAACATATCAGGGGAACAAATTAACTTAGAAAAATGGCCGTACTTTCCAAGGTTGCACCTGCCATGAAATTGCTCCAAGTTTGCATTTTCCCTTAGTCTCTAGTGTGTCATTACAGCAGATTGATCGCCCTCCTCTCCCCGGCAACTCCCCCATTAGAGGGTTATTGTATGGAAATTAATGGGAGGCTAGAAACATTTCTTTCGCAGCTGCAGTAGTAGAAGTCAGTTTTGATTAAGCACTCGAAACCCAGCAGACTGGGGTGATCTCTTTGCTTTAGTTCCCTCTTTTATTATCACTGGTGTCAAGTTTTGTTACTTTAGCCATTCCCCTGGTACTCCCACTGCATCCTTGTGTAATAATAGGGGTTATTTTTTTATGTGCGCGTCTATTTATTTTAAATACGTCCCGGCCGATTCCCACTGGTGCAGAGCCCCGTTACACCACCTTGGCGCAGCCGCAGGAATCGCTGGCGCTCATCTCCACGGCCTGTTTGCGCTGGCGGCGTGGGGTGGGTAATGATGCCCCCAGGTAAACGACCATCCCTAGTTCTATCCCGTCCGTAGTTCTATCCCATGTCACGTCTAACATGTGCCTGCTCCGGCTCTTCCTCATCTTGCTGTTTCCTACCTGCCCAGTTCGATCCAGTTCCCATTGTCCGCTGGCAAATAACAGACGTACAAAGTGGCTCCTACGAAAACAACCCATATTTTTTAAAAGCCAGATGTTAATCAAAGCCATGATGGAAGAGGGGTTGTAAGATGCTTGTAAAATGCATGACCAGACCCAACGCTTGGAGGGCAGCATTCCGCTGCTTCTATTGTCCCCACAGTTTTTCTCGCAAACGATGGATTTGGTGGGTATAAAAAACATAGGAAGGGAAGTGCCTTTTAAACTGGTCCCGCCACAAATCATGCAATAATTGAAAAAAAAAAAAAAATGAAACTTCCTACTGTGTCAAGCTAGAATCACAGTCCTGGAGGTTGAAAAGGAAGCTGGAGTTATTTCAACTGGGGGTCACAGCGAGCGGCACAGCACAGTCCCCAGTCCCCTCCTCCCCGCTCCCTGCGAGTGGCCTTTGGCGGAGCAGTGGCCGTTGTCCCTGGATGTAGTACCTGGGGGAGGGGGGCTACATCCTGCCTGCACAGCGCACAACAGCTGCTGCAGGTTTCTCCTGACTTTGCTGCTGTTAAAAACACAGAGAGACCTCGGGCTTGGGGAGGGCTCTCGCGATGCATCACTTACTGCAACACAAGAGCTTTGGTTTAGGAAAATGCGGCATTTTCTTGATCGAGAGGCATGGATGGCTTCGGGTGCTGGAAGTGGCTCTGTATGTTTTCATGCATACACAAAAAGCTCAGACTGCCTACCTGCTGTTCACAATTCAGTTTTCACTTCACAATTATGATTTAGAACAAGTTTCAGAGTAGGAAATTTGTCTTCATCCCCGGCTCCTCTCCCTCCCCCCCAACATGAAGTACCTAAATGATGTGCCAACAACCGCTGCTGAAAAAAAGCCAAGTTAGGCTTTTGGGAACAAAACACGACGCGATGCTCAGCAAGGCCAATCCCACCAACCTCGGAAGAGCAGGACGCCAGGCGTCCCTGCAGCCATGGCCGAGTGCCAGGGATGCTCGGGGCACGGCAGGTACCGCTCAAACAGCGAGCGAGCCGGCGGCGTGGCAAGGACCATCACTTGGAGAACTGATTAAGTGGCACCTTTGGGGGGGAAGAAGAAAAGAAAAACCTTTAAGGGATTATTTATAGGGCTTGCAAAGGTGCCTTTTGAATATCCATCAATCAAACAGCCAGTTAAAAAGTCTGCTCAGCACACAAGAGAGTAGAAGGAGTAAAGAAAATTGGATACGGCATACATCTGCGATGTACAGCCATCATCCATAATCTCCAGCCCTCTGCTTCATATGTAAAGCATGGCGGTTTGGTGACGGTGATGCGAGCGGGATGGTGAAGTACCGAACGAGCAGGTGCTTGGCTCAAAACCAACGTGGCGGTTTCTGTCCCTGCCAAAGCCAGGAAATGTCAGCAGTAAGTTTTAACAACTTCAGTAGGAATAATGGAAGACAGGAAATAATCTGCACAAGAAAGGAATTGAAGATATTTGGGTGCCCCAGCCAAAGGGCTGCAACCTGCCTTTAAGGAGCAAATAGAAGCAGGAAGACAATAATAACAAAGCAGCAGCAGGGTAATTGCTGGCTGAGCATACGGCCTGCGAAGGGACCGGCCAGCGCGGGGACAGCAGACACGCACGGTGACGCTGCCCGTGCTGCGTCCGAAGCTGGAGGTCAAGAGCTCTGGGCTCCTGATGATCACTGATCTTATGGCTGGTTCCTCTCCATCCCCGCTACCGCAGCAATCAACTCCTGACCCACGGCAAACATCTTTTCTAGGACTCCACTTCATCTCTTTCTTTTTACTGGTTTTGTAGGGGCATTTGTAAGTGCAGTATTTCAATGAATCAGAGCAGCGCAGCAGGGCCCTTCCCAGCTTCCCTTGTTACTGGGAGGTTTGCTTGGCCTGATTTAGAAAACAGAGGTTTGGGGTTTTTTTGATAACCAAGAGGCAGCAGCTGATGTCTGAAATAGGGGTTCCCCCACCGCAGCACCCCCTGCTCTGGCAGCCGCCACGTGGCTGGTTCCGGCATGGCTTTACGTGCCTTTCTGATGTGAGTCACACATTTAATGACAAAGTACTGTACTACAACTCCCCATTTATCTTATTAAATGGTCCCAGAACAGCGCTGAGAAATGTATTTAACATAAAGACACCTATTAATTAATAAGCACATTAGTCAGCAATCAATACTCAGTTGATGATATTGTTTAAATTATACATGTATAATAAGGATATGTTTCTGCCTTCCTCATCCGTTTTAAGGCATACATTGAAAATGAGTAGTGCAGAACGGCTTTGCATTTAAAGAAGTTTGATTAAAATTATTTTTAAATAGACTAATCCTATGAACATATTATATTGCATAAAATTAGCCCTGAGCATAGTCAGTTTATCACCTCAGTCTCTTCACAGCCCATTGATTAACCAGACCCCGGGAGCAGCCTGTTCTCTTTACTGCGTTTGTATTTTATTGTAGTGATATTGTTGTGTGTTTCAAAATCCGGAGCGAGGCATTCCTAGCAATTACTTCCTCTTGGTCTGCATAAAATGTGCCGGGAATTCTCAGGCTGATCCCCTCTTGCCACTTGTATGACTTGAAGATAATGGCAGCAACCTCATCCTGCAGATCCCTGTCCGCCGGGATGCGGCCGGGCAGGGGACACACCTGCATTACCCCCGACCCGACAGCCCCCGCTCTGCGCCGGAGACGCGCACCGATTCCACGGGACACACCGCACAACGTCCCCGGCACGAGGGGCCGGACTCACCCGCTCCCAGACACCTTTCCCTCAGAAGATCCAACCACAAGGTACATTTTGTTCTTGCATCTACCTTGAAATCAGACTTTTCTCTCGCGCACAAGTGACTCAGCCAACCTCCCTCCTACCCACAGCTTCCACAAAACGCCACCGCTGCCGCCGGTTTTGCGTGGCCGGATGACACTAGCCTACATTTTCTCCTAGCAGGGCTGCCGCAAATGGGAATAACTTAATAGAAGGGAAGAAAGTCAACGGAATTACTCTGGGGTTTTGTCAATAGGGGGATTTGCTTCGGTCCCGCCACAGTGGTTTAATAGAGCTTAAGTTCTCAGCCTGGACATTCTCAAAGTAGATTAAAGTTATTTATTTTATGTTAAGAAGCAGTTTGCTTAGGTGTAAAGTTAATATATTTTAATATTTAATGCATTAATATTTATATTAATATGTTTAAGTTATATTAAATTAATATAAGCCATTTATACAAGTAGTTTTACCTGGAAAGTTTAAACTAAATTGGCTGAAGCTCATTTCATGAGTGTACACAAGCCCTAGAACCAATGGGTTTGTTTTTAAATTCTCACTCTCCGCAGGAACAGTCTATGTCGGCTCTTCCTATGCATGTAACTTCAAGCTACTATTTTGATTAGTGCATCAGTCAAAGAAAACTTTTGCCTGCTTTGCTTCGAGACGCTGAGGACTGGTACATGGCCATTTTTCTCCCAATTTTGGCACACTATAGCTACACGACCTGCTGAATTATAGCAGCATTTTTTTGTTTTCTCAACACGACGGTACTTGTTTGCTGGCACCCTAGCAGCCACCCTCAGCAGAAAACTATCTGAACCCAAAGATCTTTACCAACCGCTGGAATTACAAATTACACGAGGGCTCAGAACTTACTGTGCTTTAATAAAAGTCAGAGCAGGGGCACAGCCTGACTTGACAGCCCAAATTAAAGGTGTTTCCTTGATCCCCCCTGGGCGGAGGCAGCGGGGAGAAGGGGATGATGGAGACAAGGTCGTCCCATCAGACAGCCCTCGGCACTCTCCTACCCGCGCCGTGCGTGAGGGGGTGCTCTGCTCTCACCGAACTCCTGTGGTCTCCAGCCAGATCCCTGGATTTACACCTTCCCCTGCTCTCAGCAGAGGAAAACCCAGAGCTCAGAGCCTGAAGCGGGGCCCGGAGCTGGCAGCCGAGGGGGCGTGGGAACTGCTGGGCGGCAGAGGTGGCCCACGGGCACGGAAATGTGTTCCAGGAACACGCGCTGTACAAAAACAGACACCCTTCGTCAGCCCACGGGGTGCCTGTGTCAGAAAATGACTCTGAATTATGGGCTGAGCAACGAGCTCTGAGTGTTTCTGGTTCAGGCACGGTGGCTTCCACCATCCGCACATACAGATGTGCACACTCAATCACAGCTGTCCGGGGACGCGCATCCGGAGCCAGCGAGCCTCGCTCCAACGCCCGGATTTTGGTGGGAATATTTACAATTCTAAATTCCAGATTCATTTCCTATGAACGCGTTTCAGTGCTACCCAAAATTTGCCCTTTTAGAAAAGGCTTTTGTCAGCAACCTCCTTTGCTGTGATATTCTGGGCACGTGGACTCGAACAGGGACACTGCCCCAGCCAAACCACTTCCAAGCGCAAAGGAGCATCACGGCAGCATTCACCCGACTCCAGTGGTGTTATTCGTGCTCTGCAGTGCGGAGTGGGTTCCGCTGCACGTGTCTGGCTGCTGCTTATCAATCCAGGCGGGATTTTTCTCCCAGTCAGTCACTGGGTTAAAGTGGTTAGAGGGGAGAGCTCAGCCGAGATTGCACATCCAGGCCCTGGATCAGGGCTCTAATCCACAAAACAGACTTCTTACCTGGACACCAGGGCTGGAGCCGAACCAGGAGCCCAAGCGCAGGCAGCGGGAGACGTCGGCGGGTACAGGCTGGCATTACCTCAGTGTCTCCGAAATACCACGGATCAGACGTTTCTGGAGGTCAGCACAGGCAGCCACTGAGGGCGCCATGATACCTGTGATAAAAATAAAAACATAATGTGTTCGGATAGTTGGACTGAAAATTAGCTTTAGGGTCTCCACGCATTGCTTTCTTAATGATGTGAAACATAATAGCCTCAACTGTAATAAAGATGAATTACTTTTTAATAAAATAATGAAACTCCGGTAAACACTCAAGGTTTATCACTTAATTTATCCCCAGTGCTCACACAGAAAAAAAATTTTTTTGCTACCCCATTTTTAATATTCTCAGTGATTAGATTTCAATAACCCGCTCCATAGTAATGTGTGTCTCATTTCCCTGGACAGACAAAATAGGCCATAACTTCCTCTCCGTTACAGCACTAATGCTGTAATTTAGAACTTCTGTCAAGATGAAAGATCTTTCCAGGGAGTTGCAGCAGGCCCATGGCAACACTTCGGCACAGGGCTGGATAATGAAGTTTTCATTATTAAATAAAGATATTTTAGGAATGTCATAACCCATAAATCCATTCTTCTACAACACATCAGCACATTATTTTGTTTATTTCTCATCCACTGATTCAATCCTGCGCCTCCCCACCCTCCTATTTTTTGGCTACCTTGTGAGCTCTGTTAAGTTGCCATAGAGGTAAGTTCAAGTGTGTCTCCCGGTGGTCCAGGGTGGGAGGGATTGGATACAAAGGATGCAAAGTGCCAAGGGGAGGGCAGGGGCTCACATCCCTTTGCTGGCAGGAGTCCGAGCCCTGCAATTTGATGTTACCTGAAGGAAATGCTAATGTGGATCATCAAGCTGAGGAGCTTCAAGAATTACAGAAAATGGGTGCTTTTCAGGAGGAAATTCAGTACTCCTGAACGGTGCTGTGTTGGTTTTCAGGGAAAGGCAGCAAGCGAAAGCAAAGGCAAATCTGCAATAAAAAAGTTTCCCACCGCTTAAAGGTTCATTGAGATGAACCAACAGAGAGCAGCAGGGGAACTTCGTGCTTTCTGAAGACACAAGAAAGGAAATTATGAATTGCACAAAGACCGGCCTGCTCACCTATCAGAAAATTATATTTATTTCTGGAATTTAAAAACAAACTGTAAACCCTATCAGCACTTGAACTAATTGAAAATAATTTTCCCCTCCCAGTGTTAAGCAAGCAGGGAAGTTCTGTGTGACAGCACGAATGTTGTCTGTAATGCTTTGCTAAGATCCTACTAATTAAAATAAAAAATCTCATTTGAAGACAGTTAATGGATTCTGCTTTTCTACAAAGCTTAGGAAGGCAACATTTATCTGAACTTGGGACCTGTGCTGATTACTGCTCAGTCAGTCGTAATTCAATTCACTGAAGAAAGATGCCCATTTCATTAACGCGAAGAAATAACCACTGTCCACAAAATAAATTTTCTGGAATTGCTCTACCAACTGGTTTGATGCTGTGTTAAGTTTAGCATTTCCATGCTGCCACAGTGTTTTAATTGTAGCCCCGATTTCACGTCACGGGGCTCAATTCATCCTATTAACGGTTTTCTCCCTTTCCTTGAGACAACTTCCGCCAATACCACCAAAGCAGGGAGCTTTTGCTACTCCAATCGGATCCCGGCGTAGAAGAACATTCTACAGCACGGGGGTAAAAGTATTTGGGATTTTGATCTGCTGCATTTTGAGGATGGAGCACCCTTCGCCAAATTCGGTTGTTGCCTTCAGCACCATTAACCCAGGATCCTGGATTCTGCAGAGCAAACGCGTCCTGCGCCGCTGCCAAAGTCAGTGAGAGTGCTTCCAGAGGGGGCAGAGAGGGCACAGGTTAATTTTGCCACTTGAAAGTAGCCAAGGATCCTATGTGGGCTGCCAAAACAAAATCCCAGCATCACATTAGGACACCGGAGCCTACAGCAATCAATGTGAAAATCAGATTTTTCCACTTAGGAGAGCAAATCAATCTCGGTGTCCATTCCCGGGGGGCAGGGGTGGGTGTCGCAGACAGGACAAAACTAGACACAACCAAACTGAGCAAGAAGCTTCCTGCCTTGCTTCTTTCTGGTGCTGCTGGGACAATTCTTGGAGCGCTCCCTCTAGCACTGTCTCACCGTTTGTGCTGCCTCACATGTCCCATTCTTCTTTGGGGTTCCCTCTCTTTTAGGAGTTTTGTTTTAAGCAATTTTTAACCTCACTTCCTCAGCCCAGATAAAGTGGTTACTTTGCGCAAATTGATTTCAGTGGCAATGCTGTGATATGTCAAGTTTCCAGAAGGGAATCTACATTCCTATGAAAATAACCTTGAACTGTCAGTGCAGCGTTCCCACGATAAAGCTCAAGAACGGCTGGAGGCAAATCAGGACCAAAGGAAATGCAGCACGTAGGGAAGTATCAGCATTAAGATCTTGCTTTCGGCTTCCTTAAAATAAACAAATAAATAAATATGAAGAAAAAGGAAAGGAAGCCAGTGCAAGGAGAGCATCTCCCCAGTGAACAAAGCTTGGGGAAACTCCAGCTCCCTGGCCACTAGGTGTCTGTCGTGACTCAAAATCATGACCTGGCCAAGGCAGCCTCCCAAGCCGGGCTGGGGAAGCTCTCCCGATGGAAGAAGTGCTCTCCATCTTCCCCGGTCCTTATCATATCGACAGGGGCCTCAAGTCTCTCGTTACCGTATCAGCAGCACCTTGGGGGATACGGTTGAAGCCCCCCTTGGTCCTCGCCGCCGGGGAGCTCCTGCGGCCGAGGTGGTTCTCACCACGCACCTCGGGTGGGTGGCTGGGCTGGGGCCCTGTGCTGCTCTTGGAAGCTCTTCTGTTTATGGAAATTAACGTCTTTCATTTCACCTAATTAAAGCACCCAGGAGCTATCAGGCTCATGTTTTTCAGGAGATTAAAGTGTGCTTTTAGAAGGCAGAGAATGGCCAAAGCCTGAAGCTTAAAACCGAACCAACTATTTAGTGGGAAGAGAAGACATGGGATTCAAATCCATGCTGCTGGGATTCAGCAGTATGCCAGCTAAATTCTGAAATCTGATTCCTACCCATCAGTTTAAACTGGACAAAATAACACAGGAAACACATGCTGGGATATATTCCTGTTTCCACTACTGGCCAAAACCATAAGTTTTCAGGAAAAAGACAAAAACAAATTCCACAAACAACATTACACGTTTCTGATTTATCTGGTTCTAGACCAATTCAAATATTCACCTGAAATATACATTTTTCATTTCATAGGAAAATTGTGTGATGGAATTCTACTGACATCACGGAAGTACTACGTATAGCAGTAAAAACATATAAAGATTGAACAGACCAACCCCACTTCTCTACTGCTAGAGTGACTTACAGAAGATGCTCTCGTGTAAAGGAATTTAGCTTGGAATTTAGCAAAGGTACATGCTGGGAGTCAGGCAGGTGAGCCCATCCATCAGAACCTTGGCACAATTCAGTTTCCATTTCATACCATTATCTAGTCTAGCATCAGGCATATATTCTGATCTCATTCACAGCATGGTAAAACCCAAACCAATATTAACACTGCAGGAGACAATGGACTTTTGCCAGTCCAGCTGCGGTGAGATCAGCTTCAAGCCCTGGGCCATCCTGTGCTACACGTGGCTATCGCAGGCAAGCACCTGAAGCCATTCTGCAATGGCAAGAAGCAGCTGCATGGATGACCACCTACCTGTGTTCTCCAGCTAGCAGCAGAAATACCTAAATCCGGTACGTACTCAACGCAAGGTGAAGAACTCATCGCTATTTAATTCGCCCAAATTTGTGGGTCCAGAGGGTGCACACTAGTGACCCGTTCATGTGCAAGAGCTACTTTCTGTCCTCCCAAGTTGCACAGAAAAACACGTGTCATTTTGACGTTTTCAATGTCCATCACATCACACTGCTCTCACTCCAAGACGGTTACGCTACCGGTGATAGACTGTGCGCCCAATAAAATCTATATATACCTACAAAAGTTGACTTAGTTTTGTAACTTCAAACTGCATTTTAAAACTGCTCTTGGCAGAAGTACCACGAGAAGTCATCCTTTCAGATGTGGCTCATCAGCAGGGACGCCACCACAAGACACATGCTTTGCCACTCTATTTCTTATCAGCGAGTGGCTGACTTTCCCCAGGGTTTCCCTTGAAAATGCCACATGAAAATATTCCGTGGTTCCAGCTGGCCAGCTAGGTACTGGAGCAGAGAAATGAATCTGCTGAGCTAATGAAGCTTAGGTCAGAATTGTGTAAATACTGTAGAAAAGAATTTGCAAACATTTGTTCAAATGAAGGCTTGGAATTAGTTTCAATAGCACCCACGAGTCATAACGTCTCTCGTACGCTCTCCCGGAGCACTTGCACAAATGAACTGTTGTTTGAAAGAACATTCAGACAAAGCGTCATAAAAACACAGGCAAATACATGCTCAAATCTGAGCAGTTATGCAAATATTTCCTCTGATGACTAATGACACCAATGACTTTTCATGTTATTTGTGAACTTGGGACTCGTCTGCCCAGGAGTCCACAACGTACCGTGTGGAAAATAACACAGATCAGTAAAAAGCTCTGCAGCTTGTGAGAGGACTTCATGGAGGATTTATCAGTATTTCTACTGAGATTCACTCCAAGATCTTTCACCTGATTAGAAAGTCACTTTAATATCTTTGGAAACTATTCCTCATATCGCCCAATCTATCTAAAAGCCTCTGAATTCTTCTCTGCGGGAATCTGTATATCCCAAGGCTGTTGCAAACATCTGTCTTCTTAGCACCTGTCAGTAATTTCCTAATATCACGGCTTTAACAATGCCAATATTCCTCTAACAAGTTAACTACCTACTGGAGCACTGGATGGACCAAAATGTTGTAAAATCGAAGCAGGGCAGCTGGTACTATCTAACAGACACCCGGTCTGAACTACACGGGACTTCTAAGGAACAAGAGGAGGTGAAAAGTGGAAGTCTCGGATGTCAGCAGCCAGATACATGGGTGGAGAGTCCGGCGGCCCCACGGATCGCTGAGGTCGGAGCTGGGAGGAAGATGCACCGGGGGAGAGTTTCTGCGGCGTTCTGGCAGTTGCCCACCCTAAATCAAGCTCCTACTAGCTGAGCTGAGCTCAATAAACCTGACACTTGGCCAAAAGTCTCTGACAAGCTGGATCTTGAAGAATAAGAAAACAACGCCCTGACAGCATTTGTATTTGCATAAACATTATTTAATCAGTTCTGTGCCATCTCATTTCTACAGTAGGCTGTGCCCAGACAATTTCCAAAAATGAGTTCAAATGCATTTAATTCTGGTGGGAATGGTTTTCATTGTGACAGTTCCTGAAGGCAAAGTGCGTTAGAGGAGAGGCTAAGCAGGGACAAGCGGCACCAACAGCTTTCTGCTGCGCTGCCATTGCAGACGGGCTTGGAGGGACGCTCGCGCTCCAGTGCAAGTCCAGCCTGCTCTGCCCAATAAGCCAGCAAAGAGCCTAGCTGCTGGATGCCTTTACAGAAACTTCTTTTCCAGGATTTTGCGACCAATAACCCATTTCTAAGATGCTATTCAACAGACATTACAATTATGTATTGTGTGTAGCACTGGTTATAGTTTCTGAACTAGCAAATAATCCCTGTGCTTTCTCCAGGCCTTCTGCTGACTGTGCTTCCAGAACATTCACACTCATTCCACCTATGACATTTTGCTTTTTTCCTTGAAAGAACAGACCTTCCCGGTTCTTCTGACTTGGTAGTTGGAGTGGGAAAGCTTGCTAAGAGGAACTCAAAGCCTTTGAAGGTAATTCACACATTGGTCAACAACTGTAATAACATCGCTAAAATTACAATGTGCTCCAAGCACTAAACATTAAAGACCTCGCATTTTATAAAACTAATAAATCAAACATGGTAAGTGCTCAACTTCTGGCTAAATCTAGATAAAAGGTGCAGCTTCACTTCCCCGAATCACAGAGAGGTTATGCACTTGAAGTAACTCTGCCTCCAAAAATCATCGAATCAGCAGTAGATTTTGCAATGTCTGGTCAGACTGTTTGACATTCAGATTCACAGAAAACAGTTTATCAGCAGAAACCGATCCAGAGTGGCCTCTTTTCCTTTCTTCCTCTCTCTCTTGCTGCTTTGTTGATACAGACAGGAGCAACTTCTGAAGCCATGCATTGGTGGTCACATATTTTTGAAAAACAAAGCATGTATATGTTCTCATATACAAAATAAGGGGGTTTTGCTGACTTTAGCTAAGTTAAGAAATGTGTCTTCAAACACGCTAATCAATGTACAGATAAAACAGGAATCCTGTCCTTTAAGGACAGGAAGTTGATGCTTACATTTTCATGGTGTTATCTAGTCTGTTCTCACGAGAACGCATGAGCAGGCTCTCCCACCACCCTGGAGAAGTCCTGGAAAAGCAACACAAGCTAGGGCTAGTTTCTAGCTTTTTCCCTTTGCAAT
The DNA here is from genome assembly GCA_013398295.1 of Chionis minor. Classification (NCBI taxonomy): domain Eukaryota; kingdom Metazoa; phylum Chordata; class Aves; order Charadriiformes; family Chionidae; genus Chionis; species Chionis minor. The sequence continues at coordinate 574,007 of VZSF01002819.1, forward strand.
AGTAGTAACCTTATACATATGAAACGAAGGAAGACGTAGTCTTTTTGCTTGAACAAAGGATAAGCCCTTTGCCTAAGGTCAGTAGAGCTGCTGATTTAGGTCCAAGAGCAACCAGCGAGAGTTTGGCTGGTTTGTGCTCCTGACAGGACTCAGCCGTGCACGTGCGACTTCTCCGTCTCATCTTGAACATCTTTTTCACTTTCTTTCACTCTCAGCTTCCGTATCAGCAGAAGAGCTGCTCTAGGAATGGACAATTTGTGCGGTTTTTGAAGTGGCCTGAGACCCTCAGCTCATCAGCGCTAGAGAAGGCAGTGACAAACACGCAAGCAGATGTCAGACGCAGTCAACAGGCACAAGGACCGTCCTGCAGTTCTCCCAGCCTGGCTGCGGTTACGTACGGTCCTCTGCATCCTGCTGAGGTTTTGGATCCGCTTTATTGACAGCAGAAGTTTGAAACAAAGGGAATGGTGAATGGAAATTTACTTCCATGGAAATTTACTTCCATTTCACTGCGACCGGGTTTTATGTGGAAAATGCACCCCACCCTCTCTATCTGAGAATCAGCAGGAGCGCAACTCCCAGTGCCGTTGCTCAAGGGGAGATCTCCACTGTCAAGTTGATTTGTGATGCTTCTGAGTTGACAGATTGCCTTGGGCAAGGGAGGAGGTGGGTTTGCAAAGGAAGGAAGAAAGGAGATTAAACCTCCATCAAACTGTGTGGTTACCTGTGCTAGGGAAGGGGAGAGGCAGTGGGGGAGGGTGGAAAGTCAAAAAGCATATGAGAAAAATGCATTACCAAATAGGGAAAAGGTGAAAAGACTTTAAGATTTTACACAAGATCTGCGGTTTTTCAACACTCAAAGCACAGAGCTTCACCAGGGCTCCGCAAGGTGTCAAAGAATCCCCTCCAAATCAGAGTCAAGCACCTTAAGAAAAGTTTTAGCAAGAACAGAGTCAGGAAGCACCAGGCATCTTGATTTTAAGCAGTTGTGTGCAGACCAGGCGGAAAAGCGTGTCCTAATTTTCAAATATGCTGAGAATGTGCAACTCCATTTGAAGTTGCTGGAAGCTCGGACTGTTCAGTACCCCTGAAAACAAGATTCCAAGGGATTCTAATGCTGTCCTCAAAGTCGGAGAAGGGTAATGCACGGTGGGTGTTGGAGGCACGCAGACATTCCCTGTTCTGGAAAAAATATGTAGTTACTGTTGAGGTAACTCTGTATGACTCTTTCTGGTTGAAGGGGCATCTGAAAATAACACCTTGAATGACACTGCAATTGCAAGGAAAAAAAAAAAAAATCAGTATTTTTTTACTGTTGTGCCTGCAGAAAAGTGCATGAGCATGATCTCAGAGGAGAAAAATTACAGCTCCTCCTCCAAGGCCACACACTTGCGCATCCCTAAATTCGGCTTATCAGACTTGATCTGTGATTGAACCAAGTGAAAAGTCAAAGTTAGGTGTTTCCATCAGGCGGTTACGATGCAAACACCACACAGCTCTGTTCTCCCTCACTTCTTTCGTGTATTTTTTCAGATGTGGCATCTGTCACCAACTTTGAAAAGGGCACGGATGAATAAGGACCCCAAAAAGGACTGTGAAGCTGCTGGATTCCTTTTCCATGGGTGCAGTGCCCTGTCTCTCAATGGAAGCAGGTTACTACTGGATGTTAAACGGCATTTGATTTTCAACATTTCTGCGGGAATTACCTTCACTTCTCTGGGTACATTTCTACACCCACAATGTTGAAACGCAGCTGAGACTTCCCTGGTTCGTTCCTTGTGAGCGGCACTTCCACCTATATATGCCTATATATAGGTATAGAAAATACCTACAGCGTAGATGAGAAAAATCTGTGAACCTTATGGATCCACCTCACACCTTCTCTTAACACAGCTGCCAAGAGATTTCACACGTAAGGCACTACCGAAGACCAATAAATATCTAGAAAGAAACAGGCCTCCCTTCTGCAATGAAGTCAATAAATTTAAGTCCCAATTTCAAAATATATACGTTTCGATAACTCTGTTCCTCCTAACTTCACAAGCTGGCAGAGAGGATTAAGACCTAGAGTTTCCATTCTGACTCCATCCTAACGATGTGTCCAAACGCGAATATACCACCCCGTGGGAGTCTGGATTACAGATACCTCTTGGGTTTTGTTATGTGCTTACTGGAAAGATGGCAAGGAGAGGGACTGAAATTGTCTAATGGAAATACAGCCTATATTAAGCTGGGAACGTCCTACTTCAGTAACTCGGCTTAGTACATAGCCCCAGCTAAAGCATAATCATCCTGGAGGGAAAGCATAAATCATGGCATTAAATAAGAGTAGAGAAAGATCATTTACAAACTCAAATTACCCATTTTGCTTTTATTTCCATTCTATTTCTATGTAATAGTTTCATATTGGAAAACACAAAAATATATTACCCAACCACTATTTTTTCCATTAAAATTAATTACTTCCAGTTCTTATTCTATTGCACACGCACTAATTCAGTTATTTTCTAGCTCAGTTCTTGTTGAGAATATAAATTCTGTATTAGTCTAAGGGCTTAGTGCTTCAACGTATTTATTTTATGTGGCTGTCCACTGATGTCCCTCAGTTTCCTATTAGATCATTCCCATAAATCATTTCTTTATTATTCATCCTAGAATCTATCCAGCAATTTACTTTTAAGACAACTGTATTTTTTTTCCATATAAAATGCTAGATTTTGTAACAGCCTGTACAGCAACCATCTTTTCCAGTAGCTAAACAGTCTCGGCCAAAGACATAACAGACATTCCTTTGCTCTCACCATGCCTTAGCTTCTTTCCTCAGCAAGTTATTATTAGTAATTAACGTTTTACGTATTTAAACTGCCAAATACATTGACATCTATTGCCATCAACAGCAAGATAAACTTGTCCAAGATCGTACTGACATTTTACGGCTGTGTATTTGGTATTATCTTTACTGATCTTAAATACATTTTCTTTGTTACTTCCTCCAATGTTTCAAACACCTTGCTGCTCTCTGACAGTCATAGTGCAACCAAAAAGTTGCTACAGACTATGTAAACTTACTTCTTCATCCTGATGCTTTCACAATCTCTGCTCGGTTTTATTTCCCAGTGGGATATAAAGAAAAGCAGAGATGGGGTCTATAAATCCTATTACAAGCTCTTCCTTTTCAGCATTAAACAGCAAGCTAATAATTTTACTCAAATTCTAAATTGTTGTACAGCCAAGAGATATCTTGAGGAACAAATATATATTTTTTTTAAAAAGCCTATAAAATAACATCTACTTTTCCGACCATATTTTCAAATTTCATTAAGCAGTTGAGAAGCAGAATATTATCTGAAAAAAAAAAGCAATTACAGTATTTATTTTTCTGGAACCCATACCGATACTTTCTTCCCATCCCTTTGTGCAAAGGAGCAACGTATCAAAGACAAGAGTGAATGAACCAAAAATGGGATTCTATAGATGAACATAAGAGGGAAGCACCAATATGGCCAACACCACTACACGGAACCATCATTCCAATCTGTATTTTGAACACACACTATTTAAATATCATGAAGATGAGAACAAGGGCACGGTTTTAGAAAGCTGTCTTGTCTATGGAATACGCTGCACGGAAACATCACCGTTGCTAACTATGGCCAAATTTAGTTAAGAGAAGCCTGTTAGTTACACTTTCCGTCAGTGAAAGCTTTGGCGTACTTCCCTCAGACTTCATCCCGCAATGAGGCCACGGATTTCACTCCCCCACACACTACTGAGGGGACAACCGGGACTCAGTTCCGACGCTGGTGACACGAGGCTGTTTGGGGGAGGGAGAGTCCCAGGGGCTGGTCCTCAGCGAGGTGCCAGGACAACTCTGACCGTGGGTTTGGGCCTATTGATCACTGTTTCAGCGGTGGCTTATGAGAGGAGTCGTTAAGAACTGGTAATGATTGCACACTGAAGGATTACCGCCTAAAACCATGAGGATCAATAGAAAAATCTTCCTGCTAAAAGTTCCATTGATAACTTAAGACCCCAAACACACAGCAGCATTGTTCTCTGTCTCAACACCCGACATTTTTCTTTTTAATTGCCCAGTGAATTAAAACTTTTGAAACTACTTAATTACTGGATTTATGCTTCATGAAAGGATCAGTTGTAATTATAGGTTGTTTGGGGAAGGGGGTTTCTCTCTTAATTCTAATTGCAAATAATTGACTGTAAAACATTTTTGAGCATTACATTTAGAACAAAGATGTATCCTTTGAAGTCAATATTTGGCTTATACCTTTCTGCAAAGGGGATGCACATGAAAATACGTCTGGCTCCTAGTAATATTAACTTCTTATCATGGCAGCCATTGCAGCACTCAGTCAGAGAGCTAGACCTTCCTGTGCAAAACGTTCCGCTAAAATAAAATGGATAGTCCCTGCTCAGAGAGATCACGAGGCATTTACAGGGCGATTCAGTAATAGGTATCAAGCGAAGAAATAAACAAAGAGGAAATGATAAGCGCTGAATCAATCCTGACCCGTTCACACACTATCATTTTCCATACCCTCATTTTCTGGTCTCCTTACCCTGTTTTTAAATGACCTGTCACCACCACGAATTACTTTCAAGAAGGGATGTGGAAGGAGGCAGTCTGTCACTGTGGATTTCAGTTCCCATGGGACAACACACTTAAGCTGGTCTCCTGAAGAATGAAGCCTCCTACCATCATTATATTACCTACTTATACAGGGAGAAGCGTTTTCTGGGTAAGAACTTCACACTTGAACACATGCATTTCAAAGGACAGAAGAACTTGAAACAAGCCATTGAAGGCTTGGGAAACATCAACGCCGTTTGGAGACCTTGACTTGAAGTACAGAAACCAGATGGTTTAAAAGTGAGTCTGATCTGGTAATCTCTTTGAAATTTCTACTCCAAGAAAGGCATGAGGAGCTCTGGAGGCTGCACACAGAGGTAAATTATGTGTTTATTTAGAAAAGAAAGAGGCCAGCTAAAGAAAGTACATACTGAAAGGAACACCGTTGCCTATGCTGTCTCAGGATAGTAAGTAGTAAGGTGGTTTTATTCTGGGAGATAATTTATTTATCTTTATTTTCTACCAGTAAAGCATGAAGCTATTTAAAGACATTTGATCATTCTATTCAGTAAAATAGTAAAATTATTCAAGATGACTAGAAAGATTTGGGCCTAGGCTTGCAAATTTTCATTATTTTCCCCATGGCCTTGAGGATGTGATTCATCTGTCTAAATGTCTGGATCTAAACTAGCCACCTTCAGCTGCCTGGAGAGATAAGGGAGGGAAATCAGCCCTTGCAAGGTGTGATTCATCTCATCCTCAGGCAGACGCCTGAAACCGTCCCACCAAGGGCCCTTTGGAAGCGTCTGTCTCTCGGCCGAGCGAAAGCGGCACTGGGGGACCCAGCCCTGCCTGGCCACGACGGGGGCCTTGGGACAGGGATTTAACTGCAGGTGTTTCGAGGGTCAGGCTTTTCCTGGCTTAATGTCTGGTTTTAGAAGAGGAAATACACGTGTGCCTTTGGTAAGTACAGAGACAGCCTAAAAAAATACCCAAATTTGTTAATTTACTTCTGAAAAATAAAAATAAAATCAGTAAGTCTTCTTGTGTTTCCCCTCTTTGATTGTACTCCTTGAAAACTCTAGAAAATCAACTTTTATCCCAACCGCTGAATAAAATATCATTCCTGTTCTTGGTTGCTTAAATTTCAGTAGCCAGTCATCATCCTTCTACTTTATTAGCTCTCCGATAAAAAAGGAAGTCAAGGTCTCTGGATCTGATTCCCCCTTATATCCTAGATTAATGTATCCTAGATTAAGTTTGACAGAACTAATATTAGTTCGATTGTTCCTGGAATAGCTCATCTGTAAAATGAGAGGAGAAATCAATTCAACAGAATACCTAGGGGAACAGAACAGGGAAAAGGACTCCTTTGCAAAAGAAGGGTTTGCCACAACAAGGAAACAAGAAAAAATACAAATATGGGGTTGTTCTGACAAAATGCTTTTTTGCCTGCAGGAATGCCCGTTCCAGGAAGCCTGACCGTAATGATACAGGCAAGCGGCTGTAGGAAAGTAGCAGGAAAAGAGGGGGAAAAAAAAAAATACAGCAGAGACAAAAGAAGGCCAGCGAGAAATAATAATAATGAGAAAAATGTCACATTAAACTCTGAGAGCAGCATCAGCAGCTGCCTACACCTGGAGGGCGAATGAATGCAGACGGCGGCCAGGCCAGCGTGCCGCGTCTTGCGAGCATTCCTGCGGCGAAGGCAAGTCCCTGCAGCCCCGGAACATTCCTGCGCCCGCCCTCCCGCCCCGCGCACGGCGCTTCCAGCTCTGCTGCTCTCCAAAAAGACCTAAAACACACATATGCTGCTAACACGGCCCCAGCCCTGCACTTTGTGGTTAGCTTAAAAATCCTGGGGTAGCAACGCAGCATCTTCCGAGTTTGAGTAAAGGTGGGAGCTGCAGAGGAGCGAGCCAGAGCCCTTGCGGGACAGCGAGGTGGGACACTGTCCCGGCCCCCCGGTAACCTCCCCGTCCACCAGTGGTCACGGTGGCTCTGGACATTCATTGCAGGAGACAGAAGGATGTGCGTGGGCAACGGTTTGCTCCGGCTACGCTTCACCTCTGCACGCAGATAAGGAAGCAGAGGAGACAAGGCAGCAGTTGTAAACAAACATGGGACGCAAACATGAAAAGATAAAATGAGCCTGTATTTCCTACCCCACGCTTTACAGCCCCCTCTGCTCCTCTGCTCGATTTTTCATCGGCTACTGACCTAGATAAAGGTCGCACCTCAAAAAAAAAAGTTAATTAGTGCTTCACTACTCTGACCCTCACTGTTCCGTGTCTGTTCCTAGGGATACTGCACACTGTCTATACCATACGGGGTCTAAGCACACACGTGAGCAGATCTGATTCATGTCAGGACTCCACCAGCTCCAGTTCAATGGGGCCAGAGCGTTGTCTCCTTGGATGGCTGCACCCTGCCCATTTCTGGAATGGGATGTCCAGGACCGGCCTGATGCAAAGTTAACCGGGTGAATTTGTCTTCATGTCTTCTGTTAGGCTCCCCAGCTTGTACTAAAAAAAAAAAAGCTGGAAAGAGTAGATGGATGGAAACGGAAAGCAAGCGTAGAAAGGCGCAGTTCAGCAGATCTGTCTTTGTGCTGCCTCCTTCCAATTCTCATATGCTGCCTGCTGAGCTGACAAGAGGTGCACTGGAGCTAGATTTTTTTTTCTTTTGCCTCCTGTTGTCTTCACAAAATTTCAGAATATGCTGCCAGATGCTCATTCATGCCAGAGCAGGATGAGTAATAGTTTCTTCATTCCTAAATGAGCCCCTCTGATTCATGGTATGTGCTAGTCATTTTCTCCAAACGCCGAGGGAATCAAAGTTTCTCATGGGCCCCCTGTAGAAAGATTAACATGCGAGCAAAAGCCTGATTGGGAATGTGGGTAAATAATGCTGTTTTGTGTATTTGTTCTTTGCCTGCAGTTCTTCCTCTCTAAGCAAAGCCCATCAGCATTTCCATGGATATTACATCCATTATCATAATGAGTATGAGGTAAATCTTGCTCACCATCTTCTTGCTAATTCTGCCCTGACTGTGCTTCTGTAATCGTCCTCAGATTGCACCTTCCGTAAAGCCGCAATAGCTGTAGTTACAAGATCATGTCCAAAGAAGCCGTAGGTTCGTATGCGTCGCTTTATACGTTTTTCCAAAGAAAACATGCACAGAGGAAACTCATAAAATGTCTGCTCTTTCCTACATTGCTTCAGAACTAAGAGACTTGTAAATCATTGCTGAATGGGATGCTATATGCTTTTCTGCCTCTATTATGTATTATGGGGAAATTAATAAGTAATGGGATTTGCAAGTTGAAAAGCAAGGAAACCCATAGGGTAGACGGCAGAGAGGCATAATTTAAAAAGTCAATGAAAGGTTCTGTTAAATCACGGTTAAATTATGCTCATATTCACCAAAGTCCTGTGGTAAAATGCTGTTTTCATAAAATATTGAGACTCCTTTCTGCAGTGACAAATGAAGGTTCCCGCAGCCCTGGAGGACTGAAGGAGCTGGAGACGAGCCCTTTTTTATATCATGTGAGCAAGACAAGACGCTGTAGCTTCAGAGCAACGTCTCACCGCGCCCCAAAGCTCCTTTCGGGTGTGCTGATCCCCAGGACAGGTTCAGGGAACGTGCAGCACGGGTTCAAACTTCCCAGGATGTCTCCCCTCCCTTCTCGCCTCTTGCTCCTGACGAACGTGATCACAACGTTAATTCAAATATCCACATCACTTGCCTTTAGGCTCTCCTAAAACCTGGCCTGTTCCACTCCCGTGGGTCCTGCCCTTGCTCTGCTTTTTCGAGGGAAAGGGAAGCTCTCGGAGCAACCTTCCCCATACTCCGCAGCCTCTGCGGGGTGCTCCAGCCGGCCATCTCGCTTTCCTCCACGCGTTGCTCACGCTCAGGAGCCATCCCGTGTTCCAGCACGTGCCCCACCGCGCAGCCCTGGTCTGGCTCGGAGCTTGTCAGCGCAAGTGAAATGTCAACAACGCCCCAGGCAAATCCCCCGCAGCCCTTCCAGGCCCTGCAGGTACACGGGCCTCGCGGTCTGGCGCGGTGCCCACACAGCGACTGACCACGTGAATGACGCACTACGTTGGAAATCAGCGTTACCGCAATTGTACCTTTAACCATATTGATGCTCTACACTCCATGAGAGAAATCCATTGATTTGTACAAGTTGTGCCATGTCATCAGTACAGACAGGCACATAAGCTTCCGCTTTCTCTTCTCGTGGTAAAGAAATTCCCTTCACTGAAACTTCAGAAGTTTTGCACTTGGAAAACCATTTTATCAATTTGGTAGATAAGGCAGTGGAAAAGAAAGGGAACTGAAGAGGGTCAGTACAGCAGCACTGAAGGCTGTTTGACTGGTGCAAATGGGTGGAATTCCTGGCCCCAATGACAAATATGTGAGGGCAGACGCATGTCAGACAAGCGTTTCCATAGGAAGAACACCAATGCCCCTTCCTGACGCCGACAGATTCAGAACCCCGTTGAGCTTGATTTCCTTCTCATTTACAACGGGATGCTGCTCTTACAGTAGGCTCCTCAGCACAGGTTATGCTGATTTCAGTGAAATAATGTCAGTTTGCATCCTCTGTGGCCTTGTCCCGCTGATGGCAAAGGTACTTCAGCATTGGCATGAGCAAGGACAAACTCAACCCCTCTCTCACGTGCAGCCACGTAATCGCTGCTATCTGCTAAATGAAGTCTTGCAGAAAATGGTTCAGCAGTGGAACTCCACCTTAGATCACATCATTTTAATGCCCTTTTTTTTTCTCTCCTGTTAAAGCTTGTAAAAAGTAATCTCTGTCTTGCGAAGAATTGTTTTGCATTTTGGGACCTTAGGGAATTAGATGGGGCTAAGTAATTATCAGGAAACTTCCATGAGTTGAATAGAAATGGACTAAACAGGCAGAAAGCTATACAATGCATTAAGATAAGGCACCTAAATTCAGGAAGCGACTAAAAAAGATAGTCTAACCTTTCTGTGGGCTTTAGCCCAGTTTGAATTGATTTGAATATATATTGTAAAGGCTGCTTAAAACTGTCTGCTCAAAAGTGCCGAAATACCTTTGTACATCTACACTGCCTTTGACCCAAAGGGGAAGAAACCTGCCTCAGCTCAGGTGTTTTCAAATATTTATAGACATATTTTCCATTTTGACCCTAATTTGAATTTCATATTTATTTCCAATAAAATTCCAACATCCTCGTTGTTGGCCAAATCTACTGAAACACTCACTGGATTGGGAGAGAGGGAATGAATATTGAGACAAGAATCAAAATTTCTAAGGAAATTTTGGCTTCACGTGAAGGGATGAACAGAGGCAAAGTACTTCTAGAAAAAGGGAAAATGGCACAGTAAAGCACACGGATCCACCAGAAGTCAAAGCTGGCAGGGTGAGGGCTCACAGGATGGAAGTCATCCAGAAGGAATCCAGGGACAGAATTAGCGCTGCCCCATAGGAGTGAGCGCGTGCTGTCAGAGTAAACACGGGACTGCAGAGAAAGCGGAGAAAAACCACATCTAGAAAAACAAAGATTCGGTGGATAGAGGCAGAGAGTCTGCAGAGCAGTCTCAGTAAGCCACAGCCCCTACTTTCAGCTTCATATTTACAACAAAAACCCAATATTCCTTTCTCTTCCAATTTGGCAATTTGTCGTTCAGGTTCAGCCTGCAACTCCCGCACCCACCGCACAGCCGCCTCGCCAGCGGTGCCCGGGTGACGGCACGGACAAGGGCACCCCCTCCACATTCCTCCAATCCAAGCAATAAATAATTACGTGCCATCAAGGTCCTACACACGGGGTATCCGCAGCAATTTGGTGGGGTTAACAATTACACAGGTACAAAAGCTCGGCGCCACCAGTGCCGCTGGTCCCTCTCCCTCCAGCGAGCGGTGCAGCCAGCGCCAGACGGAGCACGGCTCTGGGACATGACAGAAATCAAGCTAAAATTTTCTGAATATAACTACTTGAAAAGTCATCACCTATAGATATAAAGAGAATTGCCTTCAGCTGTTCACTCAAGCATTTATTACTACTCGTCACATCTTTTTTAATAAAAAAAAAGAGAAAGGGTTTTTTTCCTCCCTATCTGAAGAGAGACAGAAGCGGTGCCCTTCAGGCAGACTGCTCGGAGGAGTGTCCATCTCCACACCAAAATGCTGCAGGACTTATTGCCACTGCCACGGCTTCTCCACCCAGGTCCTGCACAGGCAGGGGCTGCTTGAGATCCCATCGTCCCCACGGAAGACGATCATGTGGGACTGGGGACGGACGGACAGTGAAGCAGGAGGCGAGGAGGGAGAGACCCCGTCCCGCTCACCACACTGCTGCGCCAGGCTGGGCACATCCGTGCGGGAAGAGCGCCGCGAAGGGAAGGCACAGCGGCTCAACACTGCCATCTCACATAGAGCCTCTCGTTGGGAGCATCCCAAGACAACAGACCCCTGTGCTGAAGCGAGGGGATCTCCTCCACCAGCTGCTCCCAAGCGGCAGCCCTTGTAAAGAGGGTGCTCCAGCTGAAATTTGCTCTGTGCCAAGGGCTGAGACAGCCCCACTCCAACACCTCGTCTCAGCCTGCTCCCAGAGGTTCAGGTCCCGCACAGCCTCCCCCGCCACTGCCCGGCACCTCTGGAGCCTTCAGCATCCTTCACCGCAGGGTCCCGAGGGTGCGGATGAAATAAAGTCCTTTTACTCCCGGGCGCAGGAAAGCTCAGAGGGATTTCATTTTAAAACAAGCTACTTGTAAAGAGAGATCATCTGTTACCAAGGGTGAAATGCCAGGAACGGAGCATAAAATGGCAACAGGGATTTTAATTCTTATTAAGTTCTGTAGTTTCATTACTTTTTGCATTGAATATTTATGCGGTAATAACGGCGTTAGTGGCTGAATCTGTCTGTAGTTTCTTCTCAAGACTGCTGTACCCTTTCCAAATAATTCCCCCCATGTTAAAGGTGAAACCTGAAAAAAAATTACCCTAATTTCCTACAAAAAAATCTCAGCATATCTCAGCATTGCCTCTCACCCTCCATTTGGGTCAAGAGGTACCACACGCGCAAGGCACAGGCGAAGTAACTACACAAGCAAGCTCCGATGCAGGTTTAAAAATAAATTGGGATTTTGGTGCTACTGGAGCAGCAGAGCTGATGCAATGGAACCCGGACAGGAGGTGCGTGTCGTGTTGCTGGGGGAGGCCGGGGAGCGCCTGGTGCATTCCCTGCGCTCCTCAGGGATGCTCATGCCCTGCGCCCGCTGCCGCCCGCCGTGTCCCCAGGAGCAGCCTGGCTCTGCTCGTCACCCTTGTGTCCAGCTGCTCGTCTCCCGGCTCCCTACGGCCTGTAACGTGGGTATAAACACAGTCAAACTTCAACAAGGTCCTTCAGAGAAAAATAATGCTTTGATTAAAAATAAATTAAATATTTTTCCTGTAATTAACCAGAGCATATTTACCATAAGTACAATAAAAACCAGAAATGAGATTGTGATACTGTTTAAATACTTTCCTCTAGTTTCTTTTCACTTGTACAAGCGCAGTGCATGATCCTACAAGTTGTTATTATTGTACTTATTAAAATTCACACCAATATTAATTTTAGAGAAGACTGAAAGGGATTAAAGTAGTAATGCCCTTACTTTCTAAAAATAACCGCCTTTCCAAAAGAAACCACCCTCCCCTCAAAAAATCTCTAAGATTCAAGATAAAATATCCGTGTTACAGAGTTACGTTCCTATTTTTGCATCAAAAGGCGGCATCTACCACTTGATTTTTACAGTCCAACAGAGAGCAAATTTGCTTAGAGATAGCATGACAAGCGAGGCTGAAATTTAGGAGCTTTACGACGCATTTTTTACTGGGTGATTCCACTTTTATCACACTGGCATTTTCCTAAGATGCTGCTACAATTACCCATTGTTCTGCCTTCTGTTTTCACTGGGACAAATCCCAGAGGATTAGCAACTTTATATCACCCTTGTCACCGTGAGAGACGTGCCGCATCCCCCCGAGGTGGAAATTTATAGTGCCACCAGCAGCACCTCGAGAAAATATAAAGGCTTTATTCTTGTCTCCCTCTCCAATGGCTCACAGCCGCAGCAGCACCGGGGCGACGGGGGACGACTAATGACGCCCAGGTTAGCGCTGCCTCGCGAAGACGGGTCTTGCTGTTCTCCCCGTGCTCCCAACTCTCCAGCTCGGGGCTCTGCCCCCTGTTTGGGAGCTGCCATCTCCCACAGCGGAGCCTCGGCAGCGTCGGACGGGATCCGGCCTCGTGTTCTCACCATTGCTGCGGGAGGTGCAACATTAAAGTCTCATCCTGCTTTAATTTTGAGACAGGAACACGCATCCAGGATAGCTGTAGGGGATCTTTCCATTTCGAGGGAGAAACGTGCAATTGTTTTTAATTTCGTTTTTTAACGGAGACAACGAGTCTCCTTGCAACGATCACTGAAGGGGACGGGGCATTTTCCAGTCCCCACACAGCGCTGCCAGCAGCTTCTCCGGGGGGATGTTGTGTTTGGATCGGCCTCGGATCTCCTGCGTTTAACCCCTGGTGGCAGGCGTCAACTTGATTAGAGGGGCTGTACGTGCATGTGCGCTTAAAGGGGGCTTTGAATTAAAACTATAAGAAAACAGGGGCCAGGAGAGAGGTTTTTATTAGAGTTAGCATTCTCTTATGTGTGTGCGCACCTGATCCGGGGGGAGGAGGAGCTGGCTGTTGTTTTAAGTCTCCCTTTTCTTTTGTGCTGTGTCTGGGCAGGACCCATATGTCTGGAATGCACCTTAAAACAGCCTTATCTCCAGAACCGATCATTACATGGCAGGTGGTGGAGCCTACTTTATTTTCTCATTTCTCTTCTTTTTCTCCTCTTCCCTCTAACTTCCCCCTCCACCCCAGGGTAGGAATTTCTGAACCTCGACCAGTAAATGTCGCTTGGCTCACACACCTGGAATCCACTCCTCTCCATCACTGCTCCAACATGAAAATAGCAGGAGGAAGAACATAAAAAGCCACGACAGAAAGACCATAGGCCACTCTGGAAGATGAATGCCCATAATATTTCAAACTTGCACAGAAATTTAAAAATTAACGTTCACTTATCTTCCTATCTAGTTGCCCTCATCCACAATAAAGACAAATTGTTTCCCCTTCTAAAAATCAGCAGAGGCTTCAGTGACACTCCAGAAGTGGCGGCGCTCGGCTGGAGGGACAATCTGGCAACGCTCCCTGTACCCAGTGCTAAAATGTGCATTTACTACCCAGCTCTCCCAGCAAGTGCTGCTCACGGGGAGCTGCGGAACACCCCAGGGGCACAGCTCGTTGTGCCAGCACGTCCTGTCGACCCCCCCGAGCCAACCAAGCCCACGAGACTCCAGTAGGACAACACCATTTTCACTGGGACAAGAGAACATGTAAAATGACCCTCCGCCTGCTCACACTGCCCGGGAAAGCCTGACACTACAATTCTTCTACAACACGACCACGCTTTTGGTTCAGAGCTTTGTAATTGCAAGGGCTGGTTTAGGATCATTTACACATCCTGGTAAATGGTGGGATTCTGACCCGTAGGCAGCCTCTCCACGTCTCTGTGCCACAGCAGAGCTGACCTTGGCCGTGGCTTTCACATTCGCGTTCCGGCAGAACCCAGTGCTTCGTTTACTGCTGCACAGGTTTGTGTGCCTGGAACAAAGTGAGCGCTGCAAAACCTGGGCTAGTCTGACCAGTAAGACCTTTTCAGGGCTAAGATTTGGTGCGGTGGGGATTTGAATGTGACACCCAGCGTGCGACAGGTCAACACTAACTGTACCGTGTCGCCTTTGAACTGACTGTGGAAGCGATGCCGTGATTAGTCTCACCTCACTGTCAAATTCGCCAAAGGGAGCTGGTAAGGAAGAGAAAAATCTGTCGAAGTCACTGACAACTATTTTTGGTTATGTTCTGTTTCAAACTGTGCTTGTGGCACACCTGCATTTTGAGCCAGCTGAGCACTTTGCAAAGACACCCCACAGCACCGGGAGGGCAGGAGCCAGCCGGAGCCCCAGTCCCGGCCCCCCCACGGCCGCAGCGCCCTCCCTCCGACTCGGCAGCTCCCGGGGTGGATTTGGGCAGAGGAGGGCCCAGCGCTGTCGTAACTTGTGCAGAAACGAACCGGCACAGAAAAGCCTGAGGATCAGAAGTATGCAAAAAGGCTGCAACTGTATCGCCTTTGCTCTGCCATCCCTGAAAACATAGCCCACAGTTACGCTTTCTGCGCTGGAAAACCCCAGAAACCACAGCACACGAGTAGCAGCGGAGCTGGAGGTTCTGGTTTAATTAAAGGAAGGTTTTATCACTCACAGACTTCTCTGGGCTGGAGGAGCAGGGGCGGCACAGAGGTCACTTTTGGAAGGGTTCAAGCGCCTCCCGACCCAGCGGCCGGGGCGGTGCCGGGCGTCAGGATCCGCTCCTGGCTCAGCACCCAGCCTGCCGGCGGGATGCGCTGCCCCGCAGGGAGAGGGGCGACGATGCTCGCAGCCTGTGCCCTGTCTGCTTTTTTTTAGCAGAAGGGCATCAGACCTCGTTTTCTCAATCAGCTTAAAAACACTCATGTCTAATTTACAGGCTTAACAAATTAAAAGTCTGCACGGATCCTTCCACTGTGTCCCATTTGCCTCGTTCCCCATGAAGAGCTGGAAGAAGACGGTCCAGGGCGATGGATCATACACCCAAACACAGGAGAAACTCTCCAGCGTTCCAGCTGGCGCTGTGTTACCCGCAGTTCCTCAGCTGATACCCGTGTACGAGAAAAGGGGACCAGGCTCTGGAGTGACCTGCACCCAGACACCATCTGACAGTGCCGGTGTTTGCCCCCAGAGGTGAAAAAATCTATCCCCCCCCCAGCCCAGAATCTGCTGGGGCAGAAGGAGAATCCCTGCCCCGAGGATGCGCATCTGCCACTGCACCGCTCGGAAAACGAGCGCGGCTTTGGAAAGGGAAGCTCGGGGCAGCCACGCGTGCCCAAGCCTGGCCGCTCTTACTGTCCTGTTCTATTCCCAACCTGCTACAGCTGAGGTCCCCTGCTGCTAACGGGATGATGACTTTGAGGTCTTTCCCATGGATTCAGCTTTGCCCACCCGGAGCAGCAGTGGGGGGTACGCGCGTGTCGAGCACCTCACAACATCCCAGCCGGGACAGACCATGGGGCTCCAGGGATCCGCCTCCGGGCAGGAGCCTGCCGACCCCCAGAAAGTGCCGTTCGCCAGAAATCACTACGGGCCAGGATATCAACGGGCTCTTTCCAGAGCCTCCCCAACAGCTCTGGTTTGTCTTCCTGGTTCACTTTGGAAAATAATCTGGCTCACGAAGTTACTTCAGGTCTGTGTTTGAAACGATCCCAGGAATACATGAATCAATGTAAGAAGCTAAACATAGAGTGGCATTTGGTTCTGTTTGATTCTTCAAACTTAGAACAATTCAGAGGCAGGAAATCTGCATAAATTATTTGAATAAAATTAATACTCAGCAAATCCCTGGAATTTGACCTTTGTCTTTTTTTCTAGGGCTAGTGCTACAGTCTATTGACTTTTGTGCTAAGGAATAGCTTGTGTAATTTTAACCAAAGCTGTTCCCAGTATTTAATATAATTTAATAGCATCAGA
This sequence comes from Chionis minor, assembly GCA_013398295.1. Lineage (NCBI taxonomy): Eukaryota > Metazoa > Chordata > Aves > Charadriiformes > Chionidae > Chionis > Chionis minor. The sequence continues at coordinate 590,255 of VZSF01002819.1, forward strand.
AGGTTTGCAAATTAATTTCAACATCACGGAACTGATTTTGTAATAATATCAAATACAAACCTGCAAAAACTTCTGGGCGAGATTTTAGAAATCAAATGATCCTTTTTTAAAAAAAAATAATTTGAAAATAACTTTCTTTTGGAAAGTTCTTTGCTCTCATTTTTTTAAAGGAAAATGTATGAAACGTAATGAAATATTAGGCTAAGAGACCAAGAAACTGCTTAATTCCACACAAACTTTGTAGCTTTGCATGTCAGTGGGTGCACTGAGGGCACTGAGAGCAGCCTGAGCCCAGGGTCCCCAGGGATCCCAGCCTCCTCACTGCCATCACGTCCTCAAGAGCTCTTCAGCTCATGGAGCTGGACTTTCTCTTACCGGGGAAAAGGGCCCTTTGCTGAAAACTCTGTGAAACGGTCCCTGCTCCCATCCCCATGCACCGGTGGATAACCCTTGGGAAGCAGCGGGTATTCCTCGCTGCCTGGATCGCTCTTCTGCCCGACAGCCCCGCGGATCTGAGGGCAGCTGTGGGAGCAGCCCAGCCGGCGAAGCCAGAAGACATCCCACCCGAGTTCCCCCTGTCCTCAGTGTGCGGCCACTCCGTGGCCACCCGCAGCCCAAGGCTGTGTCCCCCGGTTGGGCTGTAAAGCACCACGAACACCAGGGGATGGTACGTCGGCTGCAGCAACGTCAGCCGCGGTGTTAGAGCTAAACCACGTGACTGTCCTACCCAGGGCTCGCTCTGAATTTGCTGCAGCATTAGCACTTTATTGCAAATGAAAGAATTGTAAAAAAGGGAGAAAAAAAAATTAAGAAAATAGATACAGACTTCATTTATCCCGCAAAACGAGAGTGAGTCGTGGTGAGCAGCTGCGTGTGCCCGTGCATGTACTGCTGCGCACGCAGCCGGTGGCCACACAAATCTTTCTTTCTCTCCTGCACATCTTTGTCCTTATTTTCTTCACGAGCACTTACGCTAAAGGCATTAATTGTTTGTGATGGGGAGATCCTCAGCTCTCAGGATGCCATTAACTATGGTGGAAGTTGTAGAGCTGGACCATACCCTGCGGAACCTGCGCCGCTCTTCTGTCCTACGCTGTACATTCAAGAATGAAACCTGTTCCTTACACCCAGCTGCACAACAGCCACGCATCCACCTACACTCAGCATCCATTTCAACCCAGCAGTGGTAGCAAAGCTGCGTTTGTGCTGCATGTGCAGAGTCTTTGGGGATTTTTACTTAGCTTTATTGTTACATCTGAAATGCAGAAAGAGAAATTCAAATTGGGGAAATGCAATAAACTCTGAGCCTGCTGTTCATCAGCTCATCACCCATTAAAGAGCAGAGTCCTTTATTAAAAAGGACATGTCTTATTAAAAACATATGAAACAAAAGTGATTTTTAATTTTATTGGGGAGACAGAGTCATTGCCAGAGACAGCCCGTGGCTACGTGTGATGATCAAGTCAAGAGGGAGGGCAGTGAAGCACTAACACAAATATGAAGCTAATAACTTTTTTACTCTTAGGGAAAGTGCCGTTCAATTTCTGGTGCTCCAGGCGTGTGCAGCTTGAGTGGAAATTTAGAGAAATTACATCCACCTGCTTCCATTTCTTACATTCATGGCCAGATCTTCAGCCAGCGTAAATCAGTTTATCTCCATGCAGCCAGGCAGATTTATGCCAGCTGAAGATGTAGCCCCTGGTCTTGCACTTCAGAATAAGCAGCTTTAAAATACAAATGAGCATGAACCCCTTAAACCACCCTCCACTCGCAGAACTCGGGAGGAAAAAGAGACCTCTCGGGCCACCCCCTGTCATCCCACAGGTTTTGCTGTCTTTGGCGCCAGGGATGGTCCTATCCATCGGGGTGGTGGGTTAAGGATATATCTAAACATGAAAATACTGTTGGGTTTTTTTGTTGGTGGGGTTTTAAGTATTGATTTTCATTCCTTCACTAACATTTATGGGACCAATATTTTATTTATGCATTTGGGCTGTGCGCCTGCCCTTGACCTTAGGAACCGGCCTGGCTGCCCACCACCTCCAAAGGCATCGGCGTGGACGGAACGCTTCTGTGCACCATATTCCTGACCTCTGCGCGCCGGCAACGGCAACAACTGAGCAGCAGAGACATAAATATTGGTATCTCTTATTCCCTTACCAGACTTTTCTCGGAACAGACACGGAGCGAAGGTGAGACTGTCCCACTGCTCCCCAAGACCTCGGGTAAAACACCTACGAGAGTCACCAGGTCGCAACCAAGGCCAGCCCCGGGCAGGCAGAGACCTTCCCCTAAGGAGGAGCTGTTGCTTTTCACACCACGTACGCCCCTTCCCGCGATGGCGGCAAGATCCAAGAGCACGGCACGCGGGCACGGAGCTCTGTCCTTCTGAGGAGCACGGCACCCCCTCCCGGGAATGCTGCCAGCCCGCACCGCCCCGCGTCTCCCCGAAAGCAGAGCACCCCAGCGCACGCTCGTAGGCAGATACAGCGCTACACAGGGGGTGAAAATACCGTCACTGACACACATGTGGGATCTGGCGGGTCCAGTTTGTTTGTTCTTTGCAGCAGGAGGGAATACCAGCTTCTCAAAGCCAGTGGCTTTGCAAGTACAGACAAAGAACAGTTTGCATGTGATTGAGAAACTGAATATACCTGTGAGGCAGCAACTGATGTCAGACTCCCCCGGCTACCTGATGCCTCTGCTACAGTAATTCAGAGCAATACATTGATGAAGCAAGCTGCTTCATGTTTGCTGCCTAGAAAAAAAAAAGAAATTAATTCAAAGCGGATGAGAGTTTAGCCATGGTACTGCGTGTTGCTGGATGCACAGCGCAGGACAGTTGCTGCAAAGTGCGAGTTGTGGACCTGCAGCACTTGTATTCGGATTTATTTGAAAAGGGGAAGTCGTCTAAAATCAGTGGCAGATGTTCTAAGACTGTAACAAAGTCAAGGACCAGCCAAGGACCACAGTATGTCAGTAGGTCAGGTGTAAGCCCTTGCCAAGAGCCTGACAGCCCTGAGCAGGGACCATATCCCATCCTGATCCTGCCTCGACTCCCTCCAATTTCAGCCAAAGATGCCACTTGCCGTACTCCCAGCGAATGCCAGATTCAGCCACAAAAAGCCCCAGGCAGAGGCAGGGTATGGAAATACTTGTAGAGTTTCAGCTTGACTTTCCACTTCCTTGTTCTGGTGGAGATCTGGAATGACTCCCTCAAAATGTATTCAGATAGAGGAGCTTAAATGGGACAGTGCGATGTCAGATAAAACTGCAGCCGCGCCGGCGCTGGTGCATGCGGAGAAGGCGATAGCTGGTGCTCATCGTGCCACAACAGCCTCCTGTGGCCACAGCACGTGTTGTCCCTCAGCTCGATTTTCCCAGGTGCCTTGAGGACACCCTTAAAATCCAGTTGTCCCCCAGTGCAGCAAGTGGTCCCAGGGCAGGGTCCCCTGGCACAGCCGGCTCGGGGCGGGCAGGCGGAGCGTTCCCGGTTTCTCAGGATGCTGACGGGCTGCGAGAGGCATGGCCGGGATGGAGCAGGCGCAAACCTTGCTCCCAAGTCCCAGACTATTCTTTAAGAGCCACAGGGGCAACCTCAGGCAGGCAAAGGAGACAGCACACAAGACTTTCCACTGGTGGCGGGGTCTCCCGTGTCAGAGTCTCGCCTACACAGTCCTGAGAAAAACCACAGCTAATGTGGGGAGAGCACGGTTTGGGTGGGAATTCTCGTGACAACTTTTAAGCTCAGCCCCTGAGCGCTCCGGCTCGGCTTCACAGGGCAAAGGAAGAATTCTATATTTTTCTCAGTGGGGTTGAGGAGAGTGAGTCTCATTTTTTGTCTGGGAACACCCAATGTCTGCAAAATTACCTTCCATCCATCCCGAGTCAAGAGAAATCACTTGTATCGTTACAGCAGCTAATGCAGGCTTTTTCACTGTTCACAAAATGAAGTCAATGAAAAAAAAAAAAAAGACTTTCTAACTGTGAAACAGCTTTCATTCTTGGCTGAACAAGACAGATTCCCTAAAGCAGCATCTATGTTTATAGTTAACATTGGTTTATTACACATCCAAAAATGCCCTCTCAGAACATGAAAATACAAGATAGCATCAGGAAAGGCAAGCTACCGCCTCACTCGGTCATTAATAGAACAATGACATACTGGGATTCTGCAAAAAGTCCCTATGTCTCCGGTCTGCAAACAGGCAGAATGCAAATCACGGTCTCACGTGGTATGGATTTTGCTGAGAGTTAGAAATCTTCAATTTTTAAAAAGGCAAAGGGATCCAAATCAAACCTGAGCTGCCTCTCTTCCTTTGTCTCATTACAATTGTCGTCATCAAAAACCCAGAGCCGAGAAGTCACCTTAGACAGGAGAGCACGGGAACACGCGTTGCGACAGTAAATAATGCAAGAGAAGAATATTAGTACACAGCATCCGGTTCGTGTCTTTTGCTTGCGTGATGCTGGAAGGCAATCACAGCCCGTCAGTTGCAAGCAGAGGACTTTGCCGCTCTTAACTTTTTTTTTCCCAAGGTGTGGTTGAAGTTACGCAGGTAGACAACATCGTGCATCGAGCGAACGCGCCCTGAAGCGACGCATCCCACACTGGGAGCGGCAGAGACGTAGGGAAAAGCTAAAACAGGAGCCCCGAGCCCCCAGAGGTGGCAGCCAGCACGTTGTCACCGTGGCTGTCACTAACACACGGGGACCATCCCGGTCCCGAGTCAGCAAAGCATTCCAGGGCGCGAGCAACTTAAACCACGTGCCTCAGGCCGCGCCGCCGGAGTTTCCGTACGGCCCTGGCTGGAGGCTGGGGAAGCCCGTGGGGAGGTTTGGGGTCACAGCGATGCTATTTCCAACACGACCCGTTTTCGGCACCCCAGAGCTCCACTGGCGTGGCGAGGCAGGCTTGCAACGCACCACCGTGGGGACGTGTCCAAATAAGTGCCACGGTTAAAACACCACGCTTCTAACCAAACTAACTAAATGAGTGTTATTAGTGTTGGCTAGGCCTCAGTCCCTGTGACTTCCCGCACCGCGGAGGCACAGACTTTACATACTTCTCTGAGCCCTTTCATCTCCTGCTCAACTGAAGCCACACGTATATGAACACTCCTCTGTTCCCCTCAATCTACATAAAGATCAGAACATCAGCTATTATGCGGAATTATTAAAATTATCCATCTCTTATTTTAATATACGGCTCTGAACAGAAGGGTGCACCCGTTCCCACAGGCAGGAGGTCAGGAGGGAGCAGCCCCGACCTGCGGGTCCCTCCCCGAGCCCCCCTGCGCCGCGCTGCCCCCGCAGCACCCCCGGCCCCGCACGTTCAGGTGGGATATGGCACATACTCCCTTCCACTAGAGTCTGAGACCCCCCGAAGAAGGCGATTTTGCCTGTGGAGATGTCACTTACGGACACAGAAATGGAAACAACTGGGTTTTTCCCTTCAAGACAGCAAGCTTCACATTCCAGACTGTGTTAAAACAGCCACCAGCCTCCACGTGCATGTTCCTAAACACCGCCAGTACTCAACTCGGTCAGAAGAATGAAGCCTCCAATTAAAAATTATTTATTTAACCACCATATAAAAGAATCCGGGTGTTACTTTAACGCACCCAAGTAGCACCGGGGTCCATGGACACGGGCACACATTACCCACGGCAGCGTCTGGAGCGTCCCGGCTTTTCAGACACCGTCGCACGTGGCACACCAACCCCCCAGAGCGCGGCTACGCTCCGGTGCCGAGTCGTTCTCCTCGGATTTGGAGGGGCACTACCGGGCAGGGAAAGCTCCCAGATGCGCTGTTAGCCTAGAGAGCATCGCAGAACAAGTCGGGACAACACAAAGCTGAATAAGGCTAAAGAAAGGAGCGTTCCCAAAGGCGTGTCCTTGGCCCGGGCTGGAATTGCTGCTCAGATAAGCAGCGTGTACCGTCATGTCAGGGGAAGGGAAGGGCTCCGGTTGCTCACAAACCGCGCGCCGAGCTGCAGACAAAAGGCCAGGAATGGGGTGACAAAGCCTGGCAGGAGCAGCCTGGCATGCAGAACAGCCCAGCGGGGCCGGCTCGCGGGACGGTCACTCCAACCACGGGGACCAGGCATCCCACAGAGCCAGTGTGGCAGGGAGCGGATGCTGGGGACGGCCACCAAGGCCACGGAGAAGGGGTTGAAGGGGGGAGTGGGTCAAACAAGGACCTGAGCTGCTACGTTTGTCCTCAACACAGTCACTTCTCCCAGGATCTCTCTTAAGTGCTCACATCAAACGCCAGGAGAGACTTTTCCCCCGGTGAAAAAAAAAATAAACGTGTAGTCAACAGCGGCAAGAACTTTCACAGAGTTGTTTCTTACTTCTAGTCAGTAAAAATGCAACACGCACCCAGAGCAGAAAACACATTTCTTAGTATTTTCTGCTTCACTCAAGTCATAAAGAATCACTTTGCCGCATCCCGACTTCTTAACATTACCAGCAAACAGATTCAGAAAAAAATGTCAGAAAAGGCTAGAAAATTATGAAAAAGCCTCCAGAAGCCAAGGACATGCATCCAAACTAAACGCAATTTCTTCACTACCACAATTTGAAACTCTGCTTCCTCAGCAGCTGTAGTTTTATAAGGACAGAGAACAACCGCGGGTATTTTTGCTCCTGGAACGCATCCGTACTCACAGCAGCACCTGCATAACCCCTCTGCAGCCAGTTCACAAGAAACCGTAAGTTTTCCAGGAAACAATCAAGATGGCACAAGTACTAAATAACACTGCTTTATCTAATTGTTGTTTCACACAAACTGAGGGATAAGCGGTTTTCACCAGCGCGGGCAGTTCTGCACCCGAGGCTGGCGTACCCCTCTGTACAGCGCAGCAGAGCAAAGCTCCCCGTTTCCCCCCAAGCCTGGGCTCCACCATGAGAGCAAATCCAGGATTAGGGCTCTGAAAGAGGTTTGTGCCCAAGTCCAGTATTTGGAAAGTGGTGCAGAAAGGGCACAGCGGTGCCCACATGGCGCTCTGCATTCCTCTTTAAAGGGAACGTGCCAGCACACGCTAAAGGCAACAAGAGTGTCACTGCAGGAAACAAAAGCTAGCCTGCGTGAAATCACAAATGGATTAATTGCAGGAACTGGGGGAAAAAAACCTATCTGCAAATAACATCACACCTCCCAGCAGCGCTCCCATCCGTGCCCCAAGTGTGAAGATGGCAGAAGTCAGATTTAGCTGCTTCAGGAACCACCAGACGAGCCTCACGGATGGCAACCCCCAGCTCAGGAATCACCGGCGAGGAGCCAAAACGCCACGTTGAGAGTGTTGGTTGGTCTGATCAATTAGACGTGACATCTGATCAACACGTGGTCCGTGGACGTCGTGTCACACACATGAAGCCGTTGCATCGTGCATAAAGCTGTTCAGCTTTTGGAGTTACCCCCAAACGTGGGGCAGGGAGCCACGTGTTACTGCTGAACACTAACAAACACGGGAAGAGATAAATTGGCAACCAAAGCTTGCATTTTATTCATCCTCTAATGCTCCCTTTTTTTAAATCCAGATCTAAAGACCAAACAAAAATTCAATAGTATATAGTTATGTTCTAAAGCAGAAGTTCAAGAATTACTATAAATTTCAGTTCTTGGCCTCTTGCAGACCCAGAAAATGTAAGTAACTTTCCAGTAATTAAAACACGGCCATTCTGTCTTATCTTCAAAGGCAGAGGAGAAAAGGCCTACTGCCTTCAGAGCCCTGGGATACTGTTTTACAATTAAGGTATAATCAATCTTTAATTATTTCGTTTGAAGGTTATTTAAGCCCTTCCCTTACGACAGCCCCTTCGGGAAGCCTTCGTGGAGATGGGGCCGCAGCTGCCCAGTCTCGTCCTCCCCCAGAGATGCTCCGGAGCAGCGGCAGGAGCCGACACGGCCACGCTGGGCTGGCACAGAGTGTTGGCAGGAAGCACAGTTCTTGCACAGAAACTAATACGCAGCAGCACATCGCCTAGCGAGAGGAGATGCGTTGGCACGGAGGCGCCTCATTGTCTTCTCCAGCAGCTTCGTGTCCACATTAGCTCCCCGCAGCAGCACGGCTGCGCCCTGACGCGCACACCATCGAGGGCGACAGACCTGGCCTTTCGTTAACATCCACATTTCTGCACTTTTAAGTCCCTCCTGTCAACAGTCACTTTTTTCCCCTGACACAAACCCGCATTACATGAACGCTATTGAGGGAGGGTGTGTTATTTTTCTAGTTATTGAAACAGCACAAAAAGACCATCTTAGCTACAGTCAAAGGTTGTGCTTCCTCCTTTTTCCCGGTTTAATGCATCAGGATTTAGCCAGTTAATACTTCATACCGCTGAGAACGTACGAGGCTGAACCAGCAAAATGAAAAACACTATGGAAGAGACAGCAAGGCTTCCAATTTTCTACTTTACTGGGGAGGCAGGAAGATCTTTTCCAGTGTCTTGGCGCCCGCAGGCACACTCTTAAACTCTGCCCGAGTTCGCCATCCCATAAACAGCGGTGGGAAACGCAGCGCTAACGTGATGTGTCACCAGCGTCCTTTCATAAGCCCTGAGCGCTGTGTTGAAACATGGCTGTGGCACCTCGAAGTAACAGTGCAGGAGAGCAGGTTACAGCTTGTTGGCTCTTTTCGGTGGCGTCTGAAGTGAATGGTACCTTCTGAAGCAATCGAGTGAAGCCGAGCAAAAAAAATCTATACAAATAATTTTTCCTCAAAAACTGCCTCCTTTTAAAGAAGCAAATATTTCCATGGAAATGTTCCCTGCTGCAAAGACAGAACTAAATCTCCTGAAAAATGCTTCTCTTCCTCTGCTTCTCTATTTCCCATCCTTTCCTTTTTCAGCTTATTTTTTTCATTTGCTCTTTAGTGACGAAAGAGGAGAATAAGGGGAAAACGGCAAAACCAAACTTTGACTAAATGATTCTAAACTCTCAATTTTAGCCTTTTTTTCCAGAAGTCATAACAGAATGAGAAGTCCAATGCTCCCATTATGCTTCCACGTGTTCATTTTCACCTGGCTCAGTTTGAGAGGGGCTCTGCTGAAAACAGCAGGGCAAGACGCCACCTCTGCACAGGGAGCCCTCGGCAAGGAGCGCACCTCCAGGGGTTATCCTGCCTGGCATCTGCGGGCACCTTCTTTGTAACTTCTCAGCTTTGGAAAGGCCACCTGAGATTTGTCGCACACTCGGACTTCGCTCGGAGCAGCTGCTGACCCTGCCCGCTCCGGCTTGCTTTGCCCTACACTCCCCACGGCCAGAGGCTGCCAGAGTTTGAGCATGGAAGAAGTCCCGTTCCCTGGATACGGCAGCAGGGACACTGGGAGCTTTCCTGCTCTGCTGCGGGCTCATTAATACTGAACTCTCAGGAAAGATGCCCAGGACTGCCAAGGATACGTACTGCAGTTGGATCGGGTGCCTCTACAGGAAGACAAGAGCCAAATGCATTAAGGCGGAAGAGCCAGATAGTTCACTCCGCTGCAGAACCAGGTGTGCTGCCTCATGCCAACTCCCATTGCCAAAGGGGGAATGGGAACAGAACAGAGGCAGTGTTTGCTTTTAAATTTGGAAGCGAAAGGGAGAAAGTAAACTTGCATGGAGCCTGGGGATGGGGTGAACATGACAAGAGAGGTTGGTATAATCAGTTTTCTTTCCTCTCCAAGTTGCAAATGAGCAATTACGGCTAAGAATATTTGAAATAAGATTGCTGGAACCTGTCATCAGTTGATTGACCTCTGTACAGATGTCTTGCTGAATGAGGAGCATGATTAGAGTCTTGGTTATATCAAGCCATTAAGGATCTAATGCCGTTTAGTGTAGGCGTGAATTCATCAGGACAAGTGCCCCGGAAACATTTGGGCACGTTCTGCCTTTTCCCTTGCAAGTTCCAGTAGAGGAGGTCCATCGTTGCTATGGGTGCCCTGTGCCACCGCAGAGGGGTCTCCTAGTCAGGGGGGAGCAGAACTCACCGGGATGGTGACACACTCCACGCTTCCCGTATTGCTGTGATGCAAACGGGAACGTACATTTGGGAGCAGCTGCCATCAGAAAGCAGGAATATCTGGGCAGCAGGCTTTAGAAAGGAGTAACAGTAATCAGTAATTCAAATGCTAGACCTGTAGTCTCAAACAAGCAGTTAGACAACGAGGGATAAATCTCACAGAAACCTAAGCAAGTCTCAATCTTCCTGGTTTTCTCTATTGTTCTGGAACACAAAGACTTTCTTACAAGCTTTAAGTCTTAATTTTGCGACAAGTATTTCTCGCTATTCACAGCAATAAGCTTCAGCACGTGCCCATCCCCACAGCGCCGGGAGCAGCCGAGGAACCGCTCTGCGTGATGCCCGGGCTCGGGCCAGCCCGGAGCAGCCTGAGCTGCGCGGCCCCGGCCGCCTCGCCAGCGCTGCAGGTCTCACCCCGGCTCCGGTTTGGGGAGGCTGCGGGAGAAGGGAGCGAGGAAGATGACTCCCTGTGATCAAACAAGGGTTTTTGGCTTCGCTTCAGAAAGGTTCCAAGATTGGTTTCCTTTTATGCATATGGGAGAGTAAGTGCCGCGCAGGGAAGGGCGCGGGAAGGCGGGTTGCGCTGCAGCCCAGCAGAGTCAAAGAAACCACGCAAAATAAAAGCGAAACGCAGCGTGACTCTGCGGTTCGTTTTTCTCGATGGGAAACATAAAGAATGCATCATCTGAGGGCTCCACTTAATCCTTACTCCTATGTAGGCAGCTGCTTTATAAAGATGTTTTTTCACAATCATAAATAGACTTTGGAGGCAAACGGGGGAAAACCCTCAAGTAATTACTCTCCACCTGCTTGTGGACTGAATTTACAGTGGGCAATTTCAGGAGACGTGGCCCTGAGCTTTCCTCTGCTGTGTTTGATGTCTCAAACCTGCAGACCAAGTAAATAATTTGATTCCATTTACTGGACAAATTTAGAGGTCAAAGCTGACAAGCCTTCAAGACCACACAGGTTTCCTCCTCGGAAGCCAAAGGGCGGAATGTGCCTTTCAGACACTGCAGGGAAGAGCCTTCATCCCCTGACACATTTCCATCAGCAGGCTCGAGAGCTCGCAGCAGCAGCAGTTTTATGAGGTGTTGGCAGCTTTTTCCACCTAACGGGTACGTGGTGAAAGTTTGAGGGAACTGATAGTTGCAGCGATGGGGGATTGCGGAACAGCGTGACGTCCCCACCCAGCCGTCCGTGCCCAGCCAGTCCCACCGCGCCCGTCCTTGACAGCGGTGGTTGTAAACTTTACAGGGATTTGTTATTGTGCAGTAGCAAACAAAACAAATAAAGAAGGGATTTGTATCTAAAAGAACTGCTGTCCTGGCTTCAAACAAGCGCAGCGGCACAAAATTGTGGAGAGTTTGGCTGCTTGTTTCACACAGGCCTAAGAAAATAAAAGCAAGCGATAAATAGTGACAGCCTTCGCTACCTATTTCTCATATGAAAAACATTGCCTTCCTTTTCTCTAAAAGTATTCCAGCAGACACATTCACAGACCGGTATGTTCACCTCCACGCTTAAAACTTGTGGCAAAAAAAAAAAAATCAGAACTTTTTATTCCTAACTGTGTGCAGTCAGGACGGACGCTGCTGCTCAGGGCAATTCAGCACAGCCAGAACTCCGGCAGCAAACCCTGTGACCCGCCAGAACCAAAGCAGCCGGATTTACAGTCGCCGGTTTACCCGATGAACAAACGGAAAAGCAGGATTTGTGCACAGTCCTTACGTGGAAAACCATGTGGAAAAATGGAAGCATGGTTAGCGCTACAAAAAGAAATAAAGAAGTGAAATGTAATTTTTTGTTTGTTTACTTATCTACCTACACCCTGCTCCAGTGGAAAGGCAAAGTAATTGAAGTATTTTGATTCCTACAGATTAGTAGACTTAACAGGTCCAGAAGGAATCTGCCTTCTAGAATACCTGTGCAAGCGCATCGCGGGGGCACCCCGAGCCTGGCCCGCACAGCTCCCCCGGGAGACCCTGCTCCAGGATCACTCCCGTACGGCACCACCGGCACTGGTCAGGTGGTTGGGCATCTTCCACCCCCGCTGAAAAAGAGGGCAAAAACTAAGTTTTAAGAGAAAGAAGAGGGTTGAGAGGGCCACGTTTCACTGCGGGCAGCTCTGGGAGCCTCGCTGCACGCTGAGTTCCTGAGCGCGGGAGCTGAACCCGGCGCTGCAGCCTCTGACGGCGCATCCCTGCGCTGCACAAAGCGCCCAAAGTCTACCCAGAGTCTGCGCCAGGAGATGCCCCAGCGCGGGGCGTCGCTGCCCGAGTTACCGCGCAGGGGGTTCCACGCGGCCCCATCCCATGACTGGTCGCAGGCTCCAGTGCCAGCTCGGGACTGGGGCGTCCACGTCCTCCGCAGGAGCGACACGCGTCTCGCGCAGAGGAGCCCCTACAGGGCGAGGCCACCTCACGCGGCGACAGACCGAGCAGTTGTCCCTCGGGGCGGCCGCTCGCAGCTCTCACGCGTGTAACAACGAGCCGGCGAGAGCCCCGGCCCCCCCCCC
>VZSF01002819.1:602793-692765 GCA_013398295.1 Chionis minor
GAGGGCGACCCCCGGCCCCGAGCCCGCCTGGCCCCGCCGGGCCGCGGGGAGGAGCCGCCGCCGCCGCCGCCTCCATGGGCTGCGCCCGCGGGAGCGCGGCCATAAAGCGCCCACCTGCGGCGCACCTGGCCCCGCCGCCTCCCCCGCGCTCCTCCCGCGTCACCAACTTCTTCACTGGGTTTTTTTGGGCGCAGAGAGTCCCCCTGGGGCTCCGCTCCCCGCTCTCCTCCCCTCGCCGCCTCTCCGCGCCACCCCGGCGCAGCCCAGGGAAGGAGCGCTCGTCCTCTGCCTCCCCTCCTCCGGGATTGTGTTCCAAAGAAGGACGCAGGAAGAAGAAGAGAAATAGGCCCTGAATTTATTTCTTTACCAGCTGTTTTGCTTTAGTTTCCTGTCTCCTTAGCTTTTTTTTTTTTATTTTGGTTTAAAGCTAAGTAAAGCAGGCGCGAGACGGGACGGGTACCTGGCCGACCAGGACAGGTGAGTGAAGGCTACGGCCACGTGTTCCCGCCGGCTGGGTGGAACTGGTGGGAGCTGGGAGTCACTCTGTGCACTGGGGGTCTCTGGGGACGGCGGCTGCGGTGGAGGGGGGACGCGGGAGGCCCAGCACGGGCTGGTAACGCACAGAAGCGCCGCTCTTTGCGAACGGCCATCACGCCGCTGCGCTTGGCGGTTTGGAAACCAAGGCCAGGAAACAGCTTTTAAAAGGCAAAATGCAAACTTCTTAAGCTTTTCCCGTGGGTGTTTTAAGCCATAAATAATAGTGAAGTTATTCATCAGCAATTGATGATACAGGGAGAGACTCCCTAAAAAAATAATATTTCCTAAACGGGCAACAATTATGGGGTTATCAATGGCCTTTAGGAACAATGTGGATCCATTAGAGCCCATGGAGATGTTCTGGGTTTACACTAGTGCAACAAATACCAGAGTCGAGCAGCCAGCTAAACTACCCCTCGTAAGAATTTAGCTTCATTTCTATCGGTTGATCCTTCCCTTGATTTTCTGTGCAAATCGCTTGAAAAATATTTTCTTACCTACCCAGAGATATCATGAAAATGTTTATGAAAGTAGACAGATTTGGTATTTTTCCTTATAAAGTTTTAACTTACATTCATTTGACAAGCTTGCTAAGCACTTTGAAGTCCCGAAGTGCTGCATTGCTCTGCGGATGCTGAAGCACGAGGCCGGGTGAGCTCTCCTGGAGGGACAGAGCTTCTCTCTGGGATCGGAGGAGCCGAGGGCTCAGGCTGCTTTTTCCACCCTTGTGTGGCCGCGCCGTTTCGCCGGCTGCCGGGCAGCAGCCAGAGGAGAGTCCCAAGGCCCGTTCACCCACTTCTAGAACAGAGCCATGAGCTTTGTAAAGGACTTCGGCTACTGCTCTCAAAGCAGGTTCCTCGCCAGGAGCAATGAGTGGTGGCAACACCAACCACCAATTTCACCTATCACTCTGTTGTAAAACTCACTCAAAATCACGAGAAACACGGAGCTGTTTTCCCTTTATAAACCAATAGCAGCCAATTTCAAGCAGAGGCTTTGGAAAAGCGTGTGGGTAAAACTGGACTAAGGCAGAAAACTGGAAACCCCTGGACGAGCAGCAGAACGTGCTCTGAGCAGGAACATTTCCTAAAAAAGGCCCCAGCAAAGACCATTTTCAGACACAGCACCTGGATCAGGTAGGGGTTGCAGAAGAGTGCTGCCTCGGGAAGTCACACAGTGACAGATCTGAGCTTCAGAAAGCAGTTGTTGCTTATGCTTAATTTTAGGTATAAGCTTACGTTGCAGTGAAACAAATTATTATATACTTTTCTAACCAGGATTATGAGCCACGGGCGATTTTGAGAGTACGCGGGGCATCGCACTGGGAACTTCAAGGGCTTGCAATCACTGGGCCTAATGCAAAGTCCATTTAATGTAACAAACACAACGATCTTTGGCTCAGAGCATCTGTCTTTATCTCTTAGTTTCCCTATAGACAAAGAAATATAAAAAACATTTGCTCACTTTAAAGTTCAGAGAAGTCCAGTACAATTTTATCTGACCTTTAGCTAAAGGTTTGCCGCTTTTGAGGATACGGCACATCTTTGCTACTGCTCAGATAGACACAAAAGACTGCAGCCTGACTCACAAGGCTCCTCCCCAGGGAGAAGCAAAAACCAAGTGGTATCTCATTAAAAGGTTGAAAAAAACCAGAACACCCCCATACTGGTAACCTTTAATTACTTTAAATTTGTTGTTCAAGATTGAGGGGTAGTTAGCTGTTGGAGGTGGGTCCCTGGAGCTTGTATTTCAAGTTTTTATTACCATTTTTTTTAACGTAAGATGCTCTTGATAAGCACCCCTTACTTAATGATGTGAGCCCTTCCTGAAGGAAGCCGGAGCCAGCCTTGCAGCTGGCTGGTTTCTCTCCTGGGCGCACCAGGCACGGAGGGGTTAAGAGCTGGGAGCTGTGTCAGGCAGTTCTGCTGCTAAAGCCCGTTGTAACTTGCCTGATAAAAGGCATTTCAAATAAGCCCGGATTGCACAGAGGAATTTCAGTTGATGGGTTCCTGCCTAGGCCACCCTTTCTCAGGACTTACCCAAATGCTTTCAACATGTCTCAACAGAACGAAGGGAGAGGCTTCAATGCAGCAACAGGCAGCGGGTTTATATTTAAAAGCAAAAGCGAGGGAGAAACACCCTAAGCTATTTGTTCTGTTAAATCCTCTATCAGCACCTCCATAGTGGGCTGGCTGCTTTTTTTTTTTTTCCTCCCCTCCAGTATTTCACTTCATCTGAAAGTCAAGTTTTTGCAGCCCAACCTGTCTTTTCATTTGCTTGTACTTTGCAGCTTGGGGAAAGTTGAAACCTTTAAGTTATCCAAGTACATGGGAAAGTTGCCAAAACATGTTGCTACACAGAACTGGACCCCTCATTTCACTAGGCACGTTGAAAGTCCCAGTTTTCCCAGGTATCAAGGAGGGAGGAATTGTGGTCTGGCTCCCTTAATTTGGCTTTGTCTCCCTATGAAGCAATGCCACCCAAATTGGAAAAAATATTTGCCATTCCTTGCTGGAATATGGTGAAATTTCCTTTTACTTATGGGATCTGGGTATTTTACGGTAGATTTTTTTTTTAATGTTTTCAATTCTTTAGATGAGAAGCAACATGCAATGCTAAGTATATGCATTATATTCAGACTTCAGTATTCATTTTGTGTGTGAAAACAGGACGTACGTAAAGAGTAAAATATTTCAATCTGTAATCAGATTCGTTTGCAAGACTCTCAAACACCTTTACTGCATAGATGCAGGGATGGGTGGGGTTTTTTGGAGGGGGGAATATTTCTAACAGCCTTAATTTTCTTTATTTTTGTCTCTCACACAGATTGGAAGTTCCTTGGAAGAGGCTACACATCTTTTAGAGGGTTTGGACAGTTCTTAGTTTAACTATCTGCATCTTCATAGTGCCTTAGGGCAATCCCATAATATACATAATCCATTTCACAGATGCAGCAAGGTGTGTGCCTGGCAATGCCGGGTCGGGACAAGCGATGCGTTCCCTGCCCGTGCTTTGCAGGAAGCCCGAAGCGACTCCGGCGACCGTGCCGTAACCATGGGGCTGTGACGAAGTACGATTATTTCTGCCCTATCCAGGCTAAAGGGAAGTAGTGGCTTAACACGTTCTCATTATTGCCAAAGGTCTTGAAAAAGAACCAGCACGGAGCAGAAAATTGCCTGCTGGCTTTCTTTGCATTTTGCGAATTGAGGGGTTTAAGGCCAGAAGGGACTATGGCGATTATCTTGTTGGACCTCCCTTGTGAAAGCCATAAAAGCTCAAACTCCTGAGCGTTTAATTTGGAGAAGCTCCTGGTAGTTTAAGACCTTCAAGAGACGGAGAATTGCCCTATCTTTTGGTAAATTATGCCCAGGGTTAAGGTTACAAAATGTACCTGGCAACTTTGTAACAGGCCAAAAATAAACTGAATGAAAAACAGGGATATGGGGGGGAAGGAAAAGCAAGGGAGTTTCAGCCCGTCGCATCCCCCCAAGCGCTGGCTGTAGAGTTTCGTGCCTCCTACATGCAATTCCAACGTCGCAGGTGTACCAGCTACGCTCCCCTAAAAGGTATGTTAACACGCAATAAACTCGCCTGCGTTTTCCCAGTGAAATAAGAACGATCCATGGGTTCTGTTGTCCTTCATTCCACCGGAGTCTGTCTCGTACCTAACCAGATTTCAGTGGAGTGAAGCACAAGAGACATGGAGATGAATCAGCAACAAGAGGAACTGCTGCCCACTGGCAGAGGAGGGAAACCGCATGGAAATTCGGGTACGCCAGGCATCCAGAGATGGAGCATGCTGGGAAATGGAGAGGAACAGTACACGGACCACTTCAAAAACCCAAATATTTCTTGAAAGTCTCCAGTAAGAACCCATTTTAAGAATGTACTTACTTTCTGCATAATATGTAAAAATTAAAAGTCTACAAAGACCACAAGCTGCTTTCTGGAAGGCTTAAATACCTTATTAGCAGGAAATTAAACCCTAATGTGGATAAATTAGATGCGTAACCTCATCCCTTTCAGTCATCTTCCCTCTAGGATGGTATATCCAGTAAAGAAGCCAGAATATAACCTTGTTTCAGTGCACGTGCACCAATCAGCGTTCCCTCGAGGACCTTTCTGTAAAGGATCACACCAGCAACGCCTGTTCCCTTCCAATTCCCCTGCCACAATGCCTGCAGAATCTGGCAAAACTCCATTAAAATTTTAGACCCATTTATTTTGTAATAAAATGAATGTAAATAAGATTTAAGTTGAGGGGGAATTTAGATTTTTCAGGCTGAGCACAAGATAGATCTTTTAAGGTGTCAGTGTAAATCCCTCAAAGGTTAATGCAGTTAAACATATTTGATGCATAAAAGTGTCACACCTAACACTAATCATTCACCAATTGTAATTGCCTTTTCAAAGTCCTCACCTCCCCGAGACAAATGCCCCCCCCCAAATGAGGTCTGGCAAATTTAAAACAAAAAACAAATGTCCTCCTGCCATCAGGACATATTACTTGCTTTGATAGATTTAGTACCAGATTTCAAGAATTTATTGTCCTGTATTATTTCTCAGCAGCCTGCCTAATCCCTTTTCCCCCTCCCTTTCCATGTGACTGACTTTCAGAGCATTCAGAAACTCCTTGCTGATGGTTTCCTCACAAACACTGAAGGGTTTGCTCCCTGGGCAGCCAGCAGCCACCCCCACCAGGGCGGCGCGGAGCTCTGCCCTTCCAGCCAGCAGCGCCAGTTCTCAAAGCTTCTCACCTTTATTTCCAGGCTCAGTCTTAAGCACCACACACCCCTGTGCTGGATCTCTTACAAAATCCGATTTCCCTGCGTAAAGTTACACTCTATTTCAAATCAAAGCTTTACAATAACAGGACCACAATACATTTTCAAACCAGAACCCAGCCAACCCTATACTGTTTCAGTTTTCTGTGTTATCCATCTAATACTCCATCTCCGTAGGCATCCTGAAATACCCATCAACAACAAAAAGAGCTCTGGATATCTTTTCCTGAATGTTTTCCTTCAGGGCACCCCAGAACAACCGAGACCTTAACAAGCCATTCCTGAGAGTTCTGGTGGCGCTTAATGGTGGAGGGTAACAAGAACTGACAACAAATTGGGCTTTTTTCACCTGTTATCTTTGTAGTGAGACAAAGAATGAAAGCGCAAGAGGGCGAGTAGCACGTGCCAAGCGTAAGCAGATGAAAACCGCACAAATTCGCTTATTTAACCAATTAAGGGTAATAAAATACAGGTACCTACCTTCCCACTGCCCAGGCAGCAACCAGTCCAGAGGGCAGGAGCCTCTGCTGGGAAACTGCTTGGCTCTGCTGAGGATCCCTCAAAGCACCATCCTGCCGCCTCCTCGCCCTTCCCTTCCTTTCCCTCCCGCCCGGCATCAGCTTCCCACGGGAGAGAGGCCCTCGTCTGCAGGGCACTGTGAGCTCTAGGGACGGAGACAGAAATGAGTTGGGTATTAACGACACGCTAAGGAATATTTACGGCGCTACCGTTAATATATTACTTAGCCATTTGTTCTTTTTCCCCCCGTATGGAGGGCATTTTGGCTGACAGTTTTCCATACGTTAAAGCAATGAACGTAAGGAGGCAGCAGAGGAAGGGCCGGAGCGCGCATTGCTACAGACAAGTCCCTGTCGATACCCCGCCGGTCGCAGAGCTGCCTTAAGAGCTGGCAGGTGCTATGTAAATGCAGGCTCGTTATCGGAGACACCATGGCTTGTTGCTCACATTGATGTAGCACCAGAGACAAGAAAGATCCTCAAGTTACTCTTTGGAGTAATACATGCAGTCCCAGGACTGAATATTTCCAGACCTTAGAAAGCAACTGATGAGACGGATCTGGCAACTCAGCCGAGAGCTCCTCACTGTCAGGCAAAGAGAACACGATCAAAGCAAAACGCTCAGAAAAGCGCCAGCCTTGGCTCCCGCCTTTGGAAGCTGCTTCTCGGTGTTGCCAGCGCTGGTACTTGGGGCGTTATGTGAAACCTGTACTAATCAAAGGGGCCTCATTAACAGCAGGTACATCCCTACAGAGACACACAGCCCTTTTCGAGGCGCAGCCCCCCCTCTCCTCTCCGCAGGCTCCAGGAGAACTTAAAACCTGGTGTCCTTCCTGCCACTATTTGTGAACACCAAGTCCTGAGTAACGTCTGTCGCTGCAACTTGCTGAGGGGGAACTCGAGAACCCTGTTGAAATGGGTCAATTTGGGCCATATTTATTTGGAGCGTTAGTTACCAACAGGCTCAGCACCAGTTTTGCAGAGCATCAGCCAGACAAACGCGGGAGCCGAGTCTAACCGAGACAAACCTCTGTCGGGAAAGGGGCGCGTTAGCCAGGGCAGGGGCCACGCCAACTGCTTTGGCCTCCAGGAGGGCGTTTCTTAGACCCCCTGTTGCAACGCGCCCGCGCCACGACCGAGCACTGCGACACCGGTTATGGCTTCGCAGCCTGCAAACGGCTCCACTCCCGGAAAGGGCTTTGGCACAGAGACCACGGCACGATCCTGCGCGCCGTTTGCTGCACCGAGGCGCAGCGACAAACCCTCAGACAGGGCAGGGGCTGTAACTGGTAGAGCTGAGGAAAGTGATTACAAATGACTGCCCCAGGCAGGGCAGCGCTCTCACTCAACCTGCGTTCACTGGGCAGCACCACAGCAGCGAGGGCACCAGCTTCCCTGCCAAAAACTGGAACTGGCAGGAGCTGCAAGATGCCCCAAGTGGCACGAAACCAGGCTAGCTTACACCAGAAAAATGTCTGTCCCTTTGGATTCTTTCCCACAGGGAGGAGGACGAGAAATAATTCTACCAAGCTGAGCTGAATGCCTGGGGAGAAAGACAGCTAGAAAAACCAGAAGTTTTCACCCTTTTTAATAGTTACATTTCAGCGTTGTGCCCAAATTCCTCACCTAAAGGCAGTTTCTGTTCAGCAGAGAGCAGGGCCTCAAACAGCCCCTCAGTACAAACCTCCTGGCCCTTTCTTTGAGCTGCTGCAAATGAACGTTGCCTTGTGGCTGGTGGTAACTTCCCAGGCTGGGAAGCAGAGGGGAGGCTTGGATAAGAGGCCCTTTAGAAACCCTTTACAAATGTAGATTTGATTGACTGACTGATTGAACTTAATTGCAGACATTCTCTTAATTGTACACTTAATTACTGACACTGTGTCAAAAGATTTCTGATGCAGCACCTGGAGGACAACCTTGCAAGTGCCAGTCAAAGCCAGCTGCACAAGACATCAGGGAGGTGCTGCATATTGCCACAGCTTGGAAGGGGAAAAAAATCATAATATTTTAATAATATACAATTAGGGTTTCACCCACCCTCAAACATGCGTGTGCACATACACACAATCACAAATCTCAGCTCAGGGAGGGCATCTAATACATCAGGAACAGAAAAGAAACAAAGAGTGATAATTATGGGACCATGTGACAGTTCCACCCTTTTGTGGTCTCTCCTAATATCTCCAGCATTGTGAGCAGCAGGGGGAGGGCAGTATGCCATCGGCTTTGGCAGGAGCGATACAGCTGCTGGCCACTCTCAATTTAGTAACTCCAGATTTTGTACATCAAAATTGTAACCAGAAATAAAACCCATGATATTTGTTCAAAGGGTAAAACTCTGAACATTCTCAGCAGTGATTTTGGGTTACTGCAGGTCTTTCTGAAAGTGGCTACGCGTGCAGCAAGGACAACAGCATTCTTACTGTTTGTAATAAGAAGCGTCCACAGGATCTTTGTGATTATGGCTCCTATAATTCCCAATAGACAAATTAGTGTTTCAGTGAACACAAGACTCAAAACCATGCTACGATAGCTTCTACGTATAGCACGTAGGATGAAAAAATAAGCAGAAACTAATCTGGATGTGTGCTTTTTTCCCCCCATGGTATTTTTACCAATAAAGTCATATTTACAAAATGTTATTAGCCAAATGTGCTAGTCACTAAAAATGAGTGGCTGCAGGGTATTGGAGATACTTCCTTCCACTCCTGCTGCATGCGAAACATCGTGGGAACCACAACACCACCAGTGCATTCATCCTCACTACGGTTCCAAGCTGAAGCTCTGTTATTCCTGCCCAGGATCCACACACGGAGTGACTGACCTATAATTCCTGTCTGGGTCTTTGAAAGATTTCCCGGCCGGTGGTCAGCTCTGGTCACCTACGAGGTCTGTGGCAGAACCGGAGCCGAGTCCCGGGCTAGTGACCAAAGGTGGGATAATTGAAGGTAATATTTTCCTTACAGCAGTGCTCCCCAGGGAGATTTTTAGGGTGACGGCAGAGCCCCGCGCTCCCACGCAGAGCGCTATGCACACCTCGGCTTGAGGGGTGGGGATGGAGGCGACCGTCTTCCCTGCACCTTCCCCTTTTCCCCGTTGGCACGTAGAGCTCCCGCTGCCCCTTCCGAGGCAGGAGAGGAAGGCAGCAGCCTCGGGATGGCTCTAGGAGGGAATCACAGATACAAGGATTGGTGCAGCCAAAACCCTCTAGGAATTAAGGTCTGGCAAAGATGTGGAGCGAGAGAAAATTCAACTTGTTGGAACAGTGGTTACAGTTACTGCCTCCACAGCTGGATCTCCCTCCGAAGCATTCCTTAGTCTGGAGAAGTCACAGAAATTGGCACAAACTCGCTGGATCGGAGCAAGTCTGAAAACAGTCTGGATACACAGGCCTGGTTAGGAAAAGCAACACCTTCCAGAAAATATTAGCTATGGATTTTAAGCACCTCTGAAGTCAGGGTTATACAATAGGTGGCATCACAGAGACCCTACAAAAACCAGGCAGCTCAGCGGCTGAGGCATAGCTACGTTCCTCTAAAGAGACCCAAAAAACAGAGCACACCAAAACTGTACAGACAACTAGAAGAGACGATTGGAATTGTTTTACACCCACCTAAATGCAATTTGCTCCAAACACCTGGAGCCTCGTTAATTTACCTGTGACATGTTGCTACACTTAATTGCCTTTGACAATTAGTAACATTCCAACACCTCCTTTAATGGCCCAATTATGAGAACACTTGTCTTCCCCACAGTAGATAGAAGAAAATAGATGGGTGAACTTCCAGCGCAGAACTCCTCTGCAAGTATCTTAATGAAGAGCTTAAAACCCAAACCCCCGAGAGGCCGTTGGCATGTCGCCTGGCTCTCCCTGCGGTGCCGGGTCTGCTCCCGCTCCTGCCCCTCCTGGCGCGGGGCCGCGACAGCCACCGCTCCGAGAACCGCGCTCCGGAATTAATTACAGGGAAAAGTGCTGAGCGTTTACCTCCTTCCATTTGTCGCACTTGATCTTTTATCGATTACTTCTGTATGCTAAACAACGAGCATCCTTTGTAAAAGAAACCCTGTTTCCAAACTGGGAGAGGCACGATGGGCACAGGGACACAGAACCACCTCCGCCGACTACACAAGCTCCTGCCAGCCCAATGGAAACGTTCGTTAGACTAAAATTTTGCAGAATTGCTTTGGCGAAACACGATTGCAAGTGCTGGCTGCAGTCAGCCTGGTGGCTGCTCTCTCTCAGAAATAAGCAGGTAACTTCATCCGCTGGTTCAGGCTGGCCCAAACGCTGGAATGGATTTGACAACTACATTGAGGGGAAGAGAGTGGGGAAACCTTGCTGCTGCTTGTAAATTTGAAAAATCCCCGCTGATAAATACCGCAGAACTCAGATGTAAAACAAGAGCCTGAGAGGGACGGGTCCAGCCCCACACGCGCTGCTGCTGCTGCATGTGACCTTCGTTACCGGGCTCATTCTGCTCCTACAGCAGCGGCAAACGAGCGCGCTGCACAAAGACCACTGGGGTTTGCTCACATTCCCAGTTCTGCCACATGCGTTAGGATTCTCCGTGCTTTCCCTTTCCCTCCCACTCCTCACACCTTTTCAAGCCCAGTGCTCCCCCCAGAGACTCTCAGCTGAGCAGCACGATTCATCCATTCAGCCTCAAACTCCTGCAACGCTGTCGTCGACTCCCCGTTTCCTGTCACATCTCTGCTAAGCACCGTGCCTCCTCTCACTTCGCTACCTGCCTTTCTCCTCCCCTAGATTTGTTTAGTTTTCTGAAGTATCTCGAGCTTCAGCAGTTTAAATTCTCCACTAACATCAATCACTGCACCCCCACTGACACGCACCGCGCACACCGGGGACGCACCGCAACGGTTTCACCGAAAGCGCGCAGGGGTCGTGGGCTCTCGCACCACCGGCGAAACAACTGTTGTTCCTTTGTGTTTCCTTTCTCTCCGCTGCTCTGACGTTATCCGGGTCAGGACACGATCCGGACGCTGGTGGGCATTTGCTGACCAGTTGGTGCCCAGTCCCAGACGCCGGGAAGCGCCCGCGGGGCGGGATGGGGCCATGCACGCTCTCCTGTTTCACCCCTCTGATGCGGGTGTAGCCGCAGGCAAAGAGGGGGGATTCACCATCCAAAATGGGGGGGTGTAACTTGACCGACCCATTTCCACCTCTGTTGGTTACTTCCTCTGCTGGTTATTTCTCGACAAGCGTCCTAACGCAGGGAGAGCTGCCTGTTCCATTCTCCCTGCAGGGAAACGACTCTGAGAAGGAAGAGGATCCTGCCCCCGCCGGCAGGGATCTCCCTGTGCTTACTCCCACCGGAGCCGTGGGGACTGGGAGCAAGTCAGAAGACAGCCCACCAGCCACAAAGCCAGCCCAAACTGGCTTCTCCAAAAGAGCCGGTGTTGGATAGAGTTATGAACGTTGGATAGAGTTTATGAATAAAACAATGTTTTATTAAACTACTATTACATTTTGATTGAATAGCATTTGGACTACATAGGAGCAGACATATTCCTGAAAGTAATTGGTTTTCCACATCTGCTTTCCTTTCTAATTGGACTAATTACTTCAGTGTAGGATCATGTTCACTACTCTCCAGAAAGCAAGAAACCTTGATTTACAGTGAGAAGAGCAGCAATTAGAGAGAATTAATTCATATGGCAACATCTAAATAAATCATATTATAAGAAGACAGCAATGTAATTATTGTGACTGGTGACTCCCTTGTGGAGAAACATCATCCTTAAGCCTAAATCAAGCAGCTCGGTTCTCTGAGGAATCCACCACAGCTCCTCCAATTTCACAGAGCATGTACCACCAATTTTATTTTTAAGACCTAATTGAGGTGCATTGTCAAAAACAGTAGGGTCTAACACTCCTCAGGCAGCTGAGGAAAACAATCAAATCCTTGACAACTCCATGTTTGTCCTCTGAATCAAATGTGTGTTCAGCAGCCATGGATAACATATGCCAGGAGCAGATTCCAATCAAAGGTGCATGAGTTTTATGGGTGTAATACCCTCCACGGTGAGCCAGGCTTTTCTTACGCTCCAAACCCAGTCCGCCCCATCCAGAGGGCTGAGCGAAAGGCTCAGAGAGGAAAACATGCTGAACTACAGGGATTCAGAAGACGGTCCTGCCCCGTACATTGATAATTTATCTCCCTACTTATACATTAGCCATCCAGTCCTACTTTCCTGATGGAGATCGGGCATCTCCTTGCTACCTCGGCAAGTGGCAAAAGCCATTTTACCACAGCAGAGCCCCTTAGCCTGCTTGTTATCAGTTCTGTCCTTAATGTCATTCTCATCAAGTCACTGGCAACTTTGGGGTTCCTCTCACAAACGCCTCCTGCTACGGAAAACGCTACCGTCTTCTCATATTGTTCATGTGCTTCCAGGGAAAAAAAAAAAATAATCCACAATGCCTTTTTTTTGGGAAAAGGAGATTATTTCCACAGGTAAACCAGGCAGTGCCAAACTTTCTGTGCAACAGCTCCATGGCTCAGAGTCTGCCGTGCCAAGAGCCAGCTCCGGGCATGGGGGCAGAGTAACCCACAACTCCACCCCGGTAAATTAGAATCATAGAATGGTTAGAGTTGGAAGGGACCTTAAAGATCAAGATAAAAATTAGTTCTCCTAATGTGGTTGTTCTGCCTCCAGAGAGAGTCTCTGTGTGACTCTCACCCTCCGAATGGGCAGTGGGCATTCCCCATTCCAGAGCCACGTGCCACTTTTACATGTTAGCTAGTCACTGTCGCATGACGTGCATAAGCATGAAGAGAATTAGCGTAATATGATGTTATACTTTATGTCCACAACTTGACACATCGTAAATCCTTTGCATCAGAAAGCCAAGTTTCACATCCAAACAATTACCCTCTTTTAGCAAATGCTTGATCCATTAGGAATTCGGGTGATAAATTGTCAGTTCAGACAGGTGGAAACACATCCATCTCCATTTGCCATTCTTTTGCCAGGACCGATAAATACAATCATCAGTTACAGCACCCGCTCGCTACAAGGAGGGCTCCATGATCTGGAGGGAAAGGGGTTTAACACTAAGCCTGCAAAAAAGCAAAGCTTGTAGCTTTGTGGTTTTAAGCACACACATTTAAGACTCTTCACTCTTCCTGTTGTTATTTATTGCTATTCAAATCTTCTTTCTGAGAAGTCTTCATGGCCGCCATTAAGTTTCTAAGCATTTTTCCAAAAAAAATAAAGAAAGAAATAAAAATAAAATCAAGTGAAAAAAGACTTCTCCTCTGCTCTGTGAGTTGATCCAGAGCGTCAGACATTTGCATCCATAAGGTAAGAACCCCCTGGGCTGGGTTCCCTACACCCCACAACTTCGAGGCCATTTCTGTGCAGAAGAAATGCACAATGTGTGTAAATTGCTGCAAACCCACTCCCGTTGCGTTCTGCTCCCCCTTCCCACTCCCTGCGCGAGGGCCACGGCCGGCAGAAATTTGGACTTTGATGGCAACAGCCAGCTTAACAGCTCAGAACTGAGCCCACCTCCGCAAACGCCTACGGAAAAGGTTCCCAGCGGTACAAACCCAGCCCAACCAGCTCCCCTAGACTGCTTCATTTTTACACCAATGTTTCCTGCTTTATCCTGGCCTAGAAACAGAATAATGGAAAAATGGATCTGGTTACTTTTGAAGCATGGAAGAAAATAGAGATTTTTTTAACTGATTTTAGCCCTGTATATCCATACCAAAAACACAGATGCAGAATTATCAGAGGTCCTAAAGAAAATGAAGACCACAGGAACGTCATGGACTTTAAAAAAACAAAGATGCACAAAAATAAATACATTCGAGTATCACAACAATGTACGAACTATTTTGAAGGTAAGTGGAACAGCTAATAATTCACAGCCATTATTCTTTTATCATCGTTCAGCTGAAGGTTGAGAAGATTTTAAAACTGCAATTATCAACAATAGATTTGCATTGAAATAAGCTTCTCTGCTGTATTTCTCACTCCTCTCCCCTCCTCCTCCTAAATAAAGAGGTGGAAGCAACAAAGAAAGCAACATCTTTAATACAACAGAGAAAGGGGTTTTCAAGAAATATCCGCGCAGACGTATCAAAAAAAAAAAAAAGGAAGGAAAGTAGAGCCTTTCTGGGCATTTCTTAAAAATCAAATCATTTAAGACATTTTCTTTGTGTCAGGTTGGTCAAGTAAGAAAATAGGAGTTTCCCCTTCCCCCACCATTACATATCTTTTTGCCCCTTTTGGCCAAGTTTCAGTTGTTAGTCCTTGCGGGCCACTCTTACCAGCTCACCAGTAAGAGGAAGTCTGGCACAGCTGGGAGTGGTGGGAAGGATAAAACCAGCCCCGCCAGACACAGCCGGAGCGGCTCGGCATGGGGGCGGGCGGGAAGACGTCCCACCGCACCTATTCCACCTCCCCAGCCTCCACCACGCAGGCCAGCAACCACGTTTCCGGCAGTAATTTACCCTCCTTAAGTAACTTAAGAAATTTTAAATCAATTTTCCAGTAAAGGTATCACAGGCAAGATACTACTCGCTTTGGGTTTGGTTTTCTTGCCTGGTGCTTTCTTCCACCAGTCTCCTGATAACCATGGATTAACGAACAATTACAAGGCTTCATTTTTACCGCCATGTAATTCCAAGAAAGGAAGAGCATCTTTCTGGAACATTATGCTTGAAAAACAAAGGAGAGCTTTGACTGTCAAGTCACTGATGTTCCCTCTTCACTTAAAAGCTTTCCAATTTACTCACAAATTATAGTGTTTTTAATGCAAATTAAGCACTAGAGAACATTCTTTCCTTCCCCCAGATTAGCAAGAACCAAATTGACCAAGAAAGCCAAACATGGAATCTGGACGCAATGAATATTTAAAATAATGAGCCTGTTTAATTATTCTGATTGGTGAAGTATGAGGTTATTAAACGCCTCTGAACTGATGACAGGGTTTGAGCATATGGTTTTGCTTTCTGAACACAGAGAAAATGTTTTCTGATACTCTGTGTTCCAGTATTCTTTGTTGAATTAACTACGGGGATGAAATACAGCTCCACATGCTCAGAGACCTTTGGGAAATCTCTCTTGCTTCAGAAGCAAACACCACGATGGGGAAGGCAGAGGCGCTCCAGGAACCGGCAAACGAGAGCACACAACTGACCAATTTCTGCACAAGTCACCTGGCCCATTTGTGCTACTTGGGGAAAAAAAGCAAAGTTCATTCAGTTCTGCTTTTGCTCCAACATATCATCAAATTTACGTCATAAGTTTCCGCTTATGCATGCGGGAAAACCCTAAACCAGAGGGACCTAGTTACAAAGATACGCTGTACCGATTCTGACAAGAAAATACACCAAATTCTCTGTATTTCCTGTTACTATTGCAGTAAACATTATCCAGTGTTTTTACTTTGAACTCTGCAAATCCTTTTTAGCCATCAGGCCTCTAAACGCCCAAGAGTTCAACCAGCCAATTACTCCTCCTGTGTGAAAAGCCGCTGCGCGGCACTTCCCTCCCAAGATCCTGCATCCTATCAGCAGGAATGCACCCGCTGCAACGGGAGAGCGTGGACAGGGAACGGATGACAAGCCCAGACCCCCAACAAGCCGACAGCAAAGTTACTTCCTTGCTTTAACATCAGGGCAAAGCTTTCCCTGCTCTGCTTTTACCGTCTCCATCCGTACAGCCCAGCTCCGCCGACACACTACCAGGTTGTCTTTGCTCCTTCCCCGCTGCACACAACAGTTTGGACCCTCCCCTTTTGTTTTGGGATTTAAATCCCAGAGAGTTTGTGGTTGGTTTGTTTGGGGTTTTTTTCCCCCACAAACACTCCCAAGTCCAGGGGTGCTTATCTTCAGATGCAGGGAGGGGAAGAAAAGGTGAATAAACTTCCACTGGAAATCCTGATTTTTCAAGGCGTTGAGCACTTAGTGCTTCTCTCAATTTCATGGACCTTTGGGTCAGCGCTCGCTGCTTCCCAACAGCCCCCACCCAGGAAACAGGACCACGCTCTGCGCAGAGCCCAGCGGAAGCTCGTGACCCACCCGCTCTCCCGGTGACGATCCCTCTGCCGCAGACCCTGGCACAAGAGCGCGGCGTCAGGCCAGCGCGGGGCCCTCGCCGGGCACACCGCGGCGTTACGTGGGCGAAAAGTTCACATCCCCGTGGCAGCTCATCCACACCTCCCGATTCCTAATGCCCCCTGCTCCACCTTGAACCTATTTCTGGCTTTAATTAGAGATTCTGGAACTTTTGGAAACTGAAAGGTGAGGAGGTGAGCACATCTGGTCTGCACCCGACGCCTTGACTTCTCACACTTTAAACAGCCCTAATACCTAATGACCGAGCACAGGGCGACCGTCTCCGTCCTTTGATGTGCGCTGAGAAAGGTCAGCACCCGAAGGAGAAATTCACTGTTCTTGGGGTTTTTAGCATGGATTCCCACACTCCCGGTTTCCTGTGCTCTGGCTCAGTCAGCGTGCACCTGACTCCCATCTGCCATCCCCTCTCCTGCACCGCACCAACTGCTTCTGTTCCCTCCAGGAGAAAGCTGGAAGCAACAAAACACAAAATGCTGCGATAATTACCTTGTCGACATCTTTCCTTGAGCTAGCATGAAGGAGCGGTTGGGGATTCATCTGAATTAAACTCCCCTTCCTCTTCCATTTCCTCTTGGCTTCTCGCACTCTAGCACAGTTCCGTACCGGTGCAGAACATTTTAAGGCCAAGCCCCAGATGGGAGCTCCGAAACGGTTCCACGCAAGCAGGAATGGAGATCAGGCGTCACCGCCCGGGTACAGAAGGACCAAGACTGGAAACACTTCCAGTTGCTCAGCAGATTTCTCCATTATTTTGCCAAGGGGTTTTTGTTGTTGGTTTTTTTCCAAATATTTACAATTCATTTACAATATTGGGAATGCTTTGAAAACGCCCGATGCCCAAGGGTAGGAGCCCTTTCCCGGAGACCAGGGCATGTGGCTGCTGTGCCGGTAGCACCGTGATGCTCCCCACCATGGCCAGAGCCAGCGGCCTCACGTGGCCACCAGCACCCAAAGCCAGGTCTGATGTTCTCCACCAACCGCTCCACTGGCAAAGCGCATCCTCGTGCGGTTCCCACCGCGCTCTCCGGCTGCGAGCAGGGGCTGGCAAATTTCCCCTCAGAAAAAAAAAATAAAAATATTCAAGCTTCTGCCTACATGAGCTACTGAACAAAAAAACACAAAACCCACAAAAGCCAACTAAGCAAACAAAAAGGAGATAAAAGCAGTTTGCTTTAAGGCAGCAGCTTTTCTGAAAGCCTACAGTAAATCTTTAAGATTATCAATAATGAACACATTCAGTGTCTTTTTTTGTCTTCTTTTAAATCACTTCTTCCAGTGGAAAGAAATCAGTCCGGGGGGTTGTTCATATGCGAGCTGCATTTATTATCAAGGGATTGAGACTGCTAGAGAGGGAGAGAAGCAAAATGAGCCTCGACAAGGCTCGGAAAAAAGCACACTGCCACTTTACAGTCCTTCCTCCACCTATTTGTCACAGCACCCCAGTAATGAGCACTGGAATTCATCTCTCTCTAATGACACTCACAGTGGTAGATGTTTTCCCAAATTTAGTCAAGTGACAATACAAAGTCTTTAATATGCAAAGGAGTCCTTTGTGTAACTCACCATAACTTTGGTGTCTTGTCATGCCTTACAGAAATTTCAGGAGAAACAAATTGCAATAATCATAGGAGTGAACAAGTCGGAAGGAACGTGTCATGGCAATAATGAAATCTTCTGTTGATTTTCGTGTATGTGTAGACATACATTACAAAACTAAATGTAGTTCCATGAATTTCTTATAAATCACAATAATTCAGCCTTATAGAGACCACATACACATCACACCCCCAAGGAGCAGTACACACAGTTGTCACTTAAGTCACTCCCCATTTCTTACCTGCCTCATATACAAGTATTGTGCCTTAAGCTCCATCTTCTATTCCTGTCACATTAATATTTTCCTCAGCTACCACAGCACTACGAAAGCCTCTGCTCAGGCTCTTTGCATATGTCAGATATTAGCACGTTTAGAAGCCAAGAGGACTTCTTTGCAGAACCGTTTCCAAGCCACAGCAGCAGCAGCGCTGCCAACCCTCACGCTACATAAAGCGCAAGCTTGGCCTCAAAATAGCAAAATGGGCTTTTCAATCATGGAATCGAAAGAAGAAATAAATCTGAGATTTTAATGGGTTATTTTGCTTTTAAGCTGTGCATACCAGTGACAGAGTGCAGCACCGAATGGTGTCGGCCAGCAGGGTGTGGGTGAAAGAGTTCAGAAACAGACGAACTCTCACGGGCAAACCAAACCCCGGAGGGGAAGAGCGACGCGGATGCTCCCAGCGGAACGCACGGCAGGACAGTGCCGCGCTCGGCCACCTCCATCCCCGCTCCACCACAGGGCCTGGGTGCTGCTCAGCGAGCATCCAGCAAAGGGACTGGGACACCAGTGAGGAGCAGTGCTCCTCAGGGGTCAGAACTGGGACTGGCGCCACCAACGTGGGCTGTGTCCCTCCGGCTGCATCCCCACAGCGTGGCGAGGGAGGGGATTCTGCCCCTCTGCTCCACGGAGACCCCCCTGCAGTGCTGCCACCAGCGCTGGGGTCCGGGCAGAGGAGAGAGCCCGTGAGAGGAGGGTTAACCCACCGGGAAGGGGATGGCAGCCCCTGCCTGGGAGAATGGGGACAGGGACATCAGCAGAGCAGGAGCAGCGTCTCCAGTGTTTGACAACACCCCCCAGCTGCCACTTCAGGGGCCGGGATCCCCAGCCGCGGCGCTAATGGGGTCAAGCGACCCAAAACACAGGGGGACAGGGTAAAATAACGCTTTGACGGCATCAACTTGGTGTCATCCTCGTTCCACTGAAGATCCCCCAAATCTGCCTGTCCCCACAGCACTGGGTGACACCAGCAAATACCAAACCCACACCCGGAGACAGGTCCTGCTATTATAAATAAATAAACACAGTTTATGGTGCTTGCCCACCAGCACGCTGTTAAATCCAATTTTGGTCATCGCATGCAATATTGATGCAACTTCCCACTGATTTTGCTCCCAGCGTTCCCAACCAGCCTACAGCAAATGCAGGATGGTTTCCTTTTGCTTAAGTAGGGAGGAAATAAAACGAAAGGACACTCTCCTCCTAGCCTCTAATCATTGTGCTAGAAAATCCTTCTGGGTAGGTGCGCTAAATTAAAGAAACGCATCATTTTCTCCTGATAATTTTTAATTGATCACATCTACAACATAGGTGGAGCTGCTGGGCTAGCAAGGGTCTGCATCAAACGAAGTGTCCTATTTGTTTGTGATTTCCCTAGGGCATCTTTTAAACCATTAAAATTTACAAACAACTTGATTTCTTATTAACACAGTTTCTTAATTGCTTTCATGGGAAAAGACTCAAGTTATTTGCATCTTCTTTCTCGGGGCTCCAGGGCTTTAGCGCAAACATTTCAGGATAAGCTTTTAAATGAAGGGAAAGTTCTGCTCCAGACCCAGTCCAGGCTCAGATTCGGCGCTGTGGTGCAAACGGGGCTGTCTCTCCACCCGGCTTGCTGGATACCCACACCTGGGCATTTTGAGCCTGACGCATTTGACATGTAAAGGGATGGTTCTTGGGCAACATGTTACTGGCACCTTCCATCAAGGCAGCTTTCTTGTCCCCTACGTTTGCCAAAAGCTTCCAATATGGGCAGCACCGGTGACCTGCATCTCTGGAATGTGATGACCAGCAGTAACACCTCAGGAGACCGCCTGGCCCTTGGAATCTACAAAACAGCACTGCGCTCACAAAAACCCAGCGTGGATCTCTCAAGCACGGTACATTACAGAGAGCTTACAGGCAAGTACATTCTTATTCCAACCGAGTACCTCATCATTTTAATGCGTTAATCAAATCTCCGTGGTTCAGGACTGAAGTCCCTGCATTCATCATCAATTCGAGATGAACCTATTATTTAGGTTCAGAAAATTACTCGCTAAACACAATCAAGCGTTACTTTTCTGAAGTCTTTATAATACCAGTGTTTTCACTGTGAAGGGCCAGGCGCCCCATCTCCCTTCGGCGGGCGTTCCCGCAGCCACCGTGTCCCCCGGTGCAGGGCGCAGTGGTCCAGGGCCGGACGGAGACAGGGCAAGTGTCTTAAGAGTCACTTTCTCTCACTCCAGTTTAACTCCTCACTGGAGGCGTGCGTTCGAAGCAGACACTCCAGCCAGGCCATTAGACCAATTTTAGCATTTTCTGCCTTCTAGATGCCCCTTCAACGCCCCGCGAGCCTGCGCTGCCGCACCGCGCTCCCACGGGGCAGCGGCCTCTGAGCCAACGCTCCGGCACCCAGCAGGGCCGAAGGGGGAGTTCTCCTCACCCATCCTTTTCCTAACGGGCAGCTTGGAGGGGGCAATCAAAGAGAACAGAAAAACATGTTGTCAGCTCTTAAAAATACTTTCCCATGAGACTTGTGATGATTGTCAGAGGCCAAGAGATATATTACCTTAACTCACCAAATAGCAAACCTGCACCAGAGACAGGTCCTGCTACCCAAATAACACAGTTCATGCCACTTCCCCACCAGCTAACGTGGCATTTGGTAACATCGTTGGCGTATTTGGTAACGGCACCAGGGAAAGGCGGCAGCGGAGACCTACACAGCACCTGCCGAGGGAGCCTGCTCAGCCTGAGCCTGCTCCCTCCCTGCCCCAAATCCAAGTTCCCAGTGGGCTCACAAACAGTTTAAACTTCTGCTCAAAATTTTTCAACAGCCAATTATGTCTCTCCAGCAGAAACTTTTGTGGAGAGCTTTATACGCTGAGGTTTTTCACGTATGCATTTCTGTTTGAGAAATACTCCAGCAGGGCTTTTGGATCCATCAGCTGTCTGTGGGAACAGATTTAAAGGAAGCACCTACACGTGAAATGGAAATCCCCAACTCCTCCCACACGTTTTCCAAGGAGACCAAGCACTGCTCTAGTCAGTCGACTGCATGCACTCTTGCAGGCTAAAACTTACAGGAAATGGCACCTAATTTGCCATAAGCTGATACATTTCACAAATGCGCTTTACATATAAAGATGAAAATATAAATCCCAGCCCAGTGCTATATCGAAACTGGCTATCACCCAAAAGTCAGGAGTCTATTTCTTGGCTTTAAATATCACTGGGAAATATAAAGGGATCCTTTTAGTTAATACTAATTATTATTCAGTCTATCATTAACAGCAACTGCACACACTTTGATAGATGGGTTGAGAAGCTTTGTTTCATTTTATTGCTGATTCCGTGACTAGTTGCCAAACTTTTCTTATTACTGATAATTAGATCCTGTTAGTTCAGCATCTGCTTCTGCTCCAGCAGCAAGTGCAGAGGACTCCTCGTGCACAGGGGGGCTGTATCTAGGACAGAAGGGGTCTCTGAGCAGGTTTCCCAAAATTTTGAGCGGGCAGGAAATACTGCCTGCACAAGGGCTGCAAGGGGGGTGGGAGACATCCTTTGCCTCCCTGGTCTGAGACAAATTTAATAAGACGACCTTTGCAGAACACCAAACTGCTGGTTGTCTACCCAGCACGTGTAACGACAGGTACGCAATACAGGGACTGGCAACGGCAACACTGAGGTTTCCTGCTGACGAATGTGGAATGGCTTAAGTTATATTTTTGCTCTTAGGACACGTCCATCGGGGTACAGCAAAGAAAGCTGGGGCACAGAGAACCCACTACAGCAGCATTTCTCAAAATTCCTATCAATTGATCCATATTTTTGTAAAATAAAGGCTCTGCTCATACATTCCAGGCCATAAGAAACTTTTGTAAAATACATGCTACACAAAGGGATTATGAGTAATTTGGAGATTTATTTTCATACGTAAAATTGATTAAAATCTCCGAAAACTTAAAACATTAATTTCATGAAACGTCAGTTTTGCCATTCCTTTGTTCCAACAGACAATGGTAAACAATGTTCCAGTGACCTCCAGTGGGGACCAGCGGGAAATACACCCATCCTCCGCCTGGGGTAGCAGAAATCTTTTTGTTTGCAAAACCTGCAGCAAAGGTCGATGGGCTGAGACACCCCCGCAGAGGCCGCCCAGTTCTGCCGCCTGATGAACCAGCAGCCCGAGCCGTCCCACACATCCCCCTCAGCGTCTTTATCCAAAGAATTCCAAACCTCCGCAGCCCTCCAACGCGTAGGCAACTCTTCAGGGTTCTGACAAGGGGAAAAGGGGGCGGTGGGAAGGAAATCACCTGGAGACCTTGCTGCTCACTGAACCCGGATTCCCGTCTTCATGGGACACAGAAAACACAACAAACCAACATGCGCCAACGTGCATGGAAAGCACGGGAAGCAACTGGAGGCTTGATGCCAGGAGCAAAGCAGCATTAACTCCTTCCAGCTCAAGAGCATGAGTCTACTGGAAACAGGGACACTTTGTTTGTAAATAAGTTCATCATTATGGTCTAAGTTCAGAATTCTTCAACTTGTGCACGTTACCATAGCATCTCCAATTGTTTTACCATAAATTTTTAGTGTCTCAAGAAATACAAGCCACGAGAAGTCTACAAAGACATGCCAAGCCCCTAAATCTCTCCAGAAGGGACGGGTGACTCGTGCCAAAGCTACGGAACACGTGTGGTCTGCAGAGCAAAGGCCACCTCTGTCAGCAGCTGCCACGGCAAGGCTGTGCCGAGTCCTGTACAAAGCAGTGACAACAGGAGTGCTGCAAAGCGGTTCACTCTCTCTTCTGCAAACGCAAGTCAAGGTCTCTTACACCAGCCTCATTACCTGGTTATCTTCCTAATGACTTTTGGAGGCAGGCACCTCCTGAAATGCTTTTGGTCTAAGATTAATCCCCTCCCTTTCTTTTGTTGGTGGGGGCCAGGGAAAAAAAGGAGTAAGGTAATTTTTAAAGCAGAAGTCCTTCTTATCACCATCTGGCCCTGATGAATATGGGAAGAACTCTGTTGATGCATTAATAAATCCAGTATTACAAGGTAGAATGGATAGCAGGAGGAACGCATCAGTCACCAACAGAAAAACCTCTGCTAAACCTAAAGGAGTGACCTTCAAATTAAAAAGAAACCGTAATGGAAGGAGAGAACCTGTGTCACGTAATGCACACTCTGGCCCCGATTCGGGCGCCATTTGCTATTTAGCAATTCAACAGGACTAAACATATTGAAAATCTTCTCCTGATCTCACCTTTCTACAGCCACCACCTGGGCCAAAGACCTGCAGTAAAGTCTGTCTACAAGTGGATGGCCTGGGCCACCGTTCTTCCTAAAGCACCTCTAGAACATGCTGCAGGACACGCAGTGGGCTGTTTTCCAAGCCACCTCCCCAAACACAGAGCAGCACATACAGAAAACCCTTCTCCCATACTCTTTTCCCAAGAGGATTCACTTCACACCATTTCCTCCTGATAGCGCGAGAAAAATAATTGTGCATTTTGCCTGTTTCTTTGTATAATGAAAGAACTAACATTTCCACAAGAAATCATTTAATGTCCCAAAACATCATTCCTCATTGAAATGAAACTCCACGCAAGGGCAATTCTTCATCATGGAAAAAACACTAACACTAGTGCAGGGTCTCTATTTGCTACTGTCTACACAATATTAATGTAGAAGATAATATATTGGCTTGAATCAATACTTCCCCGACTTCTCCATCCATCAGCCCCCCCTTCATTTGATAAAAGTCCTTCCACGTCGCGTTCTCCCAGACTGATGAGATCACAGCGCCTCTTTCCAGCGTGAGCGATGGTGTGGAGATGTATAATTGCCCAATAAATCACACCCTCTGGATCAAAGGCCCAAGATCCTCTGGGTGCCAAGTAGGCACACCAAACATCATAAAATACAATAACTTAATTAATTACCGCAAGATTTTTACCACCTTTAGACAGGTTGAGCATTACTTGTCACACACAGATATCCTGAAAGATTCGGCCAAAACCACCTCCCTGCAGCCTGGGGCCTGAAACCACAAACATTTCAGGGCAAGGACCATGGAAGCGGAGCGGGCAGAGGGCTCCATGCCCTACTGCAACACAGAATCCCAAGAGCTACAAATAAGATGGAAGCATTGCTGTTATTCCGTGCTCACACCGTGACAACTTCGGGACTTCAGGCAGGGCTCCTAGCCGTCACGA
The DNA here is from genome assembly GCA_013398295.1 of Chionis minor. Lineage (NCBI taxonomy): Eukaryota > Metazoa > Chordata > Aves > Charadriiformes > Chionidae > Chionis > Chionis minor. The sequence goes on from VZSF01002819.1 coordinate 626,826, forward strand.
TGGACCGTCTGCATCTCTGGAATCGCATCACACCAACCACGAGATCAGACTGGGCAAGGCCACAGAGAACAGGTCTGCAAAAGGCACGTCATGTCCAGCATCTGATTTCCATTAATCGCCACAAATACATGCTGGAGTGACCCTTCTCCCGGTGTAGCCTCCCCGTACACAGCCCCGGAGCAAGGGAGGATTCCCAAGGTGCCTCTTCCTCTCTGCCGACCCTCCCACACGAGCTGCTCAGCATCCCAACGCCACAGGAACAAGTGTTCCAGTTTGCCACAGTGGTGGAAAAACCCATGTTTCTGGCTGCTGCCTGGCAGACCTCATGCAGGTGCCGTGGGCAGCATTCCCACCACCGGGGCCCTGTGGCGCCGGGACACGGGATCGCGCAGGAAGAGGTGCCGGCGAGGTGCACGCCGCGTGCCTGCGCCCACGGAGCTGCCTGACAGCAGCAGCAAGGCTGCCTAGAAAACACACCGACTGCGTGATCAGATTTCTTAGCCACAAGGTACAGGCATTATTTCAAGTATTTCTGATAGAATTTGACACCATCAAAGCTTGAAGGAATTAAGACCTTCCTGGCAGTTCCCACCCTTGGCCCAAGCACAAGCCGTGCGTCTCCGTAGGCTCCGACTCGCACCAACAAGCACGTTCACCCCAGCCTGCTAACCCGAGCTCGGCTACACCAGCAGTGCCCAGAACCCTCTGTTTTACAGGCAGCCGATTCCACAACCTTTAATCTTTTCTGTCAGCCCCGCAAGATCAGGTATTAACATCTCCGTAACCTCTTGTACTAATTAAGATAGCAGATCTTTGGTATTCACCCCCGGTGCCGGCTTCAAAGCCGAGCACAGACAGCAAACACCGCTGCCGTGTTTGTGCATTTCAGCGAGTGGCCCCTGTAAAACAGAAATGATAATGAACGCATCACGGGAAACTATAATAAAAGCATGCAGTCGTTATAACGTGACTGGAAGTAAAAAAACCTGAGCTAAGCTTTGGCAATTAACAGGTGGGAAGGTCGCTGCTGGCGACAGGAGCGGTGACAAGGTGTTCCCAGGCATTTCCCAGTCACCGGTTAAGGACCTGGACACTCTGTCCAGGATCTGCCCTTTCCACAAAGCCACATTTAAGTGGCCCCAGACCTTTTGCGTCCCCAAAGTACACATCATACTACAAACGACCTTAACAGCAGCAATAGCTTCCAGTAGGCTCCAACAGGACAAGCCAAAGCAGCTTAAGGGAAACAGGGGAGCAGCCAGACTGTCTTCTCTGAGCTAAAGTGATTTTTACAAGTTCCTCAGACACCAAAACATCATGTCTGTGTATCGAGCCCAGTTCTTGGCCAGCCCAGCCCGCCGCAGCACCGAGGGGTTTCTCTGCTCCAGCAGGAGCCGTGGCTCAGCTCCCCCAGCACAGCCCGGGGCTGCCGGATTCAGGCACCACTAACCAGGTCAGGAAGGTCGGACCCAGCCGTAGACGAGGCTGGAGCTTAAGGCACAGCCCAGGATACAGGATCGAATAAAGTTTAAATCCTGAAAGCTGCTTAAGTCTCAGCATCGCTATTTTTTGCTTCTCTGTACCCAGCCACGCTGCAGCGATGAGAGAGTAACCGCTCCCCGGACTCGCAGTTTGAGACACCAGAGTTACAGGGAAAGGGACCCCAGGAGATATTTTCTATATAAACACCCCCAACTCTCTGCACCAGCAGCACAGGACACAAAGAGGATGCAGCCAAGACGAGGAAAAACACTCGCAAAGCGGGAGGAGGAAGAGAAGCAGTGGGTGAAGCCCAGAGGAGCCGGAATGACTCAGCACCTCAGGGACCAAAGAGCCTCTTTGGTTACGTAAAACCAGTTTAGGAAACAGGTTCCCTCCTCCCCAAGACCAAGCACAAAGGGAAAGAGCCTCCACTGTCACCCCTTCCCCAGCTTTAACCAGAAAAGCTAGCAAACATAAAAAACATCGTGACTTAAAGAAAAATGACCCTCTTCTCCTCTGATTTCTCACTGCAACAAAAAGGTTAGAGCAAATTTCCTCCAGACGTGCCTGACCACGCATCATAGGTAGCTTCTGTGGCAGCCAGACACTCAGAAACCATAAAAAAGCAAGTAAAAACACCAAATACCTTTTCTCTCCCAGCTTTTCCAGTCTTCCAAGGCCCTGAAGTTTTCTCTTTTGCTACCTCCTCACCCCCAGTCCTTGCTAAATGGGGCTGACTGCAGGTGACCCTGGTGGAGCCTCGTCATCCCAACGCAATCCACCTTTCTCCTGGGATTCTGCATCTCCTTCACCTGTGGGGTTGCAGCCCGCCCTGCCCCACAGCACCTGATGCCAATCCAGCCCCCTGGGTTCATGTGCTGGTACCTGCTGTCCCTGCTCTGCCCCACAAAGATGGACAATTTAAAAACAAACAAACCAAAACAAACAAAAAACCCCACCAAAAAATACCTTGACCCAAAACAAAAGAAATAGAAATAAGAAATAGAAATAATAGAAATAGAAATGGCGGAAAATCATTCAGTTGGTAATTTCACTACTTTTCTAGACATCTCGACAGGATTTCCCTTCATGCTAGTCTCTTCTAACGTCACAGCGTACTTGGCCAACTTAACCTTTGAAAAGGTTTTTTTATTGATCGAGTGTTACACAGACATTTACATTTCTTGGAGGGAGGAAGAGGCAGGGAAGAAAATTAAATTACTTTGCTTAGTGATCTTAATTATCTGAAATAATTACCTTCAGTCAATTCTCAAACAAGAACTCTCTGGAGAACGGCATATTTCAGTTTGGATAAAGGGAAAGGACTTGAGTCCAAAGGAGTACATTTTGTAACTTATTTAGATATACCTAATTAACCATCTGAGTGAGGAATCCAATCAAAGCTTCTCCATTACATTTCATTATTAAAGGCAATTTAGAGGGGAAAAACCAAAAGGAGGGGTCTAAAAGAGCTCTCTGTGACTCAAAGGATAATTTTAGCAAAGAACTGAACAAATGGGTGAAAGGAGACCAGAATTAAAAAAAATGTAATAACAGCGATTCATTTGCTAGCCAGGCCCCACTAGAGAGACTCGGTAGCGCGTATTTTGTATACAGCTCAGGGCTGGAACCAGCACAAAGATTTTTAGGCTTCCCAGAAATGGGCAGAGCTTCATTAAGACCTTTTCAGCGGAACGCAAGGGAAACGCTTTGTTTCTGTGCAGCGGTGCCTGGCAGCTCGCAGAGACGTCGGCCGATTAAAAGAAATGATCCCCGTTATATTCATTACAGAAAGAATTAAAAAGTCCTCCAAAGACTTTGCGCGTGGATTTGTGTGCCCGTACGGGTACCTCCCAGCCCGGAGAGCGAGAAAGCCAAAGCTGCCGAGTGCTCATGGCGAGGAGTGAGAATGGGATTTTGCCCACGACAGGGAGACATTCCCAGCCGGGGGGGTGCCCCTGCGCAGAGCCGTTGTCCCACAGCGTGGCACTTGCCTCCCTCTGCTTTAGCTTCTCCCGAGTTCATAAGGCAGGGGACGGTATTACTTTATTTATATGTGGGTACATTTAGCAGGAATAATCCCTTCCAAACCTGTAACAGACCCCCGCACGTCAGGATATTCTAATTTTGATGCCGAAGTTCTCCACCTGCATCCCGGTGCTCCAGCGGCTCTGTCGCGCCGCCCCATGGCCTCTCCCCACCCCGCTTGGGACAGCACGTGGGCACCAGGATGGACTCGCAGCCCGGCTCCAGCCGGCTACTGGTCCCAGGAACATCTCAAATCCAGGGGGTTTATCAGATCAGCGAGGCCGATGGGCCAGTCCACTGCCAACACCCCCAACATCTCATACAAATTAACGGCGGTGGAAGGTTCAAAAGTCCGAAAAGCACAGTAGAAGGATAACTTTATCTCCCTTTATTTTTCTTCTAAATTGCAAGGGAGTTCTTGGTGTCTACAGCTCTCCCACTTCAGACAGAAATGAGAAGGTTTGTATATAACTGTTGCTTCCCCAGAAAAAATTGTGTGTGCAGGATCGTGCAACCAGGGACAACATACCCCTCTTCAGGCCATTTGAGCCATTTGTACATCTTTTGCCAGATTCACGGAGAACTGAGGCTGAAGTCAACCTTACACGCTCATCCGGCCGGTACTGACGGGGCATTAATCTCTACTGTTTCCCTTTCTGTAAAGTAAAATTAATAACTCGCGGCTCAGCTTGCCAGTTAATAGTTATAACATACTCCAGGTCCCCTAGATGAAGAGTAAAACACTGGTTTTATGCAGCTGGGATAGTTCCTTGTGACAGGTAGTTTCTCTCCTGAATTTCCTTGTGCAGAGAAGTTCGGCCGAGCCTGTTAGCCCCCAAGGTAACTCAAGGACTTGAAAGCAGGATACTGTTTAAGGGTTCAATCAAAGCAAACAAACCGCTAAAAATAAATTGGCATCCCATCTGTTGCCAGGCAGGGAATTTAGTCTCAACAGTCAGGGGACGGGATGAAAGGCTGTAATAAACACCTTGAAATGGATATCTGAGAAATTCTGTGGCCTCGGGAAAACGGTCTGATTTCCTCTTCCTTCTCTTGCACAAAAAGTTCTTTAATTTATCTTCCCTAAGGGAGAGAAGTGAGCGTAGGCTTCTGCAGCATGGGAAGGGAAGCAAACAAATATGGAGTCTCAAAGATTAATGCTGTTCAAATGCAGTATTGCTGATAAACATGATTTCACTGGCAGAACGGGAAGCCCAGAGGGAGGAGTGTGAGCCCAGCCAGCGCCAGCCCAGTCTTCCGGACTGCGCCTGCTCCCCGCGAGCCGGGCGGCCAGCAGCGGGCTAAAGTCTTATTCCTGAGCATCCTGGGAAACCACCCCACGTTCTGCTCTCTCCCAGCTGCAGAAGCCATTCTGTGGCAAAACCTTTGCTCAAGGAATAAGTATTTTTGCCAGTCAACAGACTGCTGACGGGCTACAGCGTTGCTGCAGCAGAACAGACGGTCCCTGTGACAGTCCGTTTCCCCGGGAAGAGGCAGAGCAGCAGCACCCGGCACGGGGCTTCGGATAAAAGGTGCCAGAGAGCGGTTTGCAGAGAACCATCACTCTGCCAATGCTGCGCCCAACATACACTTAAAAGACAACGAAGAGGAAAGGGCAGTAATTAAAGCTCATCTAAAAACTGCGCACCCTGTGTCCACCTGCGAGGGGTGCACCCCAGTGCTGGGAAAGTTGTTCCTTTGGGTTCAACCAATCAAACATGAAGTGGTTTGTGCTGAACAAGAGCACATAGTAAACCCACAATGAATAAATAGTTTTCATACCAGTGAGATGCCCGGACATATCATTTTGGGATATCTAGGCAAATTCATTAGTATGTTCTGGAAACTATCCTCCTTTTGGCAAGCGTCCCTCTTGTCCCCCGAGGAGCTGGCATCCGCATCCTCCAGGACACTCACCGTTTGGCTCCTTATGCTGGCAGCGATCTGCACTGATATATCATATGTGAGTGGATATATTTTTTTAAGCTGAGTAGGAAGGCCATGGAAAATAATAAGGAGAAAATGCTTTGCTAGGAAGTATCTGGTCGGTTGGTCTTTGCTGTTCATCTGTTTCTTTATTAATTATCTGCAGAAAATATTAACTTTTTAATTCAGTGAAACACCAAGTGAGAATGATTTCCAGTCTGCATTTGCATCTACAGGGGCCTTTCTCTCCCAGAAGGGCCACCTTTTCCTAAGAAGCCTGATTTTCCTTGCGCTGAATCCCATGCCTCCTTCCAGCTCCCATCCTGCCTGTCCTTTCCCCTTTTTTTCCAAATCTGTATCTCAAGAGAAGGCAGCACTGATGGAATCACCCACACACACAAGAAATACAAAACTTGACGCTGTAACCACGGAGCTTTCATATTAAATCGACCCTCACCTGGTGCGGCAGCAGCTCTGGTGTGCGACCACCACCACCAGCACGTGCTGGCACTCTTTTTGCCATTTCCCCCATGTCCTTGCGCGAGACTCTTACAGCTTTTGTTGCGATTCGAGCTGCGAGATTATTATGAACCAGAAGCCTAGAATGAAACTTTAAGATGTAAAACAATAAGGATCACAGCCAAGAAACCTATTCACCAAGCAAAAAACAAACCAGCTGCTTAGAGTCAGGAGAACCCGACAGACCGCGACCAGTGGAGCCCCGAACATACAGACTGGTTTTAGTAGAAAATTAAAAAAATATACTGGATCCTCTCGGTGCTGTCGGGAGCTGTCTGGGAGCGCACAGGTGGCGGTAAGGAGGACGTGCATCTCCCCACGGCGCGTTGGCACTCTGCGTGCCAGCACGGGAGTCCCGAGCAGCATCTCACATACAAGTTAACGTTTTCATTCCTCCTTTTGCTCCTTCCAAGGCGCCTCCGGGCAGTTTCTCTTTTACGCCTGCCCGTTGGTAGGGATGCTCAGAATGGCCCGCGCTCCTCTCTGCCGCTGCCAACCTGAAAACGGACACCTGACAGCTATTCCGAGTTCTTCGCAATATAAATAATGAACGGTTTCATACTGGGAGGAATCAAATGGCACCAGATGACTCTGGTAATAAATCAGGAGAAAGGCAGGTGGTCTCTTGTCTGGCATCTCAAAGCTGATGTGCAGCTTTATGAGGGAGGTGGCTCCGGTACAAAACCCATCAATATAAATCTGCTGTTAGAAGCTAGAGCACTTCTCATACCGGTTTTAAGCATTGTCGTAATTCTGGTCTTATATGAAAAATCCTTGGCAAAGGCCTGGGCTAAGGAACACACCTGCACCGCTATAACTTCAAGGGTTATGTTCATCACTGTACCCTAAATCAAGCTTTATGTCATTCACTGGGGGACAACTCACTCTCTGCCAGTCCGGCTAAAGAAAATTCTAGCAAATACCTGGATATTTGGCATTGTGAAAAATTTATTTAAAAATCACCTTCTTCCACTTGGCTACTATGTAGCTTGACTTGCCTTTAGACCTGAATAATAAATAATTATTCTCCCTGCAATAATAGCAAAGCCCCTCTTTCATCACTGCCATGGGGTCCACGATGTCCATACGCGCGCGCCCATGCAGGATGAGGGGACCGTGGGGTGACGGAGAGGGGCCGCCCCCGCCAGAGGCACCGCCCCCGCCAGAGGCACCGTGCTTTTGTGGTTGTGTGAGGAGTTTGGAAAACTGCCCCCACCTTAAAGAACTGCCAAAGGGTTTTGCTAAATAAAGGCTGTGAACGGGGGCGGCGCTCGCCAGCAAGCGGCTCCCCGGCCTCGCCGCCTGGATTCCCCCTCTGCCTTCCGCGGTTTTCCTTCCCGGCACATAAAATCCCAGGGATATTCAGCACATATTTGAGTAATTTATCCCTTTCTTTACTCAGCTATTCTAGTGTTATTCTCTAATGTGCTTAGAAAACTTCTGCTTCTGGGGAAGCAAAAAAAAAAAGAGACTATGTCACCATCTCAATTACCCACTTAGACAGCACGGCGGAGACGGGCCGGCGGGTCACCTGAGCAGGAAAGCCATTATCTGCCGTGTACGCTGTCAAATTTCATGGGAAGGAGGTGGGAAGGTTCCTTCTGACAAGAAATGGTTTTGATTTAGTGCTGCTATAACGAACTGCACGGTGTGTCTAAAGATGACAGAGTACCTGGAAGGTAGTCTGTTTACCCCTTAGGATAACTGCCATCTAGTTAAACAGAACAGAGAAAAGATTATTTAAATAGGTTTGGATATATTCCCTGTGTCATAACAGACATGTTAGCTGCCAGCAGCCATCCCACAGCTATTTCCAAATGGTCAGAAAACAGATAGTCTGAATAATTACATCTAGCAGGATCCAAGCTAAAAATTTCTCCAACCATCACCAAACCGGGGTAACGGCCCGTTACGAGTAACAGCACCTCGGGAAATTACAGTAAACCACGTCTCAGGTCACCTCATACCTAGGGGAGCAAAGCAAACATTTCCAAGCGGGAATGGTCAGCCAGGTCTCATGGGAAACATGGGGACCACGTTACAGAGCTCCAACCGAGAGTGCTAAAGTGCAGTTTACAACTTCAGGCAAAGCTGGCTTTTATCAGTACTCCCACACGCTGAGAGATGGACTCTGTCACTGCTTATGAAATGTTTTGTCATCTAGCTTCCACTTTTCAGCAAGCTGATGAAAAAAAAGCATAAATCCATCAGACATGTTGTCTTACCAACTCCTGATATGTTTTGGCTACTTAGAGAGAGTAAGAGAAGTCTTTGGAGCAGATGTGAAATTCAGATCTTGTTTGCTCACTTGTCATCACTCAAAAAGCAAAACAAACACTTCTGCTCCTGGAAAAATTCGCCCTCGTGTCCCGCTGCTCTGCCTCCAGGCTGCACGCTCGCTCCACCTCCCCTGGGGGTGATGGCTCTTTTGGCCCGTAGCCTGGTCCCACGTTCTTTAAAACTTGCCGTAGCGCGCCAGAGGAGCAGCGACAGGGAATGAGCCCAGGGAACACCGTACATCGGTCTACGTGGCAATTATGCTGAAGACATCGCCCATAAAAAATACCTAGAATGCCATGGGACTGCACCAAGGAGCAAAAGGTAACCCCGAGAGAGTCACGAAAAAGGATTTCATGAACAACTTCTGAACACTTATCTCAGTGTTTGTGAGTTCCTCTGCCTCGAGAGGGGTGTTTTGCAGGTACACGGAGCTACTACAGCCTCTGGATAACACAACAGCAGCAGGATATCAGTTTATTACAAACACCCGTCTTCTCTCCAACGCTTCAACCTGCTCTCCAGACTTCACGCTATTTCTCACATGATACTCCAAAACACGGCGCTGGTTTGGCAGGACTTCCTCACACTTCTCCAGAAGTGACGTACGCAGCTTTTCAGCATCTTCTCCTGTCTCCGCTGCCCTTCCCATGTTCCCCAGCCACACGTGGAGCGGGATGCAGCCGGCATTAGCGAGGGAGGGACGGGAAACCCAGGTCACGGCCGTCTCCATCCTCCTGCCACGCTGCTGAGCAGATGGGGGGCTGTATCACTTAGAGAAGGGTTTTTTCTTCTTGTTCTTGCGCTTGTAACCACAGATAAAACAGAAAAAGTGATTTGAAGTTGCTATCTGGCCCGAGAGGAAGAAAATCTTAACAGAAACACACATAATCCTGTATGAGACAAGCCCAGAATAATCTAATTGGATTCTTTCTTAAGCTAAATTCTACAGTACCGTTATCTCCTTGATAATTTACTGCACACGGTATTAAGAAAACAAAGAAAAAGTGCTCTTGGTAAAATGTTTCAGCTAGATTTCAGCATCCTGAGAGATTTTTAACTGAAAAAAAAAAAAAAAAAAAAGCTATGTTTTTACTGAGAATGCCTTAACAGTTTTGGGTTTTAACAGCCATCACATGCTGCAAAAAGAATTGTTCTGGAAATTCTGAATTTTGTTGCTCCCGTTATCTACTTCTTCTGTAAGAAATTATATGTTTAACCTTCTCTCCCTCGGGATTACGGAGCAGGGAGGTGTCTGGCCATTCAAAGGCGGCCAGTTTCCCCTTTAGAAGGGGGATGTGAGTGATGACATTTAGAGGACGCCGCCAGGCGCAGCGCGAGGCCAAAGCCCGCTCCCCTCCACGGTCCCACTGCCCAGAGCTGCGTGGGCCAGAGTCCCCGCGGCCGAGGAACGGCGGCGGGAGCGGGGAGCGGAGTCCACGGGACCAGCCCTGGGTGCATCCACAGCACTTCTGCCACCAGGGCGTGGGAATACAGCGAAACGGGGAGCTGGGCTGTCCTCATCTGCGCTCGGCATCAGCTGTCTCCATCCTTCCGGCGAGAGACGGCCGGTCCCTCTGCGGCTCCCCAAGGAGATGAGCGGTCGTGGTGGCAGTTGGCAAGGATGAACTTTCCAAGGCTTCCCAGGCATCTCCCGCCAGCAGTCACCACGAACCTCTCGCTCCCCAGATGCACAAAATTTAAATTTTGCTTTTTATGGATGCATAATTAACCCCTGGAGTAAACATCTATTCAAACCTACATAATTAGTACTTAATTTTTCAAAAAGCTAATGGAAGGCCCTTTTAGGTTGCTAATTGGCTGCTACTTTCTATTATTCAACTCTGAGTATGAACGATCAACATGGGAAATGCGCTCTATGGCAGGAACTGGGCAGACTGGGAGGCTGAAGGCCGACAAGCAGGAGGCCGAGCATCTGGGTGCGTGATCCATTACAACCCACGTGGACTGTCGCTGCGCAATGCAGAGAAAAGGTGATTCAAAAGTCGCATTCTTCAGCTGAAGAAATTCAGTCTCAAACCCAAACCCACAATGTTTCACCTTTAGGTCACTGGGCGGTTGCACATTTTGGGATGGTGGTTTGTACAGTGGGTCAGGGCACGTTGCAGAAAGAGTTTTCTATGAAAACAACAGCAACACAAGAGATGTGCTAGCTGGAATTATTTAAAGACAGATAACCAAGCCGTACAGTAAAGGTACCGCTGAACAGCTTAATTAACAGCACATGACTATCAGGAGCTAATTACATGATTCTTTGCCATTTTAAAGTGAACGGTTACCACTTAGTTCCCAGGACCATAATTACCAGGTTAAGAAGAATGTGCAAAACCTACAGAGAAGTTCTTTGGATAACTCGGTTACCAACTTAACCACTTGATTTATAAAAATAAAGCCTATAGAAAAGAGCAGCACTTTCCAACAGAGACAGTATAGACGCAAAGAAACCACATCTACTCATTCCCAATCGTGCTATGAATGAAGGAACCTCCTTGCTTTACAGTCAATGTCTGTTTTAAGGCAACAAAGGCGAGCAAGTAATGCTGACAGATTCCATTTGAGAGGGATACACTATTGAATTGCACGTTACTTCAAGGAGCTCATCTAAAATAACACCTTCCCCCGACCAACCGCTCAGAAATCCCAGCCGCATTGCTTACTAAAGTCCTTATTTCTTTATTTTTGCTCCCAAGCCCAGGTTGCTGCCATCGGCTGTGCTGCAGTGCTCTCTGCTGGCACCAGCCTGGGTGTTCCCGGGATGCTACAGCTGAGCAAAGGCCGCGACGAGGCTGTCACCCCCCGAGCCGTGTCCCCTGGGACGGCGCTGCTGGGGCCGCCAGCCCGAGGGTTTACAGCCCATGAGCCAAGCTCCTGGGAAGCCCCGACATTACCAGCACTCGTTCCTTGTATTTGCTTTCCGAGTTCGTATTCACATTCAGGGGGTCATATCTCAAAACTTCGCTGCTGGAAAACCCTGAGTTACGGCCCCGCTGCCCTCTTTGCCCTCTCACTGGCAATATTTGGGAGATAGTTTCTTTTCTCGCTTCTTTGCAAAACCACGCAGAAATGTTCCAGGTTCCTTCCCACCAGAGGATACCCGATTCACCGTTTTCTTCATTTCCAGGGCAAAGGTCTCTGGCACCGGCTGATGCAAAGCACCCAGGACCAGGATCAAAGACCAGATGTGATTTTGTTGAAAATCTGTGTGTTGCTACCGGTGTCCCACGGCAGCACCCGCAGGGACAGGGCTGGCGGCGCCTTTCAAACACCTCTGCAGAGGGGCTGCTGTAATTTGCGCATTGTGCTGTCGGTTTCCATCACACCTCCTCACTTCCGATTCACGCCGCTAAAAACTAGATTGTTGCTTGTTCTGAGCGTCTTTGGTTAATAACTGCTATTTTAACTCCAGCCCATTGAGAGCTCAGCAAAAGTCCCTCAACTGAATTGCCTGTTGTTGTCCTACATTTCCACCAGGCAAGGTCGAGAGCCGCCATCTCCGCCGATTCTTTCCCCACACTGGGGGGCTTCTCCCTCCCGCTCCCACTGGGGTGTTGGTGTTTTTCCCGGTGTGTTCCTGAAGGAAGGCCCAGCTCTCCACGGTGCAGCTCTCCCATGCCAAAGAGCCCTGCTCTGCTTTCCACTTTCTCGGGGTGGCGCTGGGCTCCGCTGCGGGTTCCTGGGTTCCTTCAGCTGAATTTGTCCCAAAATGCCCTCCCTGGTCCAGGCTGCCCTTCGCTTCCATGTTACCTGACAACATAAGTTTTAACGGCAGCTATTAATTTCTAGTTAGAACCTGATTGCTGGTAGCTTTTGAGAAAGTAAAAGAACTCCAGAGGAAGTTAATAAGAAAACCCAAAATCTTATAAAACAATAAGAGATGAGTTGAGAACTGAATACGGCAAAGACAATAATACTGGAAGCATTATACTAGTTTTATGTTTTAAAAGTGGGATTAATTAGATGGGAATGAAAAAGCAAGAGGCAGAATGGCCAGCACCGTTTTCAGTCCAGGTCGTCCCGAGGCACAGCGGGCAGAGCAGCCCCGGGCTGGGCACTGGGGACACTGGGGGCACCAGGGGCACCAGGGGCGCACGTCTGCCAGCCGGGGTCCCTGCTGCGCCCCAGCCGCCTGGGCTTTCCACCAGGGTGCACGTGGAAACGCCTGTGCTGCGGCAGGACCGGAGGGATCGACCTGCACGTTCATGTTCACACGTACATGCGCAAAGAACATCTACCTGGATGGACGGTGCGTACATATACCCTAAGAAACGACTCACGTTGCGCCGATTTTGGCGTCTCCCCCAGGACACGCGCAGCGGGACTGGCTCCCCCTCGCTCCGGAGCAACTACAGACAGGGCCACTGTGGTGCTGCCACACGAAAGACATTAAAGGGAGGAAGGGATGAAGCTTTACGAGGTTTTCAAGATCAGATCAATGCAAATTCCACCAACACCTCATGCTAAAGAAAACCTTAACGTTCAAAATCCACATCCAGAAATTCTGACCAAAATCCCCGACACTGTGGAGTTCACAGTGATGGAGTCCAGCCAACAAAGAAATGAAGAATACCAAACAGCCTTTGCCTTGGAACTCAGCTACTGAGGAAAAAAATACGAAGGAAAATAATGTAATATTCTAGTATTGCCTCGGAGTTGATTTATTCCTGATATAAAACTAAACTTCACAATGATACGTACTTTTTTCATGCATTATTCTAGATGGCAGTGTAAATCAACTGAGAGTGCAGTCAGTAAAGTTGTTATTGCCATCTCTAAAAATCCTACACTATAGAAAAGCTTCAAAGAATTATTAATATTTCCCTATACAAATATGTGCTGTTCTTTGTGGGAAAGCACACACAGAGGTTTTGAAAGTCAAAACAGAGCCATTGAATGGCTTAAAATAGTCCGAAACTCAGGTGGTGGAGATTAAGCTCTGCTGCAACGCTTTTTCCCCATGGTTTTGTGCCTTCTGAAAAATGGTGGAGAGCATCACCTGCCCAGCGCTGGAGACGGGAGGGCTGGGGTGCCGGACCACCCCCATGGGACACCCCGTCCCTGTCCCGTCCCGCTCCCCACTGCAGCCCCGCTGACCTCCCAGTGTCATACAGGAGGAAACGGGGCAGTTCTTAATACCTTGTTTGATTAAGGCAAATTATATTTGCATTCCACCCGGGAATGTGTCAATAGCAAATTGGGCACTCGCGAGGAGCGGCTGCCGCTGCGCGCCAAGCACCATCCCTCCGGCAGCCGAACCAATTCCTGCCGCCAAAGCGCTGGGGTTCCCGCGCCCGCGCTGCCAGGTCGGGAGCCGGCGTTGCCAGCCACGAGCACGCATACTCCCACCCACGGCAGCCCGTGCTCGTGGCAATTTACTCCCCGCGCCGCGCCGTGCCGTGCTGCCTGGTTACCATCGCGGAGCCATCTCCTCCTCCCGCTGCCGCTGAGCACCGGGCGGGCTCTAATCCCCGCAGACGCGGGAGCCGAGCCGGAGCAGCGGCGGACAGGAGTTGCTTTGTTTGTGCTGACTTGGGTAAGCAAAATATTATTTCCTCACTAGCCATTTGCTTTTCCTGTCTGTTCTGCGCAGCGAAGCAGGTGGGATTCTGGCTAACCTGGTTTTTTTAAATTAATTTTATCTGGTAACGGGAAAATACCGGAGGACTCCTCTGCGCAGACTGTTGATCTAGTATCCTACAGCACTCGTGGTATATTTAGCTATTTCATAGAAAGCTGCCTTCTGACATTTTACTAGAAAAGTATTTTAGGGGATCAAATATTTATAATGAAAATTGTGATTTTGCAAGTGTTCATCAAGGGCTACTAAGTTAACGCACTGCTTTTGAATCGCTGGAGCGGTGGGATGAATACAAGATGTTTAATGTGGATTTGTTTTTAATGGCGAGCTCATGTTTTCAATTTCTTGTTCTTTTGTCCCTGAACACAGAGGCTGGCCTGGCAGTTAATTCATTCACATGCAGATTGCTTCTTTTGGTGTATTTTTTAAAGCAAAACCCTTCAACTTTGTAGTATCTTTTTTTTTTTTTCTGTAAACTTCTTTCTAATTCTAAAGGCAAAACCATGAAAGCATCATGTATCTTCCCCCTCCACATGTAACTTTGTCACAAGACTATTAATCATGTCCTACAATAATTTCGCTAATGCAGTATATCCATTCAGAAGCAGAGTGTCTGTCTGCAGATGGATTTGTTCCTGCGAGATATGAAAGCGGAACAAATTTCTTCAGGAAATATTTAAGCAAGGTCATAATAACACTCATTACATTCTAAGCAATGATGTGTCATTTGCTGGATCAGACAGACTGTAGCAGCAGTCACGTTTATTGACTTAGTCTGTAGAAGAGCCCAAAGGTTAGACATTAATATTGAAACTACTTACTACTTGCAGCATACACTCATCGAAGTGAAGTCCTGCATCTTGCTTGATTTGTTATGATGGGGGAGAGGGAGGCTAAACAAATTAAAGCAATGTTATGTACTTCACTGTCATCTCCAAAGGTCTTTACCTGCGTTAATCAAGGAGCGTCTCTATTGCAGTGAGCAATCAACACACTATTGTCCTTGCACTGCCAAAAGGTGACCGGCCACAAGGGCCAGCACACCCTTCTCTCCATTAGGTGCTCAAAATAACGCGCTTTTCAGGCGCGTGTTGGGCGTGCTGTCCCCGTGCATCCCGCTGCTGGGGCTGGAAGACGTGTCCCCCGAGCCGGGGGATGACGCCCGTGTGAACGGGGGGTCGGGATGGGTCTGACAGACGACGCGTGTCGGGAGCGTGAGGGAAGTGCGCAGACGGACACTTTGCACGGCAGGACAACTGCCAGCCCAAGCACAGACCTGTTTGCCCAACTTCTGCTACGCCAGTCTCTATTCCTGTGGAAAGCAAAGCTTCTCCAACTAAGCGAGTAGATTCATTAAACCCCGGTCACCCATACGCTGTGCACGAGCACCGAGGAAGGTCAGGACACTGGTGGACCAGAGCCTGACTACAGAGCAAACAGCAGAGAACAAGCAGATTTCCAACGCTGCACCCTCGCAAACTGCTGCGAAGTGCGACAAGTGGCTTAACCAGACCCAGGGACAAAGCAAAGGCGAGTTCCCAGAGCCCACGCCAGCGAAGTCACCGGTCCCACAGTCCCGTAATCCCGTCCTGCACCAAGTCCCTTTGCAAATACTTCCCCGTGTATCAAAATAGGAAAAAGCACTGAGAATAAGATGATCCAATGCGAGGAAGGTGGGCAAGTATTCATCACCCGAGCACATACGCAGCTTTACATTTCAGGCAATTCAAACATTTCATTATTTTGCTCTCAAAATAGCAGCAGTTATCCCTTTCCTCGCAGAAAGGCGAGGGGAGGCAGGAAATGACTTGCTCATGATGGCACAGAAAAACTGAGAAAGCAGGAAATCAAATACACGTGTAGGGAGTCAGAGCGATTCATCCAGCCTTTCCTCCAGATATCGGCAAAACCAAATGCTGCACACAGAGAGTGACAGAAGGAGGAACTATAAGATGAACAGATGATTCACAGGAGAATAGCGAAAACACGATACTACCTTCTTTGGAAGCAAAGTCCATTTTAAAAAGAAACTTGTTGAATTTGTAAGGGATGAAAGATGAGAATACTGAGGGAATCGAGCTTAAATGAGCAAGCATTGGGCAAATCTGACACATGCTCGAACGGGCCAAATTCACAGAAGTGAGTGTACACGGTTCGGCTGCCACCTCCCGCCGGGGGGACGGTCACCTCTGTGCAGCGTGCTCCAGCCTCCCCAGGAGGGATTTCTCGGCTGCCCCCAAAGAGCTTGTGCCAACTGGGCCGCGCTTCAGCGCAGGGGCTGCCCAGGAACGGAGACTAAAATACTGTTTGTCCCCGGGGCCAGGCTGACCTACTTTTTTTTTTCCTTTATGTTCTTTGTTTGACAGTAGGCTGGGAAAGAAACAGAGAGGTCGTCTGAATTTTACCCGTCATTCACCACCACCCTGGCACCGTAGCTTTGATATTTGGTTAAAGTGGATAAAACTCACCTTTCACCAGCAGCTGGGCAACTCTGCTGCGAATCCACTTTTCATGACGTTCCAGTTGTGTGGAGATCGGGGTGGGGTGGGCAGAACGCTGCGAAGGCAAAAACTTCGTTTGGGGGCTCAGAACATTGGCAGAAAGGTTTCTCTTAATTGATCAGCATTGTTGTGAGCAACTTTTGATCTTCGCTGATTCCAAACAGCACGATATGGCTGGTTTCTGTAAGGAGTTATATTTCTAGGAGTTACACGTGCATCAGAATCCTGAAGGTAAATAAAGGTCAAGTGCACGCTGGCCTTTGGCGGTTTTATAGACTGAAGCCTTCAATTGTTTACAATTGAGTCAATTCTGTTTTCAATAATGTTAAATTAACCTTTAAAAAAATATGTCAAGGAGCTCAAAACCCTGAAAGCGCGCTAATTCAGGACATAAACTAGGTTGAGGAGGAATTCAGTATCTAAGCTGCCTGTCGTGAAAAAACATCTTTCAGCTTTTTCTCGGCTTTAATACTTCTGCCTTTTCCAAACACTTATTTTTACACACGAGATTGCGCTTTGTCTTTCGAAGGCTCAGCGGTGTCTCCCAGGCTTTGGGGCAGCCGCTCCTGCTCTCCAGAAGTGCAACGCTCCACGTGCCGAGGGGACACTCCACGTGCCGAGGGCACTGCTGGCGGCACCCAAGCCCCCGCTGCCTGGGGGTGTTTTCAGCGCGTTTCTTTTGTGTCCTCAGAGTGTGGACAAGCCACGTTTTTAAATATTTTTTTCTAGTCTCAGGGCTTCTTTTTCACCTTCCAGCGTACTTCCAGCTCTGTAATGTTAGACCTGATCTTCTTAAGAGCGCTCAGACGTTTGTATAACATTTCACACCTCCCAGACCTCCTGCAAGCTCTAACCAATCTCCCACGGCGGGGCTGAGCTCGCCCAGGGCTGGGAGCGTTTCTCCCGGGCTGCGAGCAGCACTGCGCAGCCTGCGCCCTAACGAGCTTAGCACCGGGGGGAGGTGGGGGACCGGGACCTGCCCAAGGTCAAGGCACCGGTGAGCGGCAGCACATGTTTCAGCCGCACGGATCAGCCGGGCGTCCCACGGCTGCGTTTTCCGGCAGACCAGATTTCCTGCAGCTCCATCCTCCAGCACTGCCAACGGCTGCTCAGCCACCACCCCGCAGAGCCGGGGAGACTCCAGAAACTGGGGGGTTCTGGGAGCTGCTCTCACCCCCCCACGCCGAGCAGGGACCACCCCATCGGGGCAGGGCGCCAAGGCTGGGCAGCCCCTTCGCCATCCCACCAGCCAGCACCGCCGCATCGCAGCCCTGCGACAAAAAGGCAATGGGGAGGTTATGACTCAGAGCGAAAGCAATCTGTCAGTGAACAAAAATTAAAGACGGCAGCAGCACAAACTGCACAAGACAGATCAACAAAATTTTTTATATCAATTCCCCTCCCTGCAGTCATGAGCTCTTTAAACTATTTATTATTTGAGCGATAAAGCAGCTCAACTATAATCCATCTCCATCACTAGTTGTACCTAACTTTTAATCCATTAACTCATGGATGCTTTGGTTAAAATTAGCAACCACTCAGCATATAAATATGAAGCACAATATAAACATTTGCAATTGCCAACATGCGCTAAATGAGTACACTGACAAGGGAGTATTACCATCTGGTCACCAGCTCCTACCCAGCTGATCTGGTATTTCGCTGCACCGGCGGCTGGAGCAGGACGTAACGGCAGGGACATGGTCAGCACTAACGGTCGCAAGTAGCAAAAGCAGCACAAAATTCCACATAGTAGAAAAGTCTGACTCCTCTGACCGAGCAAACACCATTCAGGGCATCCTGAATCCAGCTGGCTCTGGGGTACTCCTCTTCTTCACGTGAGCACGTGCCACGTCAGTCACCTCTCCTCCTCCTCTTCCTCACAGCGTTCCCTGCTTCCACTCTGGAGGAGATGGGTCGCAAGGAAGAGGACGACAGCAGCTCCTGGAAGAAACAGACGAGCAACATCCGAAAAACATTCATTTTCATGGAAGCCCTGGGATCGTAAGTACCACGGCTGCTCTCCAGACAGAGCCACCTCTACATACCCAGCCCAGGGCACGACTCCCTTCCTGGCACTGGCCAAGGGCACAGGAACACATCTCCTTCTGAGTCAGGCCCCGATCCCGGGGTGAGGGTGGGCGCTCGTCGCTGCTGCTCTGATTCATGGCTCACGCTCAGCAAGCGGCACCGAAGCAGCTCCTTCCCACCAGCCCCGCAGGCTCCGGGGCAGCTCTGCCCTCTCTGCCTTTCCCTCGACGCCTGCACAGCAGCTCAGTGAAGTTTTGCTCTTTTCCTGCTGAACACACTGGTCTGCTGCTGCTGCAAGGTCAAGCAAGGTCAAGGCATGACTCTGGGAGAGGTATTATAATAATAAATCGTATATTTAGCTCATAAACCCTGACTCAGTTGAGGGATGAAAACAAGAACAAGGGTGTTCAAGTCGTACAATACTTCTCTGTGAGTTAACAGCTTAATTTGCCTATTCATGCAAATGAGACAAGAAAACATTTCCAAGGTGGTGGAGGAGGAATTGAATTACCTCCACCAGCGAGTTCTGTCACAGACAAATTTTCTGTGACTTCAGAACCCACAGAAACACTCCCCAAAAACAGCTACTCCAGAGCTGGGCAACATTTTAAATTATCACGTTCCTGGTCAGCCTCAGGAATTAGTCAAATTATCCAGCAGCTTTCTCTAAAGAAATGCGGTTAGAAAAAGCTTTGTTCTCTCCTAGCCAACTTGTTGATTCATCATTTTTTAATAAGGGGCATAATTATTATAAACTGTTTGGGACAGATATATAGAACAGATGCCCCAGCATCTGATTTGTAGGTTGTTCATTTCCTACCATTACATTAATGGGAGAATTTAGCATTAGAAATTGGGATTTTTTTCCACATGCACCACTTGAGCTAGCCAAAGAATGTAAACGAAGATCTGCGACCTCAAACTACCTGGAAACTTACTATCCCCTTCCCCCAGCATCCACAACTATTGGATTAGGGACTTTAGTGAGGACATCCCTGCCCATTCCCCAAGAGCTCTCAGGAACTGGAAAGGCATTTCCATGAAACAGCCTTCAGAGCTCAAATGGATAAAAGGAGGAAAGTGTGTGAAACAAGGAAAAGGTCCCAACACCGACTGCGTTTTGGGCCAGAAGAGAGAAGACCGTTGCATACAATTTAACGAGTGAAACAAAGATTCAAACTCATCTGTTGGGATGTCTTCCCAAAAACCTATGGGGCTTTTTCTTTGGGGTTTTATTGTTGGGTTTTTCACAAGGAATACCGCATCCTTGCTGGGAACCGGCCCTGGCAGAGCCCCAGTGGTCTTGCACGTTGTTTCGGCAGCACCCCGGGGCCCGCGGAAGAGGAGGAGGAGGAAGGCTGAGCTGAGCTGAGCTGAGCTGAGCGAGGAGCTGCCTCGGGCTCCCGCTGGCCCTGCCCCATGGCCGGCTGCCGCTCGCTAACGAACAGCAGCAAAGCGCCGCGTGCCAGCTGGGTACGGCCGTGCTCAGCCAACCTGTCTGCTCGCCGTGCTGGAGTCTTTGCTTAATGCATTAGAGGAGGTTTCCTGGCCTTGGTTACGGGGTTTGCTGCAACGGCAACTCAGCCAAGAGGTGCTTCCACCGCGCTCACCTTCCCCCCTCGCCCTCCAGGGCTTTGCAGACTCAGTGGCAAGTTCCATTTAACTGCCATCAATTAATCTGTTGCTCATTTGATGAGGATTATTGAGGGCTGACCTGGCAAAGTATGCACTG
Organism: Chionis minor; assembly: GCA_013398295.1. Taxonomy (NCBI): domain Eukaryota; kingdom Metazoa; phylum Chordata; class Aves; order Charadriiformes; family Chionidae; genus Chionis; species Chionis minor. Next base: position 646,918 of record VZSF01002819.1, read on the forward strand.
TCACTATCCTGAGCCACATGTTCAGCTGCCTATGACAAACCTTTAACAGGATTGTGAGCTTTAGGCATGTTATAAATACCCGCTCATCGCCGCACGGGGGTTCACCTTATCGGGAAGAAGGGTACGCAGGTATTGGCAGTCCCTGCAGAAAGGAAAACACATTAGATGCTGAATGAAAATATTAACTGAGGTCATCCAGTTATTTTGCATTTCAGATATACAGAACGTTGGGTGATAGACCCAAACTGACACGTAACAGGGCTCTCCTCACGGCAATCAGCCGTCTCACTTTAAGACGGTGGGGGCTGTGAGGAAACGTGATTTGTACTGAGCAGGAATTTGGCCCCGTTAGAGTGGAGGCTGCTGATCTTCCCACGGGGCCCCAAGCTGCGGACCGCTCCGTTAGCAAGGTGGTTCTCCACACAGCCCCCCCGGCTGGGCCAGCACTTGGCCCAGGAAACGCCCCCGATCCCAGTGGATTCGAGTGCAAAGGTCCCGCGAAAGGCAGCGAGCTGCACCAGCACGGACGGTGCCTCCTCCCGCGCCCACCGATTCACCCACCTGAGGCATGTGCTGAAAACTGGGTGCTCTGAGCCTGGCACGGCTGGAGTTCATGCACAGGGGTAAAACACTTGACTGTCTTTACAGACGGTCCTGAAGAGTATGATTTAATGTCTTTGTGGGGATCTTTTTTGTCCACTGCCTCAACACAGCTTTGTGATGAGCTACACAAAAAGAACTTTTCCTCTACAAACAGAGAAAATTGTGGTGTTTTCTCTACATATTGCACAGTCTTGCATTGAATATCTTAAGTTTGGGGCTGCTGGAGATGTAGTTCTAGCTTTACAATAGGCATCCACTGAGAGTTAAGTTACTATCATACTGCTTTTTCTCGCTTTTCCCTCTTTCTCTCTGTAAGTAGCCTTCCAGTTCACAGCAGCAGCATCTGCTGAGATACAACTTCTTCTCCTCTCTGCAGAGGTGCCTTTTCAGAAGTTTTCCTAGTGAAGCAAAGGAGCACCGGCAAGCTCTTTGCTCTGAAATGCATCAAGAAGTCTCCTCTCACAAGGGAGAGCAGCTTGGAGAATGAAATAGCAGTGCTGAAAAAGTGAGTAATGTAAAGTACATTGCGTGCACAATGTACATTACGTTGTAATGTAAAGCAGAACAAATGTCCCTTCCCAAGACGTGTGGCTCTACAGTAAGAATAATATAAAGAAATAAGTATTTCTTTTTAAAGAATATATCAATATTACTGCAAATTAGCAGATGAGTAAGGTTTCTTCCCTCATTCCCCCGTGGAGTTTGTAACCCCAAGAGCCCAACTGCCCCAGACCCGTGGAAGGGCGTAGCTGGGGCACAGCAGTACTCGGGGACAGGAGAACCAGCGTTCGTGCTTCTGCCCGAGGCGGCTGCTTAAAAACGACGGGTCTGGTGCTCCGCTGGGGCTGCCTGGTGCTCCGAAGGGAGTCTGCAGCAGCACCAGCCACCCTCTGCCACGCAGGGCCAGGGAGATCCGCCGCGGAACCCCCAGTCACTGGGGATCAACGCAAGACAACTGTTGGGTTTCCCACTCAAAAAGCCACTTTGTCCTTGCCAGGTTTGTTTCTGACCCACATTTATCTTTACAGAATAAAGCACGAAAACATCGTGACTTTAGAAGATATTTACGAGAGCACGACCCACTTCTACCTGGTCATGCAGCTGTAAGTACCAGCAGAGCCTTTTCTTTGTGGGCCACAGAGGAGGAAGAGCGGAGGATGAGGGTGATGCACCATGTCTCACCCCTACACACCGGAGTCCCTCACACCACGAGCTGCACACACAAGAGCCATTTAAAGAGGCGAGAGCTGCACGGTTCGAACTAACCGGGACAATTCTCATGCTGTCTTGGCCCATGCTCCTTTTAGCAGCAAGTTTTTAAACCAAGATTAGGATCTATTTATGCAAATTAATGCATCACAGTTTAGCAGGGCAGAGACAGAAGTATTTCTAATTAAAGCTGTGCCATGCAGGGTTTCTAGAAATGAAAATGGGCAACATGTCAGCTGCAGAGAAAGCAGCTCTGAACACCCGGCTGCTACCGCTAACTGGCAAATTTAGCTAAGGAAGCCATCACAGGAACACACGCACCCACCTGCGTAGCAGCGCCTGGAGGCACTCCTGCCCGCAGCGCACCTGCCGGGAGCTGCCTCAAAACTTTACCCAAATTCCCTAGGTTTACCAGTAATGCTTACTGGTACCCTGGAATTACACCTGAGTGTCCATCGGCCTCTCAGCCTCTCAAAAACTGCTGCCCAAGGAACAGTTCTGCTGTAGGTGGAGCTGTAAAAGGACAGAAAGTTATCTTGCCAGGTACTGGAAAGCACAAGTAGTTGTGTTTAATTTTCTCTTCAGTCTTTTTCTTTCTGAACTACCATTTTCAGAGTATCTGGGGGAGAGCTATTCGACCGAATTTTGGAACGAGGGGTTTACACGGAGAAAGATGCGAGCGTGGTGATCCACCAGGTGCTGACAGCAGTGAAGTACCTCCACGAAAACGGAATAGTTCACCGCGACTTGAAGGTGAGTCCTGTCCCCCAGCACCAGCGGTGCCTTGGGGTGCTGGCATGACCGCAGGTTTACCTGCTCTGCCCCGTGACTTTCGGTCGATCCTTCCCATTTTTCTGCCACGAATTTCAACCTCTGACCACTCCGTGTTCACAGCCTGAAAACCTTCTTTACCTTACTCCCGAAGAGAACTCCAAAATCATGATCACGGACTTTGGCTTGTCTAAAATGGAACAGAATGGCATCATGTCCACCGCCTGCGGGACTCCAGGATACGTTGGTAAGCCAGGGATCAGGAATGGGCTTGTGCTGGTGGACCGCCCGGAAAAACAGTTGTGCATGTGCAGTACGTTGCCTAGCAGAAAGGAAAAAAAAAATACATAATTATGTTAACACCAGCATACTACTCACAGACACACGGCGCGGACCACATAGAGACTGGATCACAAACGAGCGTAGAGACTGCAAAATCCCACAAAGTTTAAAAGTGCAAAGAAAAGGATAATTTTAAGAGCAACATATTTCAGCGTTAGTCATGTATTTATCAAAAAATTACAAAAATGATTTTAACATAATGGGATTTTGTTTAACGTCCACCAGACTGCATTGGCTTGATCCAGAGGTTACTGGTTAAAACCTCAGGATGCTGCAGAAACTGTCAGTGGTTCTTTCTATTCAATGGCACAAAATAGATACAAAAAGCACAGACCAATCCAGCCGGTAAATGGGGCCGTTATGGGCTGATTCTCTGCACTGGCACCTCAGAGACCAAGTGTACAAGAAGCTACTGCTCTTCCCAGCATTGGATAGTTTATTATCACTTAGAATTTTCATTTGGTTTTGCTGTTCTGCAGCCCCAGAAGTCCTCGCCCAGAAACCGTACAGCAAAGCCGTAGACTGCTGGTCCATTGGAGTCATCACCTACATCCTGTGAGTAAGAGCAAACTGCATCCCACTTATTTTTCCCGGAGTTTCCCAACTCCTCCATGGCTTCATACACCTCTGCAGAGCGGCAGTGCAGGCGGGGGCGATACCGGACCTCCCATTTTGCTGCAGGAATACAGCAGCCGTGTGTTCTTCCTTTGCACGGATTCACTAGACCGTGGAAATAAAAGACGTGGGGAATCAAGTACTGGAGCAGAGATGAAAGGAATCACATTTTCTCCATTATGTGCCTCATCCTATGCTTTGTTTTTTTTCATTTGCCTACAAATACCATTCAATCTTCTCGGTACTTTTCGTTTCATTTCCTCCCACACCATGCAGCTCTGTACCAGCTGTGGCTTTGTCCTTTTGCTGCTGCAGTTAAGTTTTTAACTCTTTTCTGCAGCTCTAGCGACAGGCTTAGATGTGAGGGGCAGATGATGGATAGAGCAGGCTCTGACTCGCTCGCTCGTGTCGCCCGGCCGGGCTGCCGAGGACGGCGGCGCTGAAGGAGCGCTGGCTTTCTGCTCTGTTCCAGGCTGTGCGGGTATCCCCCCTTCTACGAAGAGACCGAATCCAAACTGTTCGAAAAAATCAAGGAAGGCTACTACGAGTTTGAGTCTCCGTTTTGGGACGATATCTCCGAGTCAGGTAAAGCCCCAGCACTGGGAACCACCTGCTCCCTCCCACGAGCTGCAATCCCGAGCCCTGCGACCTGCAGGCACCATCCTGTGCCGGCCGAGCCCCCACGCACCCCGGCTCCCCCCCCGGCGCCCAGCGCTTGCCTGGGCAGTGTCGGGACAGGATGAGGCGCTGAAGTGAGTCCCTCACATGGCAGCGAACCCCCAGAGGTGGGGACCGATGGCACAGGCTCCCGGCACCGCAGTGGCCGGGGCAATGACGCCAGAGCCGAGCTGCCCTGGCAGAGCCGCGGGCACTTCGCATCCTGCTGTAAGGCAGCACCCGCGGCTGAAGCCTCCGATACCCCAACTCTGATCACCACAATTAGTGAGCTCAGAGTGGGCCCAGGTTTTCCTTGGAAGCGGGGAACTTCAGGGGTTTTTCACCCTGTTTCTAGTTTTTGGGGAGTTTTGGGGTTGGGTTTTTTTTTTTTTTCTTTTTTCTTTCCCCTTTGATTTCCCCCCATCAGCTCACAGTCCCCTACCACAAGGAGCGAGCCGTGTCGGCCACCACTGCGCCCGCCCACCAAGTGACCTGCTCGTGGCACTCGCCCGCACGGCTACGGAAGGCAGCATCTCAGCAGCATTTCTTGAACATCAATCTTTCATACATACAAACAAAACTAGCAGGAGGTTTGTTAGGACTTCACAACAAACACCCCAATCCTCCCTGCAAAAAAAAAAACCAGAAAAAAAAAGAAAAATGGAGGGATGTAATTGCTCTTTAGGGCAACTTCTAAGTCTGCTCAGTTTGCACTTTCTGATGTTTTTCAGAGTTGTTTTTTAGCTGAATAATTCAACTCAAATTCACGCAGTGTAGGCGTGAAGTTTGGTACATCCCCAGTTAACATTTTTTCATCTGGAGCCCTTAACTACAAACATCTCCCTTCAGCGGAGTAACGCCGCAGCACGAACACGCCTTCTCGGGGCCGACCGGCACCACGTTTATCCACTCCCATTTGCCACGTCCTGTTAGGATCCTATCTCGGAACGAGGAGAAAATAACCTTTTCTCTCTGCTTCTCCTCCTCTCCCAAACAGCCAAGGATTTCATCAGACATTTGCTGGAGAAGGACCCGAACGCGAGGTTCACCTGTGAGGAAGCCCTGCGGCACCCATGGTGAGAGGACGGGACCCGGCAGCACCCGGGGACCACGGGGATTTACCAGCCCCCGCGTCTCGCCCCACGCACCCATGGGGAGCCCAGAACAGGGGTGTCTCCCCAGCCCCCACCACTAACGTCACCGTCTGCCTGCGCGTGGCCCTGGGTGTTTCTTTTTTTATGCGCGAAGAAAGAAAATGATGAATAATTAAAGACGCAATTTGTGCATATTTGCCTCCATAAACAGAGGCAAAGAAGAAATCCCGTCCTGAGCTCTCCCAAGCTTTGAAGTGTGTGTTTGTGTTACATTTTGTTGCTGTTTTTCCTTTGGGTTTAATTATTGCTGATTGAACGTACAAAGCAGTTAGTTGCCTCCAGAATGTGGAATGCCTTACAAATGCCATCTGCCTACGAGCCCATTTTCTTCTCTCCCCATCTGCAGGATTAATGGAAATACAGCCCTTCACCGTGACATATACCCATCTGTCAGCGCTCAGATTCAGAAAAACTTTGCAAAGAGCAAATGGAGGGTAAGTCGTTTGCTGGTGGGAGCCTAGAGCCATTTCACTAACAAACGCCAGTTGCTGCCATCTAGCAATAAGCACGGCTTCAGCTGTGTGGGGAAGCACCCAAAAGCTGAGATCCTCCAAAGGCTGCCTGAAAATTGTGTGCAGTTACTGTTTATAGTGTGTTTGGAGCAATATTCCCCGCTGCAATGCATACTGGCAGATTTACCACAAACAGTGCGCTAGAGCGGCCTCGCCAAGACAGTAAAGGGGAGGGGGAAAGGGTTATTGCCTTTATGCCGAGGGAGCGAAATCGGTGCTCCATCAGCAGATCTTTTTGCGTGCTTAATCCAGCTTCTCCCCCTTTCAGCCTTGAGATAAATTGGTACTTCATTTATATCAAGCATTTCAGTAAGAATTTAGGTGGAGAGGAATGCCATAGGAACCACGTGTGCGATAGCATTTTAAATACTTAAATTCAAAATTCAGCTCTAGTCTCCACTTCGCACCGCGGGGTGGTTTACAGCGCTGCCCCCCATCTCCTCCCGTGGAAGTGGCTGTAATCCTCAACAGCACCCGCGGTTTGGCTCAGTGGACGCCGTGGTGTTAATGCCAGGAACGAGCACATCCCACTTTCCATATATTGTGCACACGGACAGTTGGTGCCAACGGGCACAGCGCTGCCACCCTGTGCGCAGCCACTGCCCGAGGCGGGGACAGTGCCCTCGTCCCGCAGCGCCCGCCCAGCCCGGCATCACCAGGTGCTCACCGGGGGGTTTTGCCTTCTCACACAGCAAGCCTTCAACGCCGCAGCCGTCGTGCACCACATGAAGAAGCTGCACATGAACGGCCACGCAGCGGCTGAAAGCACGCTCCCCGTCATCCAAATCTCAGAGGCGTCCAGACCCAACACCCCCATGGTGGCCAGCCGGCCAGCAACGCCAAACGAAGACAAAGACACATCCCTCCCGCTGGTCCCCGCGCGGGGCTGTCCAGCCCCTGCCTCCCAGCTGGAGCAAGACATGGGAATGAGGGAGGGAAAGCCGCAAAGCCACTCAGAGAACGGACCGCTGCCCGCGGGCAGCAGCCTGGCCCTGCCGGAAAACCACAGCCCACCAACCAGAACTTCTTGTGGCTGCAGTCCAGCCTGCGTGGGGCACGAGAAAACAAAGACCTCCTTCTGCTCCGAGACGGTGCTTCTTAAGAAGTCTGCAAAATCCCAGTAGGTATCCAAGTCATTAACCATAATTTCCAACAAAGTATACAGGAATAGCCGTCTCCGAAGGGAACGAGCTGGCACATGAGTTGCCAGCCCCAGGGGGAGGTAGAAAGGAGGGAGGAATGAGGACAGAAGCTTTGAGCGGCTGGACAGCCGCGGAGAGCTGGAGAGCCGTGCCCAGCCAAGCGTCTTCCACGCTGCCCCGGCTGCACGGCCGGGCTGAGGCGCCGGTGCCCAGCTGCCACACGCCATCGCTGCGAGCACGTTTGCCCTCCAGAAAACAAACTTGCCCAGGTTAAAGCTATGAAGCCAATTACCCAGCTGGTGCCGAGAGCCTGGGCCCTGCCGCTGCCGCAGCGGTGACTCGCACCCAGCTCTGCTCTGCTTTCAGCAGCTCGTGTTCTTTATATTAAAAACCCAACTTCAATTCACCTGCAGAATGATTGTAAATATTGCTATTTCTCTTTTTTAATTCTTTCTCTTCCGATTCTTCCATTTCCAAACAGTCACTTCAAATCAGAAGTTCTTGTTCCAATGAAAACCAGTAAACACTCTTCTCACTGTGGCACTGGGCAAACTGGAGTTTGTTTGATCATGTGATGAGGAGGCAGCCACCGGGCTCCCCACATTGCCGGCGGTAAGTGCTCTGCAATCCAATCACTACCTGCTTTTAATTAATCCCATTATGGCATGAAACAGGGAAAGGCACAAAGAGCAAAGTAATTGGACATGAAATAAATTGACTCACGGGGTTTTTGCAACAGAAAAGAGCCTCAACTAAACCGTCTTTCAAGGAAGAAATAACCTTTCAGCTTCCTTTAAGGCCAGTCCAGTGACTCCCAATCCAACTTGGACAATTACAGCAGGGCTGCCCACGGAGTGTGTGCAAGGAAGCTGAGCATGGACCTGTCATATCAAACTCTACAGTTACTCAAAGCTGCTCACTGGGAATCGCACTGGAACCAAACAGCTACGTCAGCTGGGATTAGGGCCGTGGCTGGGTCTGAGCTGTGACCGCCAGCAAGGGGCTGACGAGGCTGGTGCGCAGACAGGACATCCCTGCAGCCCCAGGGCCCTTCCCATGCCCAGGTCCAGCCCAGCAGGTCAGCTGGAGTGGCTCTGGGCACACAGAGAGATGGTTGGTTTGTAGGTGAGCAGAGTACAATCGTGAAAGCGTCATCCCGTTTGCCATAGCTTGGACTAATTGTGGACTAGCTAAATTGATACCATTTGCATCACGTTACATATGAGCAGTAAGAAGTATTGCTATTAGATCCCGCGATAAAGACCGCTCCTCAAAGGTGAGCAGATGCTAGCACAGTTCTCCACAAAAGCTACATAAAGTGAGCTCCATCCTATCATCTTCTATGACACTCTCTACTGATGAACAGAACTGTAATATACAAAGGATTAACAGAAGAGCCAAATGCAAGTCAGATCTACTATAGGCTCCAAAAAGGTCCGTTCCGATGATCAGTCATGTAATAACCCTTTGTAAATACGGCACACAAAGGGATCTAAGCTCTTCCCCATGCTACTGCTTACTAACAGAGCACATTTTGAAGGCCTAGTGAAACAAAGTTCAATCCTCAATTGAAATTCTCTCTCTTACAGAAACAGAAGGGCTGTTTTACTCTTTTCTGCACTTCAAAGCCAGACATCAGCAGTGCAAGCAAGAAAGGAGGCTGTGTCCCGCCAGGAGCAGGCGGGCAGCAGGGTCTCGGAGAGCAGCGACCGACTGGTGACAGCAGCACGTTAGTCCCCGGAATCATCAGTGCAGTGACCTTGGGGTGTCTCTGGATCATTAAAGCTCGGAGAAGGCACTTCAGCAAGGGAAAGTGTGAGGCTACTCCTAGCATATTCAGTGTATATTATCCATACCACATCGCTCAATGCTATAAGCTTTTGTTTTCTGTATACTGTTTAGTTGTCCAATGCATAATAAGTGCACTGCACAACGTAAATCCCATAAACCAAAGCCATGCAGAGTTTCACTCAATGGCAGGTCGGTTATTTTTACAATCTGCATCCTATCCACTCCTTGGATTTTGATTAGTCCCAGGCTTTGGCACTCTGAAGTTCAGCATCAACCAGCTGCCCAGGCTGCACAGTTCTCACTTCAGCTGCAAAAGGAGAGACAACCTGCTAGCAACCTCCATATGTCTGATAATAACACAGCAAGGTCTAAATTCCCTGCTTTCAAGTCTGTAATTGCACAATAAATACTTGCTTAATAAAGCTGAGTTTTGTTTTGTAAAGTGCCTGTTGGTTATTCATAGAAATTTGATGTGGAAACGGTCTATTAAGTCCCTTCTAAAGCATTCCCTGTGCATCTGCAGACCTGCTCCCTCTGGTATTTTTCTGGCAAAGTGTTACGTGGTAAATAAGCAGATTGTGGCAGAAAGTCAAACAAGACATTTGACTTCACCTTCGAGTATGCAATCGCGTTTCTCTTAGTTGTATAAATATAGGCAGGTTGTACAGATATGATGGAGATAAAATTCTCCATTTCTGTGATCCTGTTCTTTGAAGAAAGATCTAGAAGGGAAGTACTGAAGCCACGACAAGTTTTAAGGATTAACTGCAGCGTAGATAAAAAGTTTTAAAAGGCTCCACATGAGGGTTTTAATTTGAACAGTGGAAATTCAGCCAGAAGAGCCTGAATTGGCCAAAACAAGAAAAAGAAATAATGTCTCAGTTTATAAACCCCTCTGGAAATAACAGCTTTGAGGATGTTTTCATTCGCAACAGAAGATTGATGTCTCTCCCCCTTTTTCCTCCAACCACGGGGCAGCTTCAGCCAGTCCAAGCAAGGTTAGACCTCTCCTGGGGGTGGCTCCTTGGGCTCAGTGCAGCTATTTTCCAGAGGTATGGAAACTCAATTTGCTAAAAATAGAGACATTAGGCACACGAGATCTCCAGCCGGAAAATGGAAATAAATACAGAGGGCCGTGTGTGCAGCGGAGGAAGGCAACGCCGCCGGAGCGCGGGCAGCTCGCTCAGGAGCAGCTCTCGTAGTAGGCGACTCGCTTGTTGATGGCGTCCCGGATGTTTCCCACCTGCTCCTCCAGGCCCAACAGCCTGGCCGATTTGGACATCAAAGCCTTGTTGCTTTCCTGAATTTCCGTCTGTAAAGCTGAGGAGAGAGGGCAGGAACGGGTCAGGCGACGACGGGACAGGAGGAAGGCGTCATGGCCATTACCCTCCCCAGCAGGCTGGGCTGAGCCCCCTCCTCCCTCCTGCACAGCTCGGGGAGGGCAAGGAAGGCAAATATCAACACCTCCTCCTGCCTTCCCTCTTCTCCCCCTGAAAAACCCCCAGCGCGACAGCTCCAAACAAAGGCATTACTTTGAATGCTTAAAAACGGAAGCGAGCATGTGGAAGAGAACAGGGACACAGCGGCACTGCAGGCAGGGTGGCCCTTCCACAGCCACCCGCGTGCCCTTGCAAAATCTAAATGTACCGACACAGCACCAGCAGATGCAGCCCAAAACTGCACCATCTCACTGCCCACAGCACGCTGTCTTCCTCGGAATTTCTTTCCCTCGTGCTGCTGGGAGTCAAAAGCCCTTCCCCGGTCCGTTAGGTTATTCCACTGAGTTCACACAGAGTCTTACTTTCCATCCTGAGCATCGTTGCCAAGGTTTCCTCAAGCAGAGCCTGAGCTTCCCGGTCGATGCTTTGCACCCTGCTGCCCTGCTCTCCCAGAGCCGGGCTCTGCTCCATCCTCCTCTTCAGCTCAGCGTACATCTGCTTCACTTGTTCAAAAGCCTGTGGGGAAGCGAATAAGCAGCGAAGGTAGGATCAAGCAAATAGACTGGGGGGAGGGGGATTTTCCAATGCTGAATCCTTTTTAAACATCCCATGGATACCACACTAGAGCTTTGCCCTGGTGTTATCATGCAAATACAAAAGAGTCTGTGATGCACCCTCTGAAGGATGCTGACTGACAGCTGCATGGCTACCCTGCCTCAGGCCAGAGAGACCGCAGAGAGGCTTCCAGCAAAAAGCATCAGGATTGAGAAAGGTCCTGGAAAAATTCCGTGGTGCGATACCGCATCGGATTAATAAGAAGTGACACAACGACACACAAGCTGTGGCCTGAACAGGAAAGGCCCCTCGCCTCACCCCAACACGTGCCGGGACACAGCTGGCTTTGCTGCCTAAGGACAGCGGGAAAGCAGGGCATGGCTGTGACTGCGCTGGCTGGCGCCGTGCCGGAGCCCCGTACCTGCTGCGCACTCCTGGCCTGCTCGCTCGCCTGCCCGGCCGTCTGCTGCGCGTCGGAGGCTCGCAGGCGGTTCTGGTCCGCTTTGCGCTGCAGCTGCAAGAGCCTCTCCGTCAGCCCGTCCAGCTGGCCCGCGATGGACTTCACGTTCTTCTCGGCTGGACCAAGAACAGCCTCGATCTAAAAGCAGGGTGCTCCACGTGAAGAAGGAAATCACACCCAAACCCCACTCCTAATGGCTTTTTGCCTCTGCGCAGGGACCAGCCACGCTGCTTGACAGCCACACCACAGCAGGAGCGGGATTTCGGCAGGGAACAGGACGGCTCCCTGCGCAGCTGAGCACGGCAGCCCCGGGGCTCGTCTCAGGGGGCTCCAGCAGGGACCGAAGAGATTTTTACACCACAAACTTCACCAGGTCCCATTTCCCAGCTGCGCTGGTGCAGGACTCTACCAAGTGGAGCAGTTTCACAGGAGCGGTGAGCAGGGCACAGCACGGGTACTCGGGAAGTCACCGCACATCACTTACTTCATCAACACGCTCCTGGATGAAGCGGAGGGAAGAGCCGGAGCCCCTGATAGCACCCCGGGCCTCCAGGAGCACCGTGTTTGCTCGTCGCAGGTTCCCGACCACCTCTTCCACGTTGCCCTCCACGGCATTCGCCCGGTTCCTGGGGAAATGTGGGAAACGGCCAGGAGTGAGTGTAGCTAATTGCACGGGCTGGAAATCAAGGCGGCAGAGGCTAAATAAGGAAGCCTGAGAAGCAAGACAGGACTGTTACTGAGAAGGTGGCAATCTCCCTCCCCCAAAAGCCACAAACCCACACATCCGGACACACTACACTCCAGGCAGGTTTCCTCTCCAGAGAAGTTACTTCCATTTCATATCCCCAAGCAGAGGAGTCAAACTGAGAAGGGGAGAGAAAAGCATTCCTTTAAACCAGTTAGAAACATCTATTTTGTAAGTAGTGAAAGACAAGTATCGAAGCGAAAGCAGTAACCGCTGAAGCAGTGTCAATGAATACGCTCCCGCTTGCACCGGGACTATCCAGGTTGGGTGACAGAGCTCCCCGTAGAAGGCCAGACTCCCTCCTCCCATCACTTCCAGCAGGTTAAGCAGGTGTCAGACATATCAAGGAGTTTACATACTTATCCCACTAACCTTCTCGCTGGGATATTGCTGCAAGTCAACATGTGACAAAGTAGATGCTCCAAATTTGCAAGGACACTCGGTAATTACTTTTTAAGGGACCATAGGATAATCCTCCCAACTTTCACCCAGAAAACAAATAGCCCATTTAATCTCCTCATGCTCTCTTGTGCAATTAGGATGTAGGTCACCAATATCAAGCAATACCAGGGCAACCCTGTCATCTCCCATCTCAGGGACTCTAGAGTTACAGAAAAGCCTCCATTATTTTTGGTAAAGACCTTCTCATTCTAGTACCTATAACAAGATCTATTCTGGGCAGTCAGATTTCTTATTTGTACTGGGGCAGCAGGGAGGTGTCTGCAGAGATCACACACTCATTCTTTTAGGCACTGGATGGACATAGAAGACCTTGGGCTAAAACTTTCTATTGCGCAAGTCAGTACAGCTCCAGCAGAGCGAGATTTCAACCCAACTGAGAACCACCACACTCGCTCAGGCTGAGCGACCCTCAGGGCCGAAAGCCTTTGAACCCCAACCGACCTGGCTTGTTCTGCCTCCTGCTGAAGCTGCTTGGCCTTGGCGATGTCCTCGGCCGTCTGGGCAAGTACGCTCTCTGGGCACTGCAGCTTAGTCGCCAAATTTTGGATCTCGGTCATTTTTCTCAGGACTGCGGCAGCATCCGTAGGGAGACGCAGAGAGAGAACAGACTCGCTGATTTCCTGGATAGTGGCAGGGTCTGTGTCCTTGTCTACAGAGCAAACAGACAGACGGTGTCAGCAGCGGGAGCGGGGAAAGGCAGGAGTGCAAACGCAGGGAGGATGAGGGCAGGCAGCCCTCATGCTCTCACGCACTCAGTCTTCATTGCAGACAGCTGCCAGGATCCGCTCTGAATTTAATCCCCTTGAATTTAACGTACTTCACATCCACGAAAGCAATCTTTCAGGAAAGTACTGAAATGGATACCTTTAATTTGGTGACAACACCATGGCTAAGCCCAGAGCAGAGTCGGGGGGACCTCACTGAGCAGATGAGGTTGTGTTTCAAGACAAGCCTTCTTTTATTTCACAAATAAAAGTTAATAAAACTGAGGAATTGGAGGCAGGCAGAGCCCAAGGGACATTAGCCCAGTGATAAGCTCAGAAATATCTTCACTCATCATTAACACCAGGCAGCACCAAATGACCTGATTTTCTTATTCAGCTAATGCTCATGAGGCTCATTATGTTATTACAATCTGTCTGCGAACAATAAGTCATCCCATTGGTTTATAGGACAACAAGGAATTCTCATCTGATTAACAGTCTGCTCAAGAGAAGATCTGTCTGTTTATCTCCGGTCAGTGAGTGCCGCCGGTAAACTTTCCTGCATCGGGTCAATGCTGACTGCAAATCCTTGGAGAGCACCAGCCGCGGGGATGGGTTTGTCCTTGAGCCCCGGAGATGGCCCAAGGCTCCGCGGCAGAGAGCAGAGCTCCAAGCGAGCACCTGGCCGTGCTGCAGACAGCAGACTGCCTCCACCGCGGCTTTCCGCTTACGGTAACCCAGCTCGCTGGTTCAGAGGCACCATCTGAGCGCAGTTCCTGGGAGGATGTTGGAGACCCCTCCACAAAACCCTGCGCACAGAAGGTCAAGGCCTTGCAGCACCTGCCCCGTGGACATCACAGATGGCCCCCAAGCACCCCCAGAAGGAAGCAGGCAGGGTCGCCCTGGTGACACCCCAGGGACGTCGACACAGATAAAACAGCCAGAATTAATTTGGGTCGATCTGAACAGCACGGTCAAGCCTGAACAAGTCAGCTGGCCAAAGTGCAGCTGCCGACAAAGTCACGGACTTTTGTACTGCTGAAACGACTTCTCCGTTTTTCAGAAAACGCTACCCAAACCTGCCTTGCTGCTTCAGGAGATGGGCATTATTTTTGCTATGTAAATACCCATATGCAGATAAACCGGATATCTGAGAGCTTAACTGAGGTGAGCTGCTCAGCTGACTCCCTTGTGCTCATACATAATATTACTATAAAAATTAGGTTTTCCACATACAAGCCAACCTGCACAGACGTACTTTACAGCTTGCAGAGCGCTACCTGACAAGAAGTTTCGGACTTGCTGGATGAACTGCTGGATGCGTCGGACATCTCCTTCTATCTGGGTCCTTGTTACACTCATCTGGTCCACGAGCCGCCGAGTATTGCTTTGGATCTGATTTGCAGACATCTCTGTTGTTTTAATCTGCAAACAACAATATCCTGATGGAGCCATTTCTTGTGAACCTGGAATCCCAGCAGCCCTACCTCAATTCTGAGTGAACTGGGCAAGGCACTTTGAAATTACGCTATTCCCCTTTCTTAATATGACACCGCTTTAAAGGATTGTAAATGTTAAAGTTTGAGGGTTGGATTTGCAAAGGAAGCTCTCAAACAGGGGCAGTACTGTTTAGCTTTTTAAAACACCTTTGACATGGATTTTGAACAAGTTTGAAAACTCACTTTATCTTTGCAAGCACCTGAGCGGCTGCAGAAAGAAGCTGGAAGAGCACTAACTCCAGACTGCATCAGCTGCTAACGCCGATACACCTGCAGCTTCAGAGACACTTCACATCCCCACGCTTTCTGCCATACTAATCCCATCCCAGGAGGACAGGATTCCTTGTGACACTTCCAGAGCCGCTCGCGTGCTGGGGGAGGCAGGACCCACACATGCAGCAGCGAGTCTCCCACTCAAAAATTCCTGAATTTCTGCAGCTGTCCAAAAGATCACTTCTCAAATAGAGTCTGAGATGGGGTATTTTACCGCAGCTCACTCTTTCCACAGCTGTCCCCCCAGCTCTGCTGCTTGGCACCGAAGGCCCGAGCGCGGGGCTGGCCGCGGACAGGCAGCACTGCCCGCACTCACCAGCTGCGCCGTCTCCCGGAGCCGGGCGCTCAGGCTGCGAAACTCCCTGGCGGCTTCCCCGGCCGCAGCGAGGGCCCCGCTCGACAGCGGGAAGATGCCGTGGCAGGGGCGGCCGGCCCCGCAGGCAGAGCTGTTGTCCCGGGGGCAGAGCAGCCCCTCACACCGGGCTGGCGTGCACATCTCCGCTCGGAAGCCGCCGCAGATCTGGAGAGGGAGAGAGTGGTGGGGCAGTGAGGGCACTCGCCTCGCTGGCGAGACCTCAGTGCCCTCGGGGAGGCGAACCAGCACATCACAGGGGCTAAAGTTTGGACAGACCCCCAGCAGGGGAGCTGGGGCAATTGCTGAGCTGCAGGGCTCTGCAGGGAGCAGGGACAGAGCCAGCCCTCCCGACAGGGCTGATGGCGATGGATGTGGCGCAGCCCAGACAACCACAGAAGGGCAGCCAGAGCTACACACGCGTACGGCAGCACTGAATGCCCACACCCGAGGCAGCAACACAAGGTCTGCATCTCCTCACCACCCCAAGCTGGAGCATAAGCAAGAGCAAAGCAGGAGCCAAACGCCAGCGGCTCACAGAAAGTGACAGAGCACGTCTGCATGGAGCAAACATCTCATTTACTCTCAGGACAGCAACTCTTCCCCTCGTGGCAGAAGAACCTGTCCAACCCATGCAATTTGCTTTGGGAGAGCAAATGGGATGAGAAGACCCTGCCCTCTTGCCTGGACATTGGTGGTGTTAATTACATGGCATCTTCTAGAGTTACCACCCACCCCAGAGCGCACTGCAGCAGGGGCATGTGCAAACCCAGAGCCAGCGCAAGCACCGGCACAGGCTGGTCGCTTGGGAATGTGTTGCTGCCCTGAAAAGCAGAGAGGGGAGGTTGGTGGTCTCCACAGCAACCGTGCATTAGGAGACACCAAAATGGATCTCCATGGCAATAACAAAGCAGCGAAGGAGAAATAAAAGAAACCTCATCCAGAAATTAAGTGGGTCTTTGAGATACAAGAACTGACACACGGGAGAGTCCTTGGAGGAAAACGTGTGTGCTTGGGAGGGGGCGGTGGGCAACGCTTCAGTATCTGTGATCCCCAGGCACGGGATGCTCAGACAATTCTCCACTGATGTCCCAAAGCAGCAGGTTGCTTGGATGCCATTTATGAGTGTCTCTGGACAGAGGCTTTGCCTTGTGCCGTGCTGGACTGTTTGAGGAAAGATGCACGACTGCAAGATGAGGCTTCTGCCTCCCGAGTAGTACAGGGCCCTTCTGAAAACTAGATGTGCACAGTGGGGAAGCCATAAAACCACTTTGTGTCTTCACCTGATTTACGACAGGGGTGAGGTTGGGAGACGAGGCTATCTCGCCCTTCAGGGTCAGCAGCTTGGAGCTGGACTCCGCAAGCGCCCCTTCCAGCCCCGCGGCGCTCCTGCGGCTCTCCCGGGACTCGGCCAGCAGCCCAGAGGTGCCAGCGACGAGGCTGCTGGCATTGGTGGAGGTCTGGTAAGCAGATCTGATTGTCTTGAAGGCTCCTGCAGGAATAAAACCGATAAATGACACAAATGCCTCCATGACTCATAAATGCAGCACGACTACCTAAACGAAGGCATTGACTATACCCTGTGAGTGGATGTGTGCACAGAGAGGAGGGGGACACAGCCAGAGTGATTAGTCACTACAGCACAGTGGAAAAGCTCCTTTTATTTCCAGATGCCTTTCAGCCATTCCTTCAGTGAGCTACAGAGCTTTCCTGAAGGACTGAACTCCGGGTTGGGGCTAAAACAGAACTACAGCGAGATGTCGTGCACGTGCTGGTCCCGGGCTTTGCTCTGCGCAGCACAGAAGCGCTTTGGCGGGGCAGCACGGGCTTCGTTCAGAGCCCTTTCCCTGGCTCCCCAGCAGGTCCCACCATTCCCCTACAGCACAGCCTGGAAGGAGAATGGTGGGGACACGGACCGCTAGGCCGCGCTCGCACAGCGAGGGGCAGAGCGAACCTGCCCAGGCAGCAGCCGCTTGCCAGAGCTCACGCGTCCCCGGCCGGCTGAGCCACACCGCGGCGGCGAGGGGGAGGCAGCAATGAGACACTCGGAGAGAATTAGCTGTAAAAGGGCTGTAATGGCAGCGTACCACCAGCATCATCACAGGGCTTAATTAGCTCTTCTCCTAAGCGCCTGACAGCCACCTGGCTCCTTCCCCACCCCTCCATCCCTCCCATCTGTGCACAACCTTCATTAGCTCAGCTTCCTCCCGGGCGCAGTGACACGCTCCCAGCGGGACTCTCCCCTTCCCACTGCAGCAGAGGTTGTGCTGGTGGGGGACAGGAACGTGGTGCCCACGGAACACGCCGCCCAGCCCCAAAACGCTGCAGCAAATGACCCGACAGTGTGAAGTCCTGGACCACAGGTTGGGTAGAAAACATCCCTCTCGTTGGGGAGAGAAGTTGCATTTGCTGTTCCCAAGCTAACAGCAGGTTAAAAACTCCATCTCGTCCACCCAGCCGGTGGGAAACCACCAGGCACAGTCACATGTAGGTAAATTAACGGCTGCAAATTAAGAGATATTACAGCTGCAGCACTGTACCTGACAGATCCGTGCTGCGGCTGGTTTCAAACTGGGTCTTCTTGTTCTGATACTGGGCATTAGTGATTAGCAAGCTGCTGTTGAGGGCTTCAAGCTCCCTCGATAGAGAGGCAGTCTCATCCAGAAAACGAAGGTCAGGATTTATACCTTGGACCTGCCCTCTGGGAGAGGAAAAGCAGGAAACATGAGTTCAAGCAGAGAGGAAAGCACCTGTAGACAGAGAGCAGGGCTCTCCCGCACTGGGACGCTGCCAACAGCCAGTGAAGAGGCACTTCAGAGCCTGCAGAGCTGGTGGCCAAGGACACGCACTGGCCTCGCAGGTTTGCAGAGGCAGCAGAGAGCGGGGCTGGGCTGCAGCCCTCCCACGCCAGGCCAGCGCGCAGGGACCAGGCGTGCGGAACATGCACTCAGGATCCCGACCGTCCACAGCCTGTCCACCCGCCTCCGGCCTTTGCAGCGTTTTGCACAGGACAGGCACCCATGGAAGTGCTGTTCTCTTCCATCCCTGGCCACCACATGAACGGAGCAAGATTTCCAGGTACAGAAGCAAAGCAAAACACGTGCAAGTGGCTCGGTGTGGCAAGCAGAGTGAGAGCACAGAAAAAAGTCAGCATCTCCTCCTGCCTCAGGGATGCACCCTGCTAGGAGCATCCATCCCTCACCTGATCGCAGCGAGCGCGCTGCCCACCTGCGCCAGGCTCTGCTCTGCCAGGGGAGAGCGGCTGAGGATGCCCTGTGCCTGCTGCAGGTCGCCCTCCGCCTGCGAGAGGCGGGGGCTGAAGCGGGACCCCCCGCTCCCCTGGGGCAGCCGGGAGGTGGAGTTGCTGAGGGCGGCCTGGCGCAGGCGCAGGCGCTGCACGTCCCCGTCGTAGGCGCGGAAGCAGGGGTGGCACAGCTCGCAGCCAGGGTAGGTGTTGCAGTGGCCTCGCTGGCACTGGTCGCAGCGGGGGCCCGTGACGCCCAGGCGGCAGAGGCATTGGCCTGTGGTCTTGTCACACCCCATGTCCTCCGTGCCCTGGAAGTCGCAGTCACACTCTGGGGAATGGAAAGGTGGAGAGATATAGAGGTGAAGCCCACCAAAAGGGGGGAAAACAAATTTTTTTATATACATATATATATACACATTAAATAAGACCCTGTTAATGGGATGCCAACACAATCTGAAGTCCAACCCCACCCATCATCCCCTGCAGCCCCTGGGAAGGAGGTGGCACGGGCAGAGGAACAGGAAGAGCCCCCAAGCCCAGCTGCCCACCCAGCCCCTAACCCTACAGGGCCAGACCGGCATGGCCAAGGGTCTCGCCCAAGGCTGCTGGAAGGTGACTGGTGAGTACCTGGAGAGCAAGAGGGATTGACTAGGAAGTTATTCCAGACAGGAAATTTCTCTTGCAAAATAGCGTGGGAAACGCTGATGTCAGCCCGCAGGCCAGGTGCTCTTTCCCAGCCTACCCGTGATTTCGCAGTGCTGAGCCACGCCAAGCCAAAACGAAATGGATGCTCCCTACCTGTGCACCCTACCCGGACGTCTCCGTAGTGCCTGTCTGGGCAAACCAGCTCCTGCGTGGCAGAGCACGTCCTTCCCGTGAAGCCTTCTCTGCACGGACACTGTCCTGTGAACTGGGGAGAGAGAAGCAGACCAGGGAGACCTGGCGCTAGACACTGTCCTGGGAAAGGCCTCCCTCAGCTGCTCTTGAGCACTGAAGCCAGCACACAGACGGTCTTCTCCGCTCAGCCCGTGTCCCGGGATGTGCCCACGCTGCTCCTGCCGGGCTGCAGGCACAGCCACGGTGCTGCAAACACTCTCCAAACAGCCCAAGCATTGCGGAGCGGAGTTTTAAGGTTTGTTTCAAAGCCAAAGGAATCGCCCACAAGCAGCCCGTTTGCCATCTCAGGTCTCCTCCCCGCACTGGGCTCATTCGGGACCTGACTTTGGCTCCTAGAATTTGTCATGGGTTTTTTTTACATTTAACTTTAATTTTCCCAGTTGTCTCTTAAGCTTGAAGTGACACACATGCTTTTCATTGACAAATGAGGATAATTAATTTGCCTCGCCTCCGTGAAGATGTCTTATTAGGACTTCCTTACTAAATATCAGGCCTTTTAAAATACTTAATCTTGCCTTGATAATTACCACCTTCTTTCATTTTCCTGAATAGCCTGCCATAGTGTTTTCTAGGAAACAGGAAAAGGAAAATCAAAGCAAGCTGTGCCAGGGAATGCGTGGCCTTTTTGTGGAGGTTCCCACGGACGGGACAGGACAATGGAGCCACCCAACAGGTGATTTTGATGCTCTGAGTGATCCCCAGCGCGGTGCTGCCCGGCGGGGACATGGCTCTGTTGGCAGTGGCACTCTTGGCTGCAGTTTGGCCCCCCCGCGACCCCAGGCAGCCCCTCGCAGCAGCATTTGCAGAGCTGGGAAAGGAAAAAGAGAGCAAGCTTGCAGGTGCGTGCATGAAAGAAGGCAGGGAAATGACAAAGAAATATTGCTGAAATGTGCTGAATCTGCCCTGGGGGTGCTCAGGGTGGGCTGGGCGGTACCTGGTTGCAGTGGGGGCTGCGGGAGCCCTGAGGGTGGCAGCCGCAGGGCCGGCAGCCCCGGCCACTCCCCATGTCCCAGTGCTCCGCCGCACACTGGTCGCAGTCGTGTCCCACCACGTTGGGCAGGCAGACGCACCTCCCTGTCTCGTCGTCGCAGGGCACGTCTTGCCGCGTTCCCAGCACGTTGCAGGTGCATCCTGAAATGGGGAGCGTTTTGTCATATTAAAAATGGGAGCAGAGCATCAGCCCCGCTTCCCACAAAGCCAGGTCACAGAAGCACCTTGCAGCCACCCAAAGACCAGCTCTCCCATCTCTCCCTTCATAGCTGAGCTGGGCACAGAGGACCCTCACCCCTGCTCTAACGCCACGCTGCCCCCTCAAGCGCTGCAGCAGGACTCAGCACCCCTCCAAGCCCTCAGCACCCCTCCGGCCCGCTCACGCAGGCGATGCTGACCCGACCACGGCTGCGCTCTGCTGCTCACCCACTCGGCATCACCTCCGGCATCTCAAGCCCTGCACAGCCGGGGAAGGGGATACAGCCCTACACACCCCCCAAACTGCACTTTCCCTGTGTTTTTTGCCAAACTTATACCCCAGACAGGCCAGAAACTGAGCAAGGAGATTTATAAAGTCTTTGCAAAATGAGCTTTGGTTTGGAAAACGCAAATCAAGGCTGTCGGGGAACTGCATCCCTTTCGGAGCCACCGAGGACGCGGAGTGCAGAGGTGAGGTGGTAGCACCCTGGGAAGCAGGGGCTGGTTTGGGGTGTACTCACTGCGGCACCCCATGGGGTTGGCGTTGGCCAGCTGGGCGAAGCCCGGCTTGCAGAGGTGGCAGCGGCCCCCCTGCACGTTCTCCTTGCAGACGCAGCGCCCTGTCAGCGGGTCGCAGACGGAGCCCGGCACGGTGCCGTCCGGGTCGCACTCACAGGCTGGAAACACGCAAGAAACAGCATTGCTGAGGGGCACGAGGGGCGGGCAGGGGGTCTGGGGAAGCTGCTACAGGCGGTAACTGGGCACTCACGCAGACAGGCTTCAGGATGGGTGAGATCTTGCCGCTGGTTGCGAAAATAGTTAGTTTTGCAGCGCTCACAGTTGTTGCCCTCGGTGTTGTGCTGGCAGTCGTCACAGACACCCCCGCTCGCCCCTCCACTGGCGCGGTACAGCTCCGGGTCGAAGTGGCAGGAGGCCGAGTGACCATTGCAGTTGCACCCTAAAAAGAACCCAACAAAATTGCCCAGCTGATGCTGCAACTGCGCAAACCCCTCCGGCAGCGGCACTAGAGGGTGCCCGAGTCCCCCGTGTGACACAGTGACACCCGCTGACCGCTCCAGGATCAAGCTGGCACCCACTGGACAGCGTGGCCGAGCGCTGGCACAGCCAAAGAGCCCACGGTATCGCCCAGCCGCAGCCACACAGAGCAAAGCCCAGCGTGCAAACGTGTTGGGGAGCCTTCTGCAGAGACACCCGTGTTAACATCCAGCCCCCAAAGCGTCCCAGTGAAAGGTCTCTGAGCTTGCACCCGGTCCCATTGCTCATGGCTGGGGAGGACTTAGGAAAGGCCTGAGGAAGAGGAGAAGGGAAAGGCAGACGCCATACTCTGGCACTCGTGGGGATCGTCGTCCTCTGCGGGTGCCCAGGGCCGGTCGTTGAAGGCGGCAGCGCAGCGATCACAGTTGGGACCAGCGGTGTTGTGCTGGCACACGCAGTGCCCGTGGACCTGCTGCAGAGACAACGCTTTACCCCTCCCGGGTGGCAGCTGCTCGGCTCAGAGCTTCACCCGCCTGGTGCCGCTCCAGCACAACCCTGCCCCGCTCCTGCCCCCCACAGCCCCCATTCCCACAGAGATGAGGCTCCAGCAGCCAGACAGCGCTGCTGCAGGGACAGGGACAGGCTGCTCCTCGCCCGCAGCCATTCCCACCACCTCTTCCACCTACCCGGGGAAAAACACGCTCAAAGCAAAGCAGACAAGCATAAGCTGGGGACAAGAGAATCCCACAACAGCAAACAACCTGTGCTGGCAAATCCTCCTGGGCATGAAGGAGCCTGCTGAAACCTCTGTGTGTTCCCCACCCAGCCGGGAGACCCAGCGCTGGCGGGAGTCTTTCTCCCAGAGCCTCCCACAGCCACTGAGCTTCCTAACACCTTATACAGCCCCTCCACCTTCTTCCCAACACAAAAAGGGGGTTTTGTGGGAGTACCACAGGCTGCTGTCTCACAGCCACCACCCCATTGCTGCAGGCAAAGTAGGGCATCACGTCCCCTGATTACAGGCAGCCTCTGGCCAGAGGAAGGAATCCCAAGCCCCACTGATGGTCACCCCAGCCAAGCTCTCCCGAGAGCACCCCTGGGCACGTGGTGGAGCCTGATGCCACAGAACTTGTCTTCAGGCTTTTCACTTCACTAAAACGCTCACCGTGGCGGGCAGGTCTCTCACAGGGGCGCAGCGGTCAGCGTGTCCGTGGCAGAAGCAGCTCCCCAGGACCTGCATCTCAGTCAGGGCGTAGAAGGTGCTGGGCGAGTGGTAGCCCTGGCGCGGGATGTGGGGGAGCTCGGTGAAGTTGATCCGCAGGTTGGTGAATCGCCCCAGCTCTGTCGGGCACCGAGGAGAGGGAGTGAGAGGGCAGCAGGCGCCCAGGCACTGGGTGCAGAGGTGCAGCGCGATTCACGGGCAGGGCTCGGACAAGAGACAAAGGCAGCAGCACGAAGAGCAGCAGCTGAGTCATCAGCAAAGACCAAATGCTGCTCCTTGACCCATCAGAGGCACCAGGGCAGCACTCAAACGTGCAGCTCAAGGCCTCATTCGCTGAGGACCTGCTCCCCGCGGGGTCAGCCCAGGCTCCGTGCTCTCTGCACAGGTAGGAAGAACCACGAGGTGCATCACCCCCCTCTCCCCTTCTCAGATACAAAGAGGCCGTTCACTTACTGTCAACGGTCTGGCTGTAAGAGGTAGTGATGGTAGATGCCAGGTCTTGGACACTAAATTTCACCTGAGAAGGGGAAAAAAAACCCAGTTAAAAAGCAGAAAACCCAAGGTGTTTTCCTCTCACGCTCTGGGCAGTGTGTGCTCTGGGCCCGTCTCTGTAAAACACCACTTAACACAGGGAAAAGGCTTCAGAGTTGCAGAGGATTTTGCAGGAAGACCAACGTAACACCTTGCTTCTCACAAAGCAGGGAGTGCTTTCCTCCCAGAGGAGCAAGAATCCTCCCGAGGACTCCCCTCAGTGCCGCTGGATGTCCACGGGCTCCACCCCTCACCAGGTGTAGTATGTGTAAAGGATTTCCAGGCCACCCACCCCGAACCCAGGGTCACAGTGGGGGAAACGGACACGTGGGGGGGTCCCCGCATCAAAACCCCACAAATCCTACCTTGCCCCCGTGCAAAGGGTACCCCTGCAGCGCCTGGCACCGAGCATCCTGCCAGCTCTCAGGGGAGCCCCGGGGGACGTGGGGGAAGGTGGTGGCACAGTCGGAGGCCAGGTACTGGTAGACCTGCCAGGTCTTGCCGAAGTCAGTGGAGCGCTCGATCAGCATCGCAGCAGGCAGCGGCGACTGCAGAACAGGGAAAGAGGCACATCTGTAATGCAGAGCACCCCAGCCAGCTATCACCCTGTCCTCCTCCTCCTCTTCCTGCAGGCTCAGGTCTCCACAGGCTGCTGGAGCAAATCCCTACCCTGCAAGTTACCAACACCTTCTGGGTCCCCGCGGTTCCCTCGGCCAGCCCCGCTGCAGCCCCGCACTCGCAGCCATAAACTACCCATCTGCACCAAGGAGGTTTTTCAGCAGCCAGTCGTGGGATGGAACCCACCACCCTGCTCTGCTCCTCCCAAACGCCTGTGGGAATGGCCAGGCAAACAGGCAAAACAGAGGGATGGGAGCACGGTCCCCAGCATGCTTCCTATTGGGAAGGGAGGGAGCTGTGCACTGAGATCCACATCCATATCCAGTGGGGCCCATCCACCATCATCTGTGACTCCTCACGAGCAGGGATGACGCACACGAACCCTGAAGTGAAGCAGGATGCTGCTGAGCTGGAACGTCTGGTCCAGGTCCAGCTGCAAAGAGACGTGCTGGATGCCTGCGGGCACAGAGAGGCAGCTTCAGAGGTGCAGACTGTGGACTTCGGGAAAATAAACTGCTTAGTTGCCTGTTATTTCCTTCTTTCCTTCCAAACTATTGAATTCAACACCTCCTCCTCTTCTCCTCAATGCCATGTACTGCCGGGGCCCGCAGCTGCGCTGTTCCGGGGGACGCCAATGCGCCCAGTGGTACTCACCGTTCTGGGACTGCCACCAGCGCGAGTGCCCGGCGGAGGACAGGACGTTCTCAACGCGGTGGCCGTTGTAGGCGTGCGGCAGCCGTGAGTCGCACCTGCAGCATCTCATGCTCCACTGGAAGAGAAAGGGCGGATGGAAGCGACCGTCCCGGCTCGGCCGAAGGGAAGGACCCCGCCGCAGACCCCGGAGGTAGGGGGCCCAGCGCGGACTCGCCGAGGGACAAATGGTGTGAGCAAAGCTGGTTTATTAGAGCCCTGAAGAACTGCAATCAATAAAACTAATGATACGAAGAACTCAATCGATCCCCTTCACACCCCATTAAAAAGCACAACTCATGGTTTTACGGGCTAAAAACTAAAACCAAAAGGCTTTTGACTAAACGCATTTTTTGGCAAACCATCAAAAATGCCTTTTTTTAAGCAAACCCCCTGTTTTCCACGACAACACTTGATAGAAAGCTCTTTGCAGCTTTCCAGGACCAGTTTGCCTTTTCCACACAGCCGAGGGGCTGTTTGTTTGGGGGAACAGAAAGGCCTTTCTCCCACGTCCGGAGGCCCCGGGCGATGCTCGGCCCCCGGTGCTCTCCCCTGGGAGCAGAGCGGGAGCAAACAGCTCAGCGGGTGAGAAGTCGGCGGGTGGAAAGTCGAGCGGCTCAAAGTTCAGCCCTTCACTTGAGCAAGTAATTCAAGGAGCAAACAGAGATGTGGCACAGGGAACGCAGGGACGGGAGAGAACAGGGTCCCCAAGGAGCAAACAAATACCCAAATTTTGACTAACCAAGCAACGCTCCGTGCAGCCGCTAGCGTGGGGCCGCGGGGTGCGCGCGGCACATGAGTCGGCTCAGAAATGTGTAGAAAGCAGCGGGAAGGAGATTGAGCAAGAGATGGGGAGCGGGGAACGTCCGGATGTGGGCCGAGAGGAGAGGCGGGCGCAGGGTGGGCGAGCAGGCTGGGCGAGGGCCATCACTGACCGGGGGAGACACCCAGGTGAGGCCAAGGTGGGAAGGGCAGGTCCCAGAGGGAAGTTCAAAGAGCAGGTGGTGACGGAGCCCGCGGCAGCGTCCCACGGGGGACACGGGGAGGCTCCGTCCGAAGCACTCGCTTCCAGCCACGCTCTGAGCAGAGCAAACGCACGGTGCTGCAGAGCGTGCAGTCCCAGAAGCAGAAGCCGTGTGAAACATTTCAACTAGAAATTGAAGTTGTCGGCGGCCCGAGCAGTAAAGCAGCCTCCCAAATGGAGCAGCGGGACACGCACTTCACGCCAACACATCCCAAAGCCCAAATCGGGGAAGATTAAGGACGGTGCTTGTGAGCGATGGCAGGCGCTGGCCTCGGCGGCACGGGGAAGGACGGCTCAGAAAGATCATCCTGGCAGGAATGCGGGCTTGGGGGACAGGAAAGGAGGGCGTCTGGCACAAGGTCTAACAGCTGACACCGGGAAGGCAATGAGATACCCCGCTGCGAGGGCTGGCAGCCCCTGGGGTGGCACAGAGTGACAGCAGTGACACGTTCGGCACCCCAGTGATGGGATCAGCTTTCAGCGGCGGAGCAGAGAGATCAGGTGACAAGTGACAAGAAGCACTTCATGTCCACCTCTGTGCTAAAACCTCCCCATCTGACAGTTAAACAAATATGCCGTTTGCAACCCAAACACAACCCTACGCACAAGCCGGGCTCAGGAGAGATGTGTGCCTCGGAAAGGCAGCAGGAGGTGGTGGCCAGGTGCGCACGATGGCCCCAAGATTTCTGGTTTCCCCTTTGAAAGACTCATTACAGTTTACAAATACTTCCTTACTCCTGAAACAGGCTCACCTAAGTCAGCCAGGTCTCTCATTTCTTCAAAAAAGGACTCCGCTTCGCAACAACTATCTTTTTTTTTTTTTTTTTTTTTCAATTAAAAGAAAAATTCATGGAAAACTTTGTCCATAGTTACCTTTTTGCTTGCTCTCACGCAAAACCACACAAGGCCTAGGCTGGCTTTGACCAGAAAGCACTGCCTGGTCCCAGTCCCGTGCTGTCCCAGCCCGGAGCAGACGGCACACGGCGAGGGGCCGGGGTGGGAGCCCGGACCTGGGGTGGTTACAGCTCCTCAGCAAGACCAGAGCAGGCGCTGCGCTGCCCCGGCAGCCGGGAGCCCTTCAGCAGCCGGCGGATATTGAGAGGGATCCTCACTCAAGACTGGTCTGTTTCCATAATACTTTCCATAGTCTTTATGTTCTCTGTCTATAAATATCCCAGAACAGGAGTTGGCTAACTACAATATTTACAACGATATTGCAGAGTAAGCAAACAGAGAATTCAAACTATATAATCATGCAATTTCCCTGGCTCTACCAACTCCTCCTGGCTCTGCCAGTGAGAATCAGAAATAATGTAATCGGGTCCAGGCAGAAGAACTCATTTCAGATAATGACTATTAGCAGCAAATTGTCAGGAAGCTACAGGAATTATCCACAGAAATAATCTAGCGAACAATTCCCAATAACGATTAAACTTCACAACAGTTCTGACTGTGATAAGCAAAGGGAGAAGGAAGGCTTTCTGCAAGGGGAAAGGTTAATCTCGGCTAAATTATTCATTAGGAGTGATTCATGCATACTTATTAGACCATTCACACAGCCAGAGACACCAGTGCCTTCTAGTAGCTACAGAGCAATGCTAGCAGTGAAGCCACAACCACACTTAAAATGCAGCGCTAAGTGAAAACGAAGCTTACGCTGCCTGTGCGAGACAGAGACAAACCCTCCCCGCGCAGCCCGGGGGCTGTGCTCCGTGCAAAAAATCTTTGCCTATTTTTTTCCTTCCCACCCCCCCAGCTTTTTAATTAAGGCTAAAATTAACACTGGAAGCAAAATTCATTTCACGTCCTTGGATCAAATTGTGAAACCCCTCTATTGCACAACAGGAGGATTTGCTATTACTGACTGTGACTATGTGTCTCAAAGTTCCTCGGGACAGAGGGAATTACCAAAAATGACAGCCCAGCGCGGGGCTGAGGGGAGATTCACCAAGTGCACACCTCTCCCCAGCTCTCCCCTTCTTTTCTTGCCAGCACAGCAACAGATCCCTGTCAGATCCCTGGGAGCTGGGTTCGCCAGGAATAGCCCAGGGCTGCGGGAGTACGTGAGAACTGGAAATCCAGAGGTCACGGTCTAAGCTGGGTCACCAGCCCGGGGGCAGCCCCAGCCCTGGCCCCCCTCCCTGCTCCCGTCCCCTCCGTACTGAAGGCCCCAGCCCCCGCGCTGCTGCAGCGGGAGAGAATCGGGACGTGATGCGGACGTGTGGGACGTGGGGCTGAAAAGGCCTGTAGAAAGGCAAAAGAAATGTAGGGCTGCACGAAAACCACTAACCGCCCCTCTGTGCCTCCGAGCTACTCTTAAAGAGTCACCCAAAATATGGAGGTTCAGAGATTAAAGGAAATTCCTCCCAGTCTTTCGAAAGGTAATACACAAGGCAGTCATTGTAGAGGGACAGCGAGTGTGCGGAGAATAGACAGATTCGTGTCTTAGGAATAAATGGGGAGGGGAGAGGGCGAGCCAAAAGCCAATGTAGAAGAACCAGCAGCTGTTGTAAAGATTGCCCATACAGTGCGTGACACACTGGGGACACTTCTGGCGGTGTGTGCAGGGACAGGGGTGCAGAGCCAGCCCTCACCTTCTGCTCTGCTGCACGTTTTTGCCGCTCTCCTCCTGCTCTGACCTTGTGAACCAGTTGCTGACCAGCCTCCCATGCTTCCCTGCTCATGCAGGGGCAGAAAACCACAAATAACTTTAAGCTGATGGACTCAGACCAAAGTATTTTAAGTAGCTCTAGCTGCCATTTTAATATGAGTAGAGAGCCCTTGAAATAAAACCTCCTGGCATAGGTGCACTACCCAAAATAAACTGGAGTTATTCATCAGCAAAAATGGGAAGCTGCTTCTCTCCAGTCATGAAATGAAGACCTTGCACAGCTGCAGAGACCCCGGTGGTCCCGCGTTTAACCCGGCTCCGTGTCAGTGAGGGGCACTGTGTCAGTCGGGATCCTGGCACACAGCCTCCCATACAGGAGCTTTGTGTGGTCTTGCACAATTAACATTGTATAGGGACAGTAAGTACTGTTCCAAGTTTATTTGGGGACAATCTAGAAAGCAGTGGGAAGTTTTATATATATATATACACACACACACACACAAAGAGATTGAGGGTTATTAAGAAATAGGGTGGGCGGCAAGAATAAATTACCTTAGGAACAAAAGCACCTGTTAAAGCCAAGTTACGAAATTCCCTCCTCCAACCCATTACCATTCCCTGTTAACACCAGGTGTAGGACATCGCTACGCCAGGCTCACAGAGCAGAGCTCCTCTTGCCTGTGAAGTACTCGCTACCTTTTCCAAGGGAAAATGCAGCAGAAGCTCCCCACGGTTAGGTCGACGTGGTGAAACTTCTCCCTGAGCAACTGCCGTTTGCTGAACTGGACCGTGCCTCGGTTGTGAGGCAGAGATACAACTCGCAGCCCCAACGCCCAGAGCCGCACCTCTGCTCAAGCGGCCAGAAAACGAGCTCTGAGGTTCTGCTCAAAACACAAGCAGAGGGCTCTGGCCCTCAGCCGGGTTCCACCAGCAACCCCCAAATTCAGAGGCGACAGCAGAGATGGGGATGCAGACACACGTCAGACAAGCGCCCTAGGTATGGGGTTTAAGGGAATGAAGTTCATTTCTCTTGCTTAAAAGTAAGCATGTGGGTGCCTGTTTTCCTTGCCGTGTCTGCTCTCGCATCATCTCCCCTCAGCAAAACTCCATTTAAAATCTGCCAGGACAACAGTCTGCAAAACCCATGCTGCACCCGCTTAGCTCCGCACCGCGCGCGCAGCGCCGGGGTCCTGTTGCCTCTGCAACTCGTCTGCGAGGGAATGACGCGACGTCTCCCGGCATACGTGTCAGTTTGCAGTTGTGTGGCAAAAGAAGATACAGAGAACGGAGGAGGAGGGGAAAAAAAATAATGGGAAATAGGCTTTTTCTTCTGCACATTCACTGCAGGTAGGGGCATATCCCTGCAGGAAAGAGCAGGGTGTGTCTGAATGCCAGAAAAAGATGAGATAAGCACAGAGCAGCAACTCGAGGTTGCCTGGTTGCTGTGTTACCTTCAACAGGTCGGGAATACAAATTATTCGGAGCAAACCCCTGACATGATGAAGCAACACCCAAAACTAGAAGCCCTGCTTTGAGCAGGGGGTTGGATCTCCTGTGGTCCCGTCCATCTGCAATTATTTCATGATTTTGTGGATGCATTTTTCTGCGTAAAAAATTTGAGTTTGACAGATGGGTCTGGAAAGCAAATGAGCGGGGAGGCAGAGTGGCTTTTCAGTGTGCTCTGCCCTGTTCCAACATGTCTAGGGCCGCTGAAGCACCCGGCAGGCAGCGGGGTTTGGATCAGTACCGAGCTCCCTGACTGACTCACGCAGGTGGGCAAGCAGATGTAGCCATCAGACGGCGGCAATAAGGCAGACAGAAGCATTAGTCTTGCACATACTCCCTTTCGCAGACATTGGCCTGTATTTTTGGAAGCAGCCAAAGACGACTCAGTGCTGAGACACCACAGGGAGAGACGCTCCAGACCAACCCTTGCCAGGCAGCTGCGACCATCCGTCAGCAGGAGGAGGAATCCTTTGCCGGGCCAGGAGCTCTCCTGTCCCACGGCTCATGCTCCCCTCGCACTAACTCATTTTGGGATCATGCTTCTCCGGCACCTCTCATCTCCATTCCTACCTGGGTGACCCCATGTCACCACGACACAAGAGGTGACAAAGGTGACTTCCCGTCCTTCGTTCCTCATATCCACCAAATGCTCAGGAAAAGCAGGTGAGAGAAGGCAGAAAATCTTGGTCCTTGACCTTATGCAAACAACATTTTGGTAACCAAAGTCTCCCAGGGTCGGGGCTTGAGGACCCACATAGTCACCACACACACAAACTGCTCCGCTGTAGGATGCAGAAAACAGCAGCGAAACAAGGACAAGGACACCCAGCTTCGCTCCCCTCTTGCCTATTCTTTGGCAAAAGATCTCATGGTGATGTGCAGGGTGCTTTGGGTACTCTTCAAAATTAATCAAGCATCCAGAAAAGTCTAGCTAATTTCCAGTTCTGACTGTGTCGAAGCTGAAAGCATTGCACAAGCCCAGTGGGCAGAAATGCTCTCCCCCCAGAGAAGCATCAGCCTCGCTGGGTGCAAGCACACACCGGCACGGGGGTACGAGCACACGCCAGCACGGGAACCGTTGCAGCGAAGCAGAGCCAGAGGCGTGCGCAGCCCTCATGCTGTCCCTATCCCCATGAAAGCCACACCGCGCCTTCCCCTGGCTGGAGCTGGGCAGTGTGAGCTACTCCATGCTCCTACCGAAGCACTATAATTAGCCTTCAAATAACGAGATGAGTGAAATGGGCCTTGAATCACACCTTGGTCAATGAGAGTCTTTCCACACACATCAGCGCCTTTACAACTCCAAATCCAGGCTCACTTATTTTCCTATTTTATTTTCAGTTTCCCTCTTGCTTTTCCTTTCCCTGCTGACGGGAACAGCCATTTCCCAAGCGCTAAGTGATTTCCAAACCAGACCATTGGTCTGCCTGGTTTCCACCCCCCATCGCTTTTCTAATCACGGCTGCAGCCCCCTGCGCTATAAATGGCAATGCCGAGTGTCCCTCTTGGATTTCACTAGACCGAGCCTCCCGCCAAGGAATGGAGCAATCAGCAGTGCAAAGTATAAAGGTTAGAGGGGTTTGGAGCCGGAGCAGACAATGGAGCAGAGGCTGAAATCGATGCCCGCAGCGAGTGACCCCCCCAGAATTGCAAAAGAGGACCCTGGGGCTGGTGGCAGGGCCAGACAGCCTGCGCCCGCCAGCTGGCACCAGGGCACCGGCCGCCAGCGAGAGCCACCCCTCATCCCGTGCCCTCTGCCGAGATTGCAAAACCCACTCCAAATTTGTACCTATTTGGCAACAAAACGAGAGCAAGACTTGTAACAAAAAAGAAGTCCTAAGAGTCAATAAATTAAATGTGCGTACTTTTTATGGGATGGCAATAGGAAAATTGAGTTATGGGGATTATTTTTTGCTTAAATTAGGGAAGCAGAAAAGGGGAGGAAAAAATCAGGAAATGCTCAACGCATAGGGATTTCTCCTGCAAAGACGCGAGCTGGTACACCCAGAACTGCCATTAGCCACTACAGACGCAGGACAGAAATAAGGGTCTTTAAGGAATTTGCTGGCAGTAACAAAGCACCTCTCATTTCAGTCAAGGAAAGGATCACATACACATCCCACAGCTAGAACTGGAGAATCCAGCTTAAAACAATCAGTGTTAATTGTTCCATACCCATTTTAACCCTGGTATTTGTAAGGCAAGGAATAAGGAATATGAAAACTGAATAGTTTAGGGACTTGAAGGCTAGAAGAGACGGCTGCGGTGTCAGTCTCTGCCTTCCTCCGCAGCACTGCCACGAGAACTCACTCGCTAACTCCGCACCGAACGGGTCATTTCTGCTGGAGGTACATCCCAGACACCAGAGAGACGCCCAGTTTCCACTTCAAAGATTACAGACCATGCTGGTGATGGCGACTGAAGGCCCTTCAGAGTGATGTCTCAAGGACAGGCAAGGGAAGAACTTGCCCGCTCCAACTGGCGTTAGGACGACCAGCTCAATGGAGGTTTCACAGACACTCGCTTCCCACAGTGCGAGGCCCCTCTTCAAGTAAAAGTCACTGTCAAAAGCCAATGTGTTAAGTGACTATTTCAGAGGTACATTTATGTGCAGTTCTCCTCAAGTATAAACAGAAATTGGGAAGAAAAAAAAGAATTAAGTCAGAGCAGAAATAATTGCTTTCTTTTTCCTGTCCGTGGGCCGCAGCACCGGTGAGACGCAGCGGGGGTTTGCTGGGGGGCGAGCAAACAGCCCCGCTCCCCGGGAGCAGCAAAACGGGTCCGAGAAAAGCCAGTGGGAGCCTGAATGGAGGAAATGCCTGAGCACAACTGTCAGCCTGGCAAACGCCCCGGCAAAGGGCAGGCGCTGCAGCCAGCCCAGCATCCAGGAGGATGGGACGCTCACTCCCAGCCGGGCCAGGGAGCCGCCCCAGTTCCACACCAACCAAGAGCTCCCAGCCATCCCTGAGCCCACAGAGGGGCGAAAACCTCTCCAGCCCAGCGAGAACACCGGCTCTGTAACACTCCACTTACTGCCTCATCTTGGCCTTCAACTTGAAGGGGAATTAAAAGTAGAAGAATGCTGACTCACTCGAGCTGGATTTCACTGTAGAAATCACCGCCTCACTGGAGTTCTGCCATTTCCTTTCCTCTCCAGCATCTCTTCCAGGGCCCTTTTCACCTGTCCTGTATGGAACCCACCCTCTCGAGCTCCTCCTGCAGCAGCTACAGGGTTAACACTGCCAGACCGCCAGAGAAAGGCTTAAGAAGTGCTCGCATCAGGGACATCACCCCTGCAGCTTTTCAGCTCTGTGCTCTGGCAGATTTATCCTTAAACTCTTACTCTGATTTGGTGGCAGCTTTGGAGCCTGGGAACCCGCAGCTGGCGGAAACGTTATCCTCAGGAACACGATCCCCTGCCTCCACACAAACCAGCATAATTGAAAACAGTTGTTCAGTTCAGAAGCTTTTCCAAGTCTTTGTGAAAGGCCTAAAATGTTCTCATTTTTGACAAGCGAAATATGAGTTTAGTTTGTAACTTAAAAGTCCAGGGATAGGAAGGCTTGAGCTATTCTGGATGCAAAAGCTTCTGTTTTGCCTCCAGCCTTGCTGCCTTTTCCCTGCCACTGCGCCTGTGCCCAGCTCCTCTTCTCAACCATGGGGCTTGAGAGGACATCACAGAGGGTGCAATGACCCAGCATGGCTGGAAGGGGGGTAAACACCTGAAACAGGTCAAACACAGCCCTGCCAAAGGGTGGGAAGGACAGGAGAGGTCTAGGCATTAGCATCCCTAGGTGAGGGTTAGGAGCTCGGAGGGAGGAGGTGACCGTACCTCTCCATGGGGCGTGCAGTACGTCTCCGGCTTGGTGAGGCCACAGGTGGAGGATGCTCTCAGGTGGTGGGCTCGTCCCAGCAGGAGGTCTCTGGCCGGGGGGTAGCAGGCTCCCTGGGAGCAGGCTCGCTGTGCGCCCACCAGCCATGGGGCAGCTGGAACAGCAGGAGAACAGGACTTGGGGTTGCGTGAGGGTGACACGCAGCCATCAACCAGCACGTCTGCCGGTTTCTGTAACAGAACAACTACAAGGTCACGCTTGGGACAGACCTACACAATCCACGTGCCAAAAGGACAAAGGCATTTTGCCGCTGAATTACCTTTATTTTTATTACGAAAAAGGCACTTTTAAAGTGCTTTGTACTAACACTTATTTCTGAAATTCTTCTTTGCCGTGACCCCAGTCTGGGCTGCAGGGATGCGCAGGTCCCTGCCACCACCCCGCAGAGCCCTGTCTGGTGTCCCCTCTTTACCCGCACAGCCAGCCCTGGAGCCGGCGGCTCAGCGCAGGGAGCAGCCTTTTGCCAAGCACCAGCACTGCTATCAAATACCAGTCTCCCAACTGCTGCCACAATAGTGCTGCTAATACAAAGCTCACATTAGCAGCACTTCCATTTAGTCAGCTTCCCCCATATCCTTTTAGAAACACCGCACGGTGAGCCTTACCCAGGAGGGCAAATAATGCCCATGGCCAAAGCTGGCAGCGAGACTCCATACCGCCAAGGACACACCTAGGGAAGAATTTGCAGCATGAGCTAAAACGAGCAGAAAATGCCAGTCTAAAGCTCAGGCCAGGTCCTCTCCATGCCTTCTCAGTTTACAGGGAGATAATTTTAATCGATCCACAGCAGAATAAAATGGGTGAAAAATAAAGAATAATGAAGAGGAAAATCAGATGCTCAGATTGTAT
Organism: Chionis minor; assembly: GCA_013398295.1. NCBI lineage: Eukaryota > Metazoa > Chordata > Aves > Charadriiformes > Chionidae > Chionis > Chionis minor. The sequence continues at coordinate 681,475 of VZSF01002819.1, forward strand.
TTGTTTTTAATGTGTATAGAATCCCAGCTTTTCATCTAAGTCACAAAGCATGCACAAGTTTCTCCTAAAGCATGTAAGAGACTGCCCTCTTCACCAAACTCCATCTTTGGATCTTTCTGTTGCTGCTGAGGTGAACCACAGGTACCAGCGCGGCACCTCGCCCTCAGCAGAGCTCTGATTTCTGACTGCCCAGCTCCCCGGGGACCTGGAGAAGCCGCAGCCGCCAGCACCGTGATCCACAGCGGGCAGGGAGCCAGTGCCGATGCCAGGTGGGAACACACAGCTAGAAACCATGTCCTAACGAGTGTGTTCCACACACCCCCCAGACCCCCCCAGCCACCTCTTCCCGGGCACGCTGCACTCCCGTTCTCAGCCCCACCCTCTGCCCTGCGTTTCCAGAACCAATTCCAGATCAAAACTCACCAGCGCACGCAATGGCCCAAAGTCTTGTTCTACAAAAAGAAGAAACCCTGAAAAACTGCTGCAGAGTAAGTGTCTCCCGCAGGGTCTCTGCAGGGAAGCCCTGCAGGATCCCCCAGGGGAGGCAGCGCTGCCAGCACGCTCCCAGCAGCCAGAAACCTCACCTGCCCTCTTCCCTGCGTGAGTGGCAGCACCGTCTCCGGTCCCCACGGTGTCCCCGCGGTGTCCCTGGCTCGCAGCGAGGGCTCTCTCTCCCCGCACGACCCCGCAGCCGACTGTGACTGCCAGAGCCCTCCGAGCGCTGGCTCTCCTCTCCCGGCTTTTAACACACGGCTGCCTCACCTGGGAGAGAAGGTGCCTGTGGGTGCAGTAATGATAAAGGGAGTGATTCAGGGATCCTCAGACATCCACACCCAGTTACCGTATAACTCATGACAGCTCCCAGACAGGGCACACAGCTGCAAACATAAATCACTTCGGCGGAGGATGACGGCAGCGTGAACCAGCTGCTCTGCAGGTAACCAGCGAGTGAGAGCCCACCTGTAGGTAACCCCCCCTGGGCTCCCACAGCCGCCGTCGGGACGTCACCCGCCAGCTCGCACCCGGCTCCCTCCAGAGCCACTGCACAGCGCGGCATCGCGGCGACGTGCCCGAATGTTTACCCACCCTCTCAGACAGGTTTTGCATATCGTGCTTGGAATCGTGAGGTCAAGGCAGTGCCGCTATCAGCACATCAATTTGATCATTTAAAGCCTAATTCAGGGTGACCACGTGAGTTATAAGTGCACCGGGTATTCACGTATCAGACTTCAGCCTGAAGGCGACCTTGAGCGCAGCAACTGGGCTTTACCGGGGGACTCCTGTCTGCAGGACTGGAATTCCTCAAGACGCAAAATTACCCAAGATGAGTGCGAGGATTATCTACAAAATGCAATCCTGTGACCTCACCAGCTGTGAAAAAAGTCAGAGGGTCAATTTTTTTAAGAAACGTAATTCTTGTTTGGGTACCCAGCTGCACGCTCAGCCGATGAGAAGCTCTTCTCCCCTACTGCCAACCTTCAGAGCTCTCTTGCACTTGACACGTTTCAGTGGTCACTGTTGCTTTACATGAGTATTAGTGGAAACAGTATCATAAGTTGTTTTTTTTTTTTTGTACTATGCCAGCAAAGTAACAAAATTTTAACAAATTTGTTTAAACTGCCGACTGTTGGGTGAGTGTAGCCGGGAGCGCAGCTCAGCAGGCTGCAGAGAGCCACCCCCCTCACACACACACAAGGCTCCCGGGCTCTGCTCACCAGCTGCCTTTCAGCTAAAACAGTTTTTCATCCTCAGAAAAACTTGCATAAAGGCTTTTCTGTCCACGTTATTGAAATGACCCCAAAATCACATCCTCTTTACTCCCATTGCTTTGCTGCGTGTGCTACCTACCTCCCCGTCCCCACGCCGAGCGACACAGGCACGTGCAAGCCGAGGAGCAGGAGCTCAGAGAAAGGGTACACACAGAGCTGGGGAGAAAAAATAAAAATACTGTCCCTAAGGCTACAATATGTGAAAGATTGGCTCAGCTTCCGGCTCGCGGAGGTGTGCCCGCAGCGCTGGGTGTGCCGGCCCCTACCCTGTTACTCAGCAATGCTGTAACACCACATTCCTCCTGCAGTGAAGATGCCTCCTCCCCATGGCAGCTGGCAGCAAAAAGGAAGCGGAAAGAAACACTGGAACGTTTTCCAGAGAAAGCGAGACGAGAGGGGCCGGGAGCTGCCGCCACCATTCCCGCAGGCCGGCTGTGCGCGGAGCCCGCGCGGTCAAAGCCACCAACAGCGGAGCCTCCCACAGTATGGTGCCAACCACCGCCCCAGCCGGGCTTCAGCCGGGGCAGAGTTAATTCCAGTAGCCGCTGTGGTTTGGATCTAGCATGAGAATAATGCTGATAACACACACTGGTTCAGTTGTGCTAAGTGATGTTTACATTAGTCAAGGGCTTTTTCAGCTTCACACAGAAGCCGAGAGGGAGCAGAGACAGGACAAGCTGGCCAAAGGAATATTCCGTACCATAGATGTCATGCTCAGCATGTAAGTGGGGGTTGCCCAGGAATCCGCTTGGGATCGCTGCTCAGGACGGGCTGGGCAACCCATCAACAGGCAGCGAGAGCAACTTTAGTTGCATCACTTTATTTTGTATATTCTAGTATTACTATTTTCCTCTTCTGTTACTGTTCTATTAAACTGTCTTTATCCCAACCCACGAGTTTTGGGGGTTTTACCCCCCTCCTTTTCTTCCTCCCCTACTGGGGCTCGGGGGGAGGAGGCAGGAATGACCCAGCAGCTGCATGGTCCAAGTTGCTGGCTGGGGTTAAACCACAGGACGGCCCCAGGCTCTGCGAGAAATCCCATCAAACTCTACCTTCCTCCTCCGGTGGAGTGGCTGTGCTGGAGAAGGCAAAGGAGAGGAAGGTCTGAGCGATGCAGGTTTCTGCAAGGCTGCTGGTGATGCTGGACGTGGCACCCTTCAAAGCCTTGGCTAAACATCCACTGCTGGGTGCCCGTTCTGCCCGGTTTAAAGCCATTCCCTAGAGCACTGCTAGGCAAACCGGGAGGCTGAAGCTGGCTGTAAATGCCACCTACCGATCCTGCTGGAGCCAGCAATGCTCAGAGTTAATACGCTCTGAAATGGTGATGCTCTACCCCAAATTACCGTAAACCATGGGACACATTGTTCTGCCACACAAACAAGGGCAGGACAGGAAATTGCTACCTCAACGACAAGCTGTTTGAATGAATTTTGCAAAATACCTTGATCCATCCTTTCCTCCCCCAGCCTGCCCCCAGTGACTTGCCAAAGCAAGGTAAACCATCACCTGGAATTTCAGGGTCTGCAAGTTCAAACAAGGACAAAAGCAAGGACTAGTCTCATTTACAGAACATCTACCACAAATCAATAACAGCACAAAAGAAAAAAAGCAGCTGTGATGAGCTGGGTGCTCACAACAGTGGGGCTGGGTGCAGGGGACCCCAGACACCCCCTGTGCCCCTGATGGGACTCGAGCCCAGGCTGTACTCTGCCCACTTCACCGCGCACAGACCTGCCAAGGAGGGAGATGCGTTACAGACTGAGACACATCAAGGCAGCAGGGCCAGCTAAAGGCATGAGACAGAACGGTAAAGATGCATTACAAAAAAACCCTAATTGTTGGAGCAATCCTCTGATCAGTGGGAAGGAGAACAAAGTTGCTCTCAGGACTCCCAGTGCCTTTTCAGTTTAGCCCAGAGCAGCACCCATCTGTGCCGAGCTGCGTCAGAGCCTACAAGCCTCGGAAGGCTGGGTAAGGCATTCCCTGGAACACAAATAAAACCAGCTCCTGCAGGAAATTGTGCCCTTGAGTCATGGGACGCGCCCTGCCCTAACACGGCTTTAGGGACACTACTCTGCTGGAAGTATCTTCTCCAGGATGAGACGCACGACCAGCTCCTGAGGAGCTCCTGCTCCCCACGGCACCATCACTGAGCTGCTGCCGCCTCACACACAGTGACATTCACGTGGGCAGGACAAACTGAGGTCCCGCTCTGCAGTATGTGTGTGATCCGCTAAGCAGCTTCTCTGTCCTATCCCGGAGATGCTCGTCAGAGGCAGAAAAGCTCCGTGTCTTGTGATCCTGTACCCATGGCAATGGGCTGGCATCAGAAGTTCTTAGTGCCAGCGGTGGCCCGAATCCCCTTCCACACCAGCAGTCACCAAAACAGATGCTGCTGGGCTGGTTTTAAGTTTCAGGTGGAAAGAGGTCACAGCACTGAGAGCAGAAACGCATCACAGCCAGCTGTTTAAAAGCTAATCTCCCCCTAAACACAAGGGAGGATGCAGCACAGCCCTGCCAGCCAGGGACACGTGTGTCACAGCGTCACAAGCTCACATTCTGCACTGGCTAACACCTGCCAAGCCTCTGCTTTTCTAACCAGGGTCCCTGGCTGGCCAGGCAGCCCGGGCCCCGCTGCCACCCGCGGTCAGATTCCCCGCACTCTTTCTAGGCTCCAAAGTCGGCGTCGGAGCAGGAGGAGCTGCGGCGGAGGGAGAGAGGCACCAGGGGTTCGTGACCCTCAGGCAGCTCCCCGCGTGCTGCACCCAGCGTGAACTCGGTAACGACCGCGCTCAGGCGATGGCAGCCAAAGTTGAAAAGGATGTGACTCCTGCATGAGTAGCTTTGTTTTACTTCCTCTGATCTGACACTTGCTTTCTGTTTGGATTAAAGGCACATGAGTACTTTACTCCTTTGGGAGCTCTTCCAAGGACACCATCCTAGCTCAGTAGCTTTCGAGTCGGCTGTTGAGGTGTGTTAGTCAGCACTGGCCAGTCTGGAGTGACTACGTTCGATTAGTTTTTAACTTCTCTCTCTGGAGTTCAGAGGAACACAAAGGAAACTGGAAATCAGGGGCAGAGCATGGCATGCAAGAACATTTATCTCTTGAAATGCAAAGCCTCCATTAAGGAAAAGGATGCTAAATTGGTATAATTTTATAGCTTCAGCATATCAACATTAAATAATACTTAACGCTGCTGTTGCATTTTTCATTGAAGGATTAATATATGTCTGAAACACAATTCCTGCAGGCACCTTTACTATATGGGCAGCTGCAAATGGAAAAACAAGGCAGAGGGGTGATCTGCTTAGTGACGCAGAGCAGGATCTTGGCACAGGGGAGGGCAGACCCTGGAGTCCCAGTTCCCTCTGGCCCCTGCCTTCCCAGAGCTGGGATGAAGCCCCCAACCTCTCCAGCCTTAGGCCAGGTACAGCCCAGCTGCGTCATGTTCGTGGCAAAAACCTGGATAAGGTACGAGACCTGGAGCTGGAGGCGCTGGAGCTGCATGGGAAAAGGGAAACTTGGGAAGGTTTTTTGGGAAGGAGGCGAGAAATACCATCCGGAGTTGTAACTTTTTGATAACACTCTGTGTTCGTTGCAGTAATAAAACAATGTTTTCTCTGCCTAATCTTTCCATTTCCCATATTAATTAAACCCTGACCATCAAACCACCTCCTTATTCCAGCATATGCAGATAAACAGTCTTTGCTAATTGTCACTTTTTCTTTTAAAAGCATTTCCAATTCACATCCTGAAAACCCTACCCCTGCTCCGAAAGCAAATAAAACTTTGAATCAAAACGCAGCTGACCCAGCTTAGGTTGAAATTCACGTCACCCTGGGACCTGGCTCGGGCAGCAGCTCAGTCCCTCTGACTCAGCCCACCAGCTGCAGACTAAAGCTAAAGCTGTCAGTATTTGCCCCTAAGTCAGATTTCTCCTTTCCACGTCCATCGGAATTCCAGGCGCCCAGGCGCACACAGGGTCGGCACCGGATCCTGGAGGGCCCGTGGCCGCCTGCCTCCCCAGCACAGCGCTCCACAGGCACATACCGATACGGGCAGCAACCTGGCGGGTCAGCGGCTGGGAACCCTGCCTGCCTTCCACCGGAGGTTTGATCACATTAGCCTTGCAGGGGAACGACTTTTTTTTTGTCAGGCACCCATTTTCTATAGGAGAAAATATTCCATTCGGAAAGCGTCCGGCTGCTCTCTGGAGGATTTTGGCTTTTCCAGGCTATGGTGATGGAGCAGGGAGGGGGTGTCTGCATTGCTGCTGCTGCCGGCCAGGGAGCCCCGCGGCACAGCAACCCTGCCACCACCTGCACCCTGCAATGGCAGAAAGTTTAAACTAATGGGGCATTTAGGAGCCCCCTCTAAGCCACTTCTCCTTGACACCGCGAGTGGCCACTGAAACGGAGGTCACACCATTGGCTCCTGATAGCCAGCTTGTTCCTCCTGGAACCTGCTGGAATTGAAACAAGGCACTCGCTGCACGTGGGGTTTGATCCTGCTGGCATAAAACACCAGTGTTTTGCCCCACCTTTGCTCCCCTTCCCAGGCAGCACAGTGGGCTGGCGCAGGCGAGCACAGCCTCGTGTCCCAGACCACACTGCGGAACTCGCACTCGTCACGGACAAAGTCCAGCAGCGCCCGACCCTTGTCCACACACGAATGTGTGGAAGATGAAGCAACCCATCTTTCCACCTCAGCAGTGCTCCTGCCCAGGCGATGCTATACCACGTTTGGGGAAATGTCACCGGCAGGCAGGGGTCACCTCAGCATTTTGTCTCTAGTTCCGCCCCCCAACTCTGCAAATCCCAGAGCCACAGCCCAGGCTGGTGAGAAGGGACCTCTGGCAGCCATCGAGGCCAAGGTGCTGCTCGGCGAGGGGGTGGCCCCCAAGTTCAGCTAGGGTGGGCCCCCAGACTCAATTCTTGCACAAAAGCACCACGTTAATTATGTGTGAATGCCTTCCTCCAAGGGGAATGATATCACATGAAAATAAAATATTTGGGTTCAGAGAAGAGAACTTGGCCAGGCTGGAGCCCGTCGGCTGGAGGAGCACCCGGCACAAAGCTGTGTGTGATGGGGACAATATTTGGTGTAAGCACCAAAGTCCCTGTGGCTGTTCCTCTGCAACCTGCTCCTCTCCAGGAGGCGGCAACAGCTCCTCGAGACACCACAGCAGAGCACAGCCACAAATCAGCCGGGTGACCGCAGCTGGTCCCCATGGCCATCACACGCTCAGCGCCCACCTGTCCTCGCGCTGCCCGTCACAGCCGGCAGGAAGGTTCTTCTGCACCCGCACCAAGCTGGCACACAGTGCCTCGGTACACTGGAAGCCACCGGTGTAATGAAACCAAAAGTTTTATCATTTTATTAAATTTTAATAGGGACAGATCCTTAATATGGCTTGATGGTTTTGGGGGTTCCTTTTGTTTTTTACATCCCTATTTCACTCAAGCGTTTGGGGGAGATACTGCCTACAGCACACTCATGCCTGAGCAGACCAACTGCCCCAAAGATTTCACGGAGTTTCGTATGGAGATGCTTTAGCAGCAGGGGCTGGTCCTTATGCCAAGGTTTGTCTCCCTTCCAGCACCTTCCAGCCCCTCTGGCAGCAGCTCTCCCCGCCGTGCCGCCAGCACGCACCCGCGGCATGCCCAGCGCCTGCCGTGCCTCTGCCCCGCTGCCAGCACGGAGCCGTGCGCCGGCCAAGGGACCGGCTGACACCAGAGCCCTGCCACCTGCCAGCCCCGCCGCCAACCCCCCCGGGGAGCCCACCCCTCCCCAGCCCTTCTGCAGGCTGGAAATGCTCACTGCTCCTCTCCTCTAGCACGGCCGAGCTCTGGCTCCCGCTGCCCCCATTCCTGCCAGCATCACCAAGGTTATCCCCGTGCAAAAGGAGCCGCGCCAGCAGCAGAGTTAAATTTGGGTTCCTGCGGGCAGAGCTGCCCCAGAGCAGCAGCGGTTGCAGCACAGTTTCGCCTCCATCCTCCAAACCAATTTCAAAGCAGCTTTGCATGAGCTGGTGGCTCCGGCGCCGCGCACCGGGCACCGGCCGAGCTCGGCACGTGCAAAGCCGGGGAGCGGAGCCGGGCTGCAGAGCATCATCTCCCTGAGCCGCTCCGCGCAGTCACACCTCTCGGCCTTGCGCCGGCCGGCACTATTTAGGTTAAGCCTCAGGTGCTTACACAGCTCCGCAAATTCAGATGACGTTAAACTCATGCAGTTTTCCCAGCTATAAAGCCTGGTTTAATCAAAGTTGCAATTAAACCTGACAACCTCCTTGTGCAGACTCCTAAATAAGATTAGGAACAGCTAAAATTAGTCTAATTTAGTGTTAATCATTAATCCTTTTATCCACTCTTAATCCAATTTAAATGTCCACACAACGAGCTTGCACAGACTTTGTTACTCAAATTTAAAACAAAATTGAATTAAATATTATTTAATTCAATCAACACAATCTGAGTGCTGCCATAAGAGGCGTCTGCCACAGATGATTATCAGCTACTTGGTTAACCCTCAGAATTATCCTGGGCTCTGGGCTCTCCCTCCTGCTCCAGCTCTTAGTCCTGTGGGACTGCCCAGACATCTCCATCTGTATCTAACGAGCAAAACATACCCTGCCTACCCCTTGGGGTGGAAAAGAGACTTTCAAATACAACTTTTTTGCCCTTTTTTAAGGCAAAATGTCATGATTCCAACACTGCCCACTGACCCTTGTTTCGGGGACTGCGTACTGCACAGACACGCTGCGTCCGGCTCCCACCGCTCCCTGGGCTGGAGGCAGGGAGCACATCCTACACCGCCCGCAGCCTCGCTGGGCAGCCAGCCTGGCTGGAGGTATGGTAACCTTGAACTTTCCCTGTCTCATTGCTGTCTCCTCCAGCTATCTTTTCTGCAATGGTCATTTTTCAAAGCTTCGCAGGAGGGAAAAACATAGCTTGAATGCAGGAATCAGCTGCAACCTTTGCTGCCAAGTTGGCAGACAAGATAAGGACCTTTTATTTAAAGAAAAAAACCCAGACACTGAGGAGGGATAGACAAGTCTTTAGCAACTTTTACAGCCAGTCTTGCAATAAAATTTCCTAAGCACATTCAAAACTCACATAAAAAAAAAAAAAAAAAACCACCTAAGTTTTCAGCCGCAGAGCCTCCTTGGAGTGCTTTGCTTGCTGTGACCGCCCTCCGGCTGCTGCGGCCACAGCGAAAGCCTCCAGCCTCCTGCCGACGTGCGGGATGTGAGGAGCGAGGGGTGACTCACTGCTCCACACATGACCACGGCAGAGCTCAGCGAGGAAGGGAAAAAACCAAACAACCCCCCCCAACAAATGGAAGCACCGTGACGTCCCTTTGAGGCAGCCCGGTCGCTGCCCAGGCTCCCGCGGCCAGGGAACCCGGCAGTGCGCGGGGCGCCAGCGCCCGCAGCAGCCCAGGGCGGGCAGGAGAAGAGGCAGGAAGACAGCGCGGTCCTCGCCCAGAGGACGGCAAACGAGAATCTGGAATTGCTACCCCAACAAAAACCAGCCCAAAGTCTAGCTTAATTACAGAACCAGAGAATGCTTTGGGTTGGAAGGGACCTTAAAGACCAGCTAGTCCAACCCTGATGAGCCAGTTCAGTGATTTTAGGGTGGAATTTGGGCAGTAGCCTTGCAGGGTGCTCTTTCAAAAAGGAAGGTGTTCAAAACCTCCAACGAAAGAAAAAAGGGGCCTGGCTAACACACACTCCAGCAGTTCCCACAGCTCTCGGAGCTCTCTTCTGCCCCGTTCCCACCCTCAGACACAAAACCAGTGCTCGGCCTCGGCTGCGCCTCGCACACGGCTGTGCCACACACCCGGACATGCCACACACCCCACCGGGACGTGCCAGCTGACACACCAGTGATGCCACAGGGGCAGGAAGGGGAAACACGGCACCAGTCATTCGCATCACAAGCTATTCACGTCACAGAGAGGTTTCTCCCAGCGGATGCTGAGATAAAACCCAGCTCCGGGGCATCAAACCCCCATTCCCTGTGCTACCGTCCCTCCTTTCCGTGCGCTTGGGGCAGGGAGTAAGAGAGCCCCCCTTTTTCCCCTCTCTGTTTGAGGACAAGCCCCCTTCGGCTCCAGCTTGCTCTGGGGGCTGCGCCCCGCCGGGGTTCACCAGCACCCCTGGGTGCCCCTCCAGGAGACTCAGCCTGGGGAGCCACCAGGCAGCAGCTCCTTTGCAGCACCTCCGCGACGGCGCCCTCTGAGCTTCACCTCTTTCACATACACCAACAGCTCCCTAACACGCCGCTCTAGCGCAAACTCACACTGCGGTGTAATTCCTATATACCGCCCTGGCAGAGCAATTCCCACCATCTCAGCCACAAGGATCAGATGAGAAACCTGCCCAGACACCCTCATCTGCTCTGCGAAATCAGAAGCTGTAAATCCCAACAACTTCTCGCGGCTTTAGCAATTCCTCCATGGTCAGCAGCCGCTGAAACATATATGGTTCCTCCAAGCAGAGCAGCGTATGTGCCCGACGGAGGCCGCGGCGGAAGCAGATGATGTAACCTGCTGCATGTTATTGATGCAACGCTCCTCGGCAGCCAGCCAGCGAAGAAGTGTGACAGTGCTGCCTTCTGGTTTTTCCCCAAAAAGGAAATACACTGTCCTTTAGGTGAATCACAAGGAGTGACACAACGGGGTGTTACAGAGTTTCAGCATCAAGTGTAGGAAAAGTGAAAAATGGGGTCTTAACAGCTTGCCTGTGACTTTCACTAATTTAGGAATTTTCAGTTATTCTCTTATTTCCAAGAAACCCGGGTGCTGTCACACGCTGCATCTACCTGCCTTCCCGTGGCTCCCCTTGCCGTGAACCCCTATAGAAACCCTTAACAAACGTCCTCACACCTCGTCCTGGGGAACCAGCGCCTGCGTCGCGCCGCGCTGGAGCGTTTCTGTACCCGCTGCGCTACGAGAGAGGGCAGAAAGGGGAAGGTGTGATTTGCTGAACTGGACTTTGCACGAATCCAAGCCCCAGACCCAAACGACGGAATACTGCACGAGTTACGGACACAGCCCCTCTCCCTCGTGCCCCAGCACCAGCTCAGCAAAGCTCCTGTTAATGCACTAAGCAGCTCTTACAGGAGCAGCCCTGGCGCTGCACTGCACGGCGTGCACAGCACCTCCGGCCGGGAAATCGGACTTCAGGGTATTTTGGGGGGGGGAAGGGGGGGAGGAGGGAGAACACTAGCAAGTTTTGTAAAAGGGGGAAGGGAAAAAAAAAAAAAAAGTGCTGGTTTTTTTTAGCCTGGCAGGATTAAGGGCAGGAGCTGCCAAGCGGGGGGGGCGGCCCGTGCTGGCGGCGTGCTCGGGGCCCCCTGCCCGCCCCCGCCCGCCCCGCCGGCTATATAAGGCGACAGCGGCGACCGGGCGGCAGCAGCTGCCGAGCCCAGCACGGACCAGCACGGCCCAGCACAGCCCAGCACGGCCCGCAGCGCTCACCGCCCCCCGCAGCCGCTGGGTAAGGGGGTGCGCTGGGG